>CM031237.1:323228-390718 GCA_018340775.1 Taxus wallichiana var. yunnanensis | reverse complement strand
CTGAGAATAGTCTAAACATTTCTCAAATATTTCATCAAATATTAAGAATCAAAGAATGAAAGTATCCAAAGCAATTATCTTGAATCCAAGATCAGCAACATTGAACAAATCGTTACTTTCATCAGAAAAAGGAATATCATAACAAATCGTGATTCCATCAATATGATACAAAAACAATTCCAACTGTTAAACAGATATCGACATGCATTGTTATGATAGAAGAGAAAGAAAAAAATCATTCACATTTCCCTTCACACAAGTTCACTCTTTGCACTGCGATCTCCACATATGGAAAGCATTCATCCGGTATGTATACGAACAAGTCCGACGAACCACGAAAATATCAACTTTGTCTTAATAAAAATTGAACACAGCAAAACTCCTGTACAGTGGCTAACACGTCAATAGTGAAGTCTATCAACCAAACAGACTCTACAAGAAGCGTTAAACAACATGAAAATCACCACATTGCACAGCTCGAAGTGCGATCAAGCGATTTTAGATCGATCCACTTCAAGCGGGATAGTTATGCAGAGAAGACAAACACGCTTACAATCCCATATCAACCTATAGCCCAATGCTAGTCCCTTTTATACCGGCAAGAAGCTTTTCGACCCAAGTTCGAAATCAAAGAACCTCTAGTATATCACGATCAACAACAGACTTCATTGCATTAAGCAATTTGATGTTTCCTTAAGACTATGCCAAGACAATCACACAAAATTTCTGAAACATACTAGGTCTCAATCGGATTTGGAATAAACGGAAAGGAATATAGCATATCTATTCTCACACCAGGTGCATTCAATTTTAAAGTATGGTATCCGCGACTCACTTCAATGAGCCGGGACACATGATAATTATCCATACTCAAAGGAACTCAAATAGTGACAAAACGGCAGGTGTCCCAAAAATCGAGTTCATATGAGACTAAAATGCGAGGTTACCTTCCAAGAATTCAAGCCCGAATCCGAACAACGATAACTTGACAAATAATTGCATATGATTCCATCTAAGCCCATCAACGGTGCATAATAAAAATCGAATAAGCAAATCTAATTACTGATTCAAAACAAGGAATCCGACTGAACCCTTGCCAATTATTTTTACACAAATTTGCACAGAATGTCGATGTAAAAATACACTTAAAGAATCTGTACCACAAAATCCTTGCGATACGAAGGTTTTCTTACAAAAATAACAGAGGACGAAATACATGTTATTCCCTTAAGTCGCTGGCACATCAAATACCAATATTCAATTATATTTAACTTGAACAGTGGTTCAAATATATATATAAATCATTCAATCAACTCCCACGATTAAATCTTGATTATAACAAATATAAACCTATATATATTGCATACTGTTAACGGGTATAAACCCATAACCACAAAGTAAGGGAAAAACATCTCCGGCATAGTCATAAAAATTCTTGTAACACAGTAAGATACCTCTTCCCAACATTTTTTTTAAAAGACGAAACGAAACCCAACAAGTATCAATAGCCACTATCATCAATAACCACAACAGAGCTTACAAAGGTTCAATATAAACCCGAGGCGATCAACAAAAGTCCAATAGTATTCCTTTACGTGAGTACCCACAACCTTGATATTGATGGCTAGTATGGTCAACAATAAGCGTCGGCGACTAAAAATCGACAATCATAACGATGGCTTATACCCTTCACAGAATAATTTATGAGCTATCAACTGAATCAATTTGTGAACATTCCTACTTTTCATATATTTAGTATATTTAAGCCAAAATGCAAACACAAAGAAACAAAGCCACAGTTTGAAAATAATAAACACCCATCAAGGGATAAATGACAAGTCATTCCAGCAAGAAGATACAGTGCAAAAATCACACCAGACAACCATAGGAAAAATCATCTATTTTCTCAAAACATTTGAACAGAGTTGTTCTAATGAAATCACTTGAAAGACAGCAAGATTTTTAAAGGTTAGGGCCTAACATGCCTGGATTTTTGCTCAAAATTCCGAAGCAGACCACTGGAAGAGCTCGACTTCCTTTTCCTTTTCCAAGTTAGAGCGACCAACAAAATTTTGCTATCTCCATAACATATATATTTTCCTTGCCAGAGAAAAGAGCTAGATACCCTCATACTCGCCATCATGCGACTCCAGAAGGCAAAAGTGCGAAAGAACCAAAGAGCAGTAGAAGGAAAACTGAAATTAGCGATAAGCCAAACAAACCAACAAACTTCGGTTGCATGCCTTCTCGCGAGTTCCGAGCTCGACTTCCAAGCTCATTGAATGCATTTACTCCAATTTTCCCGCTTAAACTCATTCAGCCCGACCGCGAAAGTTGGCGATAGACAAAGAAAATTTCAAGACCATTTTTAGTTTTGGCGACCGCCACGTCGGCTCAATTAGCCGTTTCTAAAACCTCCGCGATGATACTGTCCTTCATACTTATCCTTTGCATTAAATAACATAGAAAACGCCACCCATGGTTCACACCCCCTCCATAGGTCCCCATACATTCTTGTTGATGGATAGGTTAGTAACTTAGGTTAGAATTTAGGATAACACCTAATCTAACTTCCATAAACATAGATACTAACTTAGGACATTAGCTCTTAGCCTAGGTCTAGGTTAGATTAACACTAATCTAACCCCTAGGTTGGGTTTAGTTTTAGGTTTCTAAACATTAATAATTCCATTAGGTCTACATTCCATATGCTCGAAAAAGACCTACATCATACATTCTTGAACGGGGTTAACTCTGTTTGCCATTAGGCTACAGAATTGTATGAAACGAATTATTACACAGGTCCATGATCGAGACCTTCCAGATATACTTAAGATATCGGAACGATTCATTTCACATGTTCAACTTTGACACGAGTTATACTCCGGACTAGCTTATTGATGCTTCTAGACCTTGCACTTGTTCAAGTGCAGTAATTTTAATTCATCACGAACAAACTTAAAGCAATACTTGGATCAATTCCACTGATCCAAGGCTAGGTATTATAGATGGATAACTCTATAATTCATTCCGAGATCAGATTAAACTCAGATGCAAAATGAAATAAATAAAAGAGTCTAATCATATTCTGACTCAGTCAAAGATCTGCAAAGAAAATACAGTACATATCAAGCATGATTTCTTAATCGAGGAACACATCCTTTTACAAGAAATCACATATCAACACTTGTATGCTCAGGAGAAAGTAACAACAGTTCAGGGTGTTACATGCTTCCCTCCTAAAAAGATTCATCGTCCCGATGAATTACATATTAAATTAACCTTCAGGTCAATCAATTTATCAGTACACAAATAATGTGACTATTTCATATTTGAATAGTTCCAGAAATCAATGTCACAACACATTTTATTCAACCTGAATAATGTTTGCTTTCATCTGGCTTTCATAAATACTTTTAAAAAAAAAAGTTATGAAAGAATGCTTTGTCAACAGATTTCATTCTGTTGAAAAAGAGAAGGAAAAGCAATTTTCATCTCTTCTAGATTTTCCCAAGTTGCACTCTCCTCGTTAAACTGGTCCCACTGGACCTTACATTGCTGTATTTCACGATTTCTTAAATGCAATTGGCGAGTTTCCAAAGCACTCGTGTGGGTTTAACCACGATTATTCTGGGTCTTGGACTGCGAGGAATTCGATTTAAAACATGTGATAGATCTGAAATGTATTTCTTAAGCAAAGAAATATGGAAAACATCATGCATGTGAGATAAAGCGGTGGCAATGCTAAGCGATAAGCTACGAGTTGATTATTTAAGACAATTTTGAAAGGTCCCACGAATCGAGGTGATGACTTGGCAGCCTTGCCAAAAGTTATAGAACTCTTTACTCGGGTTTAACACGAAGAAAAACCTTATCACCAAGCTCAAACCTTCTATCAACCCGCTTAAGGTCAGCATAGCTCTTCTGTCTATCCGCTGCTTCCTTTAGTCGTTCACGAATCAGCTTAACTTGCTGTTCCATTTCTGTGAGAATCTCTGGTCCAATTACCACTCTATCCTCAACACTGTCCCAACTAACGGGGTTCTGCACTTTCTTCCATAAAGTGCTTCAAATGGTGCCATTTTAAGAGATGAGTGATAAGTATTGTTGTATGCGAACTCAACTAATGGAAGATACTCTTCCCATTTATACTGTTGATCCATGCAATACATACGCAACATGTCCTCCAACACTTGATTTACCCTCTCAGTTTGTCCATCCGTTTCCGGATGATATGCAGAACTGAAGTTTAGTTTCATTCCAAGAGCTGCGTTAAGCGTTTGCCAAAACCTTGACGTCATTCTAGGATCCCATCAGATATAATCAATTCTGGTACACCATGCAATCTAAAAATTTCATGTACGAATCTTTTGGCTAGCACTGGTGAATCATCCTTTAGATTTCCAGTGATGAAATGAGCTACCTTGGTCGGTTTATCACAACTACCGAGGATAACATCATGTTTATTCATGGACATGAGGTAGTCCTTGTACAAAATCCATGGTTATTACTTGCCATTTGTCTTTGCGGTATGCTATGAGGATATATAGCAGATCCAGCCGAGTGCATATGTTACGCCTTCACCCAATGACATTCTAGACAATGAGTCACAAAATTAATTACATCCTTTTTCATACCTTTCCAAAAGTATTTTGTTTCAAATCAGCAAGCATTTTTGTGATACCCGGTGTCGGAGAAAGGTGAATTATGAAATTCAACTAACAATTTATTTCTCAAATCGTTGACATAGGTACATATACCTGTTTTCATAATGCAAGATTCCTTCATTATCAAAATGAAAACCTTTATACCTTATATCCTTTGGTTCTGCAGCAATCGCTGCTTTTACTTGCTGAAAGTATGCATCTAATTCTGAGGCACTTTTTACCTCGTCTTTAAACTGAGTTCTTAATGTTATAAGAGCAGAAATGTGCCTCCTACGACTTAGAGCATCAGCTACTCTATTCTCCTTACCTTTGATATAGCTAATATCAAGGTCATATTGTGATAAAAATTCTAACCACCTTCTCTGTCTGGCATTCAGATTGGGCTGAGTAAAAATATATTTCAGTCCTAAGTGATCAGTTTTCAGCTCAAAAGGTTTCCCAAGTAAGTAGTGTCTCCAGACTTGAAGTGCATGAACAATGGCGTGAAGTTCCAAATCATGAGGGCATAATTCAGCTCATGTAACTTAAGTTTTCTGCTTTCATATGCTTGGACCTGATCATTTTGTAGCAAAACACCTCCAAGGCCTTCCCCAGAAGCATCCGTTACAATAGTAAAACTCCCATTAGGGTCTGCAGTACAGCTAGTATAGGTGCGAAGTCAAGCTGGTCTTTCAAACTTTTGAAAGCCGCCGCACTTATCATTCCATATGAATTTCTTATCCTTCTTACTTGCAATGAAGTTATTGGTGCAGCTACTTTAGAAAAATCCTTTACAAATTTTCTATAATAACTAGCAAGACCCATGAAGCTTCTTACTTCATGCACATTCTTTGGTGCAGGCCACTCAGTTATTGCCACTATTTTTGAAGGATCTACAAATGATTCCTTCTTTACTTATAACATGACCCAAATAGTGAACTTCTGAATCAAAGAAAGAACATTTGGATAACTTACCATCTGACTTTATTTTCTCAAAATTCCCAAAACTATCTTCAAATGCTCATTGTGCTCCTCAACGCTTTTAGAATAAATGAGAATATCATCCAAGAATACAAGTACAAACTTGTCCAGGTATTCTTGAAAAATATTGTTCATTAAATTCATAAAGGTTGCGGGTGCATTAGTTAATCCAAAGGGTAGAACTGTGAATTCATAATGTCCGTACCTTGTTCGGAAAGTTGTTTTATGAATGTCTTCCTCTCTAATCCTTAACTGATGGTAACCAGATCGAAGGTCTATCTTAGAATAAACCACTGCTCCACGCATCTGATCAAACAGATCATCGATCCTAGGAAGTGGATATCGGTTCTTGACTGTTGCTTTGTTCAACATCCGATAATCAATACACAGCCTTAGTGTTCCATCCTTCTTTTTCACAAATATTACAGGTGCTCCCCAAGGTGAAACACTTGGTCTAATCAATCCTTTAGACAAAAGTTCTTGCAACTGTGCCTTAAGCTCGACTAACTCTGTAGTAGTCATCCGATAAGGCACTTTGGATATAGGTTCTGTTCCTGGCTTGATTTCAATGGTGAAGTCAAATTCTCTCTTGGGTGGTAACCCTGGTAATTCCTCAGGAAAAACATCCCTGAAACTTTGTAAAAGAGGGAATCGTTTCATGAAATCATCATTTTCTTCTGAAGATTCAGATATCTTTACTGCATAAAGGGTACATCCTTTATTTTTAGCCTTTTTAAGCTGCATAGCTGACAGTTTTCTAACTGAAATTTCCCGTTTCACACCTTGAATCTCTGCTGACTCCAGCTGATCGTCTAAACATTTTATGTTCTTTTCATAGCAGTCTACCTTTGCTTTATGGTCAGCTAACCAATTGACACCGATGACAATGTCATACGATCCTAAAGGTGCGACATAGAGATCAACTTCCGTGGAAAAGTTAGGTAAGTCAAGGACTGCCCCAAAAAGACACATACTCACTGTATGAACAAAATTATTACCATACTTATACGGTCAAGATTTATCCATTTTCCATCTTTTCTTTTAAGTTTAGAAGCAAGTTTATTAGATATAAAACATTCGGTAGCTCTGTATCAAAAAGAATAGTGACAGGTATGCCGAATAACTTACAGGAACTTCTATAGGTGTCACTTGCTTTTCTGCTTGCTTGTCCGCTCTTTGCGGCATGTATCTTATCTTTGCTTGATTACGATCATCCTTCTTCAAAGGGCAGCGATTTGCGTAGTGATCTTTGCCATAATTTAGCAGCCTCCTACAGTCCTTTTTAGGCTCAAAGTTGCCTCCCGGTTTTGTAATTGTCACACTTTGTCCTCCATAGGGCTTACGCCATTGTTATAATTTTTAACAAAATTATCCCTTACATTTCAGCATGAGGCTTATTTACTACTGCTTTCTTATTGTTATCTCCCTGAAACTTACTCTTGTTTCCAAAATTTTCCATGGTCCTTTTAAGGGTGCAAGAGAGGTTGAAGAAGGGTTTGCAGTCTTCTTCGCACTTCCTCTTTATGGCGAAATAGCCTTTAATTTCTATTCTTGCCTTATGGCCTTTTCAACAACTCCTTCCATAGTGGTTGGACCTTTGTGAACATCGACCTCTCCCCCTATCACGGGATTCAATCCCATGATGAATTTCCGTATTGAACTTTTTGTCGGTTTGATCTTTGCGGTACATACTTGAGGAGTTTTGTAAACCGCTCCCAATATTCAGTTACCGTTAGCTTCCCTTGAGCTAAGTTCTGAAATTCTGTCATTTTCGATCGTAGAAAAGTTGTGGCAGCCAACGTTGCCTAAAATAGCCTTTAAATTGATCCCAAGTAATATTGGTCTCATCATGTTTAGTTCACTTTACTGGCTATCCCACCACGAAGATGCTTCGTGGGAAAGCTGATAGGCTCCCAAAATAGCTTTGGTTTCCTCACGAGAAGTTCCTTATTGCAAAAGTACTTCTCCATTTCGTTGAGCATTCTCGGCTCCATCTCCTAATGTGGTGCCATCATACTTAGGTGGACTTATCCTTTTTATATCATTAGTGAGTTCTGCTGCCAATCTGGCCTTTTTGTTTTCTGGTTGGACAGGTGCATTCCCAGCATTAACATCAACACCCATGTCGGGGTTGTCCTCAGGAGGTTGCTGATTATTATTATCAAGCTTCTTCATCCTCCTCATTTCCCATCACTGCTTTGTTCAAAGTACAACTAAGCGATCTCTTGTGTCCAACAGGCAGCGAGGATCTCATCAAGTTTCGGGTTGTTGCCACTCCTCCTTCAAGTGGAGCATTATTATAACATTCCCCTTGTTCTAACCATTTTCTGTTACAAGAAAAATTCAGGTTTTTATCAGATTATGGACACAATAGGTCCAAGAGCTGCAACCTTCAGCTCTGATACCAAGATGTAACATCCTCAATTTATACCTTAGAACAAGTGAATTTTTTTTTTTTTGATAATTGCATCCTGGTTCTAAATACATAATTTAGAACTCACAAATCAAATAACCATTCATATAACAGACAACCATATGCAGCTGTAATGACTCGGAGTACCTCCGATCTATTCATTCCATGACTCGGTAATCTACCGATCTATTCATGAGTAATAAGAGTTGGTGTTTTTATTTAACACTTTACTCTTGCGGTTCTCTTCCCTATTCTGGAATTCAGAATGCTCTGTCCAAGGAACCTAACTGAATAATTGTTACCATTATTCATCGGCATCTCATCCCTTAGACTAGGTGAATTAGGACAACGCAATCAGCAGCTTGCGATACTTTGGCCAAAGATTTGAAACATACTGTTTATGTCTCGTATTCCTTAACGGCATACTCGTCAATCTGGAATACGCCCTTCACCCCATTCTTATGTTATATAGAATGTCTTATACCGACTTCTGTCAGTCCTTCCTATCACAACTTAATCACTCGGAGAAAGATTAACAAGGTGATAATGTTATATGGATGCCCACGAGGATTAGGGATACGATGACATACTGGTTTAACCCTGCAGTTAAACCAGTGTGTCATGATACCCCGAATCTCCTAGGCAGCCTTATAACATGACCACATTCCTAATCGGTCCCTGAGTAACTCGTTCGAGATCAAAGTGTAAATCTTAGCGATCAATGCAAAGGGTGTCGTCATAAGTCACCTGCATTGTTGTAACTTCGAGAAGATCCTAATCTTCTCGGAGGTACAACCCTGCAGTTGACTTGTGTCGTCAACCTTTAAATCCACCTCGAAAAGATCTACTTAATAATATGCGTTACGCACTTTGAGTTTAAATTACTTAAAGACTTTTCCCCTAGGGTTAGTCTTTCCCGATCCCTGGATTCTTCGTCTTAAGATGACCTTCCTCAATAAAACCCATTGCATGGTGGAGATATTAAGGCTAAGGTCTCATCAAGGAGTTATTAGAATACACATGATTCTAAAACAACAGAATTGGACAATATCTCATAACCTTCACATGAGATTGCCATCTGAACCCCATTAGATTTATATCAGTTCTCTTAACTGAATTTATATCATACTTATTAGCATCAAGATATAAATGATTAAGAATCCAATTTAATGTTGTCCTGTCATGCTCAGGACTAGGGATTAGTAATTTAATTCAGCTTGATTAGTGTTCTGCTTAGGTTCATTTTAACCCTATCTTTTAAAAAGACAATGATTTAAATTTCAATTTTGCTTCGATAGATCAAATTAGAACTACTAATCACTCATAAGAATTCAATCACATTTCCTTATAAGCTTTCATTGACAATCACAAAAGCATCCAAATTACACAAGGATAACATTGCCACTCCGATATATAAACCGAAGAAGGTCAACTATCAGAATTAAGAATACAACACATAAGTAACAAATACTTATTTCCATTCCTCTCAGATCTATGTACATTTTAGACATTCAGCATACTTGATACAATGCTCAATGGAAAAGGAACATCTTTCCACATTTAGTACATTTAGAAAAATCAAGCTGAAATTTATTATAAATCAAATTAAACAATCTGATCATCCTGTCAGATCTGCATGCTTTACCACTTACGGCAACCATCTGCAAAAATAGTCAACATGAGTCAGTTCGATGAACTGAGCATGATAAGCACTAACTTTTAAAACAATTGCAATCCATCAATTGTTTTCATTAAACACCCTGTTTAAATGAGATCAATTATCCAAACAAGTAAACATAATCAGACTATGCCTTTGTAATACAAAAATGACTACAAATGTGTAACTCTATCATCGTTACAGAATAGTCCTAAACATTTCTCAAATATTTCATCAAATATTAAGAATCAAAGAACGAAAGTATCCAAACAATTATCTTGAATCCAAGATCAGCAACATTGGACAGATCGTTACTTTCATCAGGAAATGGAATATCATAGCAAATCGTGATTCCACTAATAAGATACAAGAACAATTCCAACTGTTAGACAGATACCAACAAGTATTAAAATAATAGAAGAGAAAGAAACAAATCATTCACACTTCCCTTCACACAAGTTCACTACTGTACCGTCTCCACATATGGAAAGCATTCATCCAGTATGTATACGAACAAGTCCGACAAACCACAAGAAGAATCACTGTCTTAATAAAAATCGAACACAGCAAAAACTCCTGTACAGTGGCTAACACGTCAATAGTGAAGTCTATCAACCAAACAGACTCTACAAGAAGCGTTAAACAACATGAAAATCACCACATTGCCTGTCGAGGTGCAGTCGACGGCTTTTAGATCAGTCCAGCTCAAGGCAGGATAGTTATGCAACAGAAGACAAACACGCTTACAATCCCATATATCAACCTATAGCCCAATGCTAGTCCCTTTTATACACAGCAAGGCTTTTCGACCCAAGTTCGAAATCAAAGAACCTCTAGTATATCACGATCAACAACAGACTTCATTGCATTAAGCAATTTGATGTTTCCTTAAGACTATGCCAAGACAATCACACAAAATTTCCGAAACATACTCAGTCTCAATCGGACTGGAATAAACGGAAAGGAATATAGCATATCTATTCTCACCTGGGCGCATTCAAGTTTAAAGTATGGTATCCGCGACTCACTTCAACAGAGCCAGGACACATGATAATTATCCATACTCAAGGAACTCAAACAGTGACAAAACGACAGTGTCCCAAAAATCAGGTTCAATATGAGACTAAAATACAGGTTACCTTCCAAGAATTCAACTGAATCCGAACAACAGTAACCAGACAAATAATTGCATATGATTCCATCTGAGCCCATCAACGGTGCATAATAAAAATCAGACAAAGCAAATCTAATTACTGATTCAAAACAAGGAATCCGACTGAACCCTTGCCAATTATTTTTACACAAATTTGCATAGAATGTCGATGTAAAAATACACTTAAAGAATCTGTACCACAAAATCCTTGCGATACGAAGGTTTTCTTACAAAAATAACAGAGGACGAAATACATGTTATTCCCTTAAGTCGCTGGCACATCAAATACCAATATTCAATTATATTTAACTTGAACAGTGGTTCAAATATATATATAAATCATTCAATCGACTCCACAGAGTCGTACTGATTATAACAAATATAAACCTATATATATATTGCATACTGTTAACGGGTATAAACCCATAACCACAAAGTAAGGGAAAAACATCTCCGGCATAGTCATAAAGAATTACTGTAACACAGTAAGATACCTCTTCCCAACATTTTTTTAAAAGACGAAACGAAACCCAACAAGTATCAATAGCCACTATCATCAATAACCACAACAGAGCTTACAAAGGTTCAATATAAACTGAGCAGTCAACAAAAGTCCAACAGTATTCCTTTCTGCGAGTACCCACAACCAGTATTGACGGCTAGTATCAACAACAAGCGTCGACGACTAAAAATCGACAATCATAACAGTGGCTTATACCCTTCACAGGAATAATTTATGAGCTATCGCCGAATCAGGCCGAGCATTCCTACTTTTCATATATTTCGTATATTTAAGCCAGAATGCAAACACAAAGAAACAAAGCCACAGTTCGAAAATAATAAACACCCATCAAGGGATAAATGACAAGTCATTCCAGCAAGAAGATACAGTGTAAAAATCACACCAGACAACCATAGGAAAAATCATCTATTTTCTCAAAACATTTGAACAGAGTTGTTCTAATGAAATCACTTGAAAGACAACAAGATTTTTAAAGGTTAGGGCCTAACATGCCTGGATTTTTGCTCAAAATTCCGAAGCAGACCACTGGAAGAGCTCGGACTTCCTTTTCCTTTTCCAAGTTAGAGCGACCAACAAAATTTTGCTATCTCCATAACATATATATTTTCCTTGCCAGAGAAAAGAGCTAGATACCCTCATACTCGCCATGCAACTCCAAGAAGACTGGTGCGAAGAACCAGTGAACAGGCAGAAGGAAAACCGAAATTCGTGATAAGCCAAACAAACCAACAAACTTCCAGTTTGCATGCCTTCTCGCGAGTTCCGAGCTCGACTTCCAAGCTCATTGAATGCATTTACTCCAATTTTCCCGCTTAAACTCAACTGCCACCGACCGCCAAAGTTGGCGATAGACAAAGAGAATTTCAAGACCATTTTTAGTTTTGGCGAACTGCCACGTCGGCTCAATTAGCCGTTTCTAAAACCTCCGCCAATGCCTGTCCTTCATACTTATCCTTTGCATTAAATAACATAGAAAACACCGCCCATGGTTCGCACCCCTCCATAGGTCCCCATACATTCTTGTTCAATAGATAGGTTAGTAACTTAGGTTAGAATTTAGGATAACACCTAATCTAACTTCCATAAACATAGATACTAACTTAGGACATTAGCTCTTAGCCTAGGTCTAGGTTAGATTAACACTAATCTAACCCCTAGGTTAGGTTTAGTTTTAGGTTACTAAACATTAATAATTCCAGTTAGGTCTACATTCTGTATGCTCAGAAAAAGACCTACATCATACATTCTTGAACAGGGTTAGCTCCTGTTCTGCCTTAGGCTGCAGAATTGTATGAAACCGAATTATTACCTGGTCCACGATCGAGACCTTCCAGATATACTTCGATATCGGGAACCAATTCATTTCACATGTTCAACCTGAGTTATACTCCGGACTAGCTTATTCAATGCTTCTAGACCTTGCAACCTGTTCAAGGTCTGTAATTTTTAATTCATCACGAACAAACTTAAAGCAATACTTGGATCAATTCCACTGATCCAAGGCTAGGTATTATAGATGGATAACTCTATAATTCATTCCGAGATCAGATTAAACTCAGATGCAAAATGAAATAAATAAAAGAGTCTAATCATATTCTACTCGACTCAAAGATCTCTGCAAAGAAAATACAGTACATATCAAGCATGATTTCTTAATCGAGGAACACATCCTTTTACAAGAAATCACATATCAACACTTGTATGCTCAGGAGGAAGTAACAACAGTTCAGGGTGTTACAGTGCGTATGTGAGTTGGTTTGAAATGGTTTGTCCTTTGACAATTTTTTGATGGATGAATTTGAGATCTATATGCAGTAAGAAGCATGAGCCAACATGCAACATGTTGATGTTGGTAGGGCTTAGTGTACATGTAATGTAAGGGGTCAGTATTGGTGATAACAAAGGTTTTTTGTTGAGTAGGTAATGGTGAAGTTTAGTGGTGACAAAAACTAAGGCTAAGTAGAGTTTTTTGGTGTGAGTATATCTAGTTTTGTAGTCTAAAATTGTACAGATTATATAATAAACCACTTTCTCCCTATGTTGCTTGTCGTGATGAGCAAGCATGGAACCTAGGGAATGATCAGTAGTAGAAATGTAAAGGTAAAATGGTTGGTCATCCTTAGGGGGTGAGTATAGGTGGTTGAAGGAGGTATTTTTAAATGCATTAAAGGATTTATTGAATTCATCATCCCATTTGAAGGAGACATTCCTTTTTAGAAGATGATGAAATGGATGGAAATAGTTGGAAAGATGAGAAATAAAGTGAAGAATATATTGCAACTTTCCTTGTAAACCACAAATTTGACAAATGTTATTAGGTGGAGGATTTTTAGAATAGCCTTGATTTTAGTGGGATCAACTTGAATGCCATGCAAAGAAATGATAAAGCCAAGGAGTTTTCTAGAGAGAACAACAAAGACACACTTCTTAGGTTGAAGGTGAATGCAGTATTTTATGAGATGATCAAAGACAACCTTAAGGACTACAAGGTGTTTAGCTCAATGTTTACATTTGGAAAGAATATAGTCAACGTAATCTTCGATATGATATGCATAATGTCATGAAAAATATAAGTCATAGCCCGTTGATATGTAGCACCAGTGTTTTTAAGACCAAAGGGCATGTGATAATGGAAGGTGCCCCAAGGAGTGATGAAGGATTTTTTTGTTTATCTTTTGGGGAAATTAATATTTGGTTATAACCGAGAAACCATCCATGAGTATATTTGGTTATAACCCGAGAAACCATCCATGAGTATATTTGGTTATAACCCGAGAAACCATCCATGAGTAATAACATCTCATGGTGGCGATGAGATCAACTAGTTGGTCAAAAGTAGGTAGATGAAAGTTGTTTTTGGGGAAAGCTAAGTTAAGTTCATGGAAATTTGTGTAAATGCGAGTCCCCTTATCACTTTTGTGATAGGAACAATGTTAGAGATCCATTAGGGATAATCAATGGGTAAGATGAAGGAAACCGAAAGAAGGCACTGGAGTTCTTCTTTGACAAGAAGGGCAATGTGAGGATGCATTTTTCGTAGCTTCTATTTCATGGGTTTGGCATCAGGAATGGTTATGATATTGTGGACCATAATATTTGGGTCAATACCAAGTATATCAGCATAGGACCAAGCAAAAGCATTGCTATGATCCTAGAGGAAAGAAGTGAAAGCTTCATGTTTAGTAACATCTAAATATTGGCCTATTTTTAGAATGTATGGGTCACCACCGAGTGTGAATATTGATTTTGATGGTTAATTCATTTAATATGGTTTTCATCTCAAAAGGAAATGACCGAGTGAATATAATATTCTTCTACACCAAGGTAGGTGAGAATAGACTCACCATCCTGACATTAAACACCATTAATAGAAGGTGTATCGTCATTGATCATATCATGATACAAGAAGGGAAGAAAGAGAAAGCCTCACCATCTCATTGATAACTCGGAGGTCCCAAGGAAATGGTGTTTATGAAAAAAATTTAGGAAGGATGGATTCTATATCTATAGACTACTGTAGGTGAAGGTGGTGAAGTTGGTGAATGGGTAGGGAATGTTTATCATCCTCAATTAGTTCGACTCGGGACTTTCTATAAGGTGGTTTAGAAAATCCAATACTATTATGGTTTTTATGCTTGAGAGTGGTGTAAGGAATGAGAGTATGGTGGCCTTGTTCATATAAACCGAAGCCAAAGCTCTTCCAAGCATAGCAATGGAGGAAGGTTTAGGTGAAGTGGTGGTTGGTGAGAGATTGAAGGTCGGAGGAAAATGATAAAGTTTGGGAAGGGGGCTCGGGAAAGTAGGTAGAAGTATCAAGTTCCCCATATGTTAAGTTGGTATGAAGGTGAGGGGAGGACCATAGGGGAAAACCTTGTCTATGCGGTGATCATAGGGGAAAACCTTGTTGATGCGGTGATCATAGTGGGGATGTTGGTGAATTTTACCGGACACTTTAGGAGTAAGGAGTGTGTCGAATATTATAAAGGCGGTACCCCCAGAGTGAGGCATTTAAAAACATATTTTAA
Source organism: Taxus wallichiana var. yunnanensis (assembly GCA_018340775.1). NCBI lineage: Eukaryota > Viridiplantae > Streptophyta > Pinopsida > Cupressales > Taxaceae > Taxus > Taxus wallichiana. Next base: position 375,320 of record CM031237.1, on the reverse strand, counting down.
AGGATCGATGGTGGGTATGTGGGTAGTAGGAATGGATGAATCATTGGTAAATTGGGAAGAAGAAACATTAGTTGTTTGAGAAGTAGATGGGTTGGTTGATGGGTCAATTGTAGAAGTTATGGTAACAATGGGAATAGAGGAGATTGTTGTGGGAGAGGTAGCAAACAACATTCTTGGATGAGGTACTTGTTGAAGAAGAAGTGGTATCGGTGGTGGATGCCATAACTAGTATAAGGACATCATTGGGTCAATACAACATGTAATACATCTTGAATGATGAAGGGTCATACGGAATGGTATAGTTGTTCCCTTCATGTTTCGAGTTTTAAATAGTGGTGTAAGGTTGAAGGAAAAAAACACATGATACGAGATCAAAGGTTGGCCAAGCACCATGTTGTACTAGAATTCCCCCTCTAAGACGAGAATAATTCGGGAATGGTACGAGGGCCTACATGAATGTGGAGAATGATGGTACCAGGTGGAAGTCATGGCATCGTTGAATGAACACAACATAATTGGGTTATTATGCATGCGATTGGCGGGGATGATCATTTGGTTATACGCATGCTTTAGGAGATGATGTTGATATCAATGCGACATTGATCATAACACATCGAACATGTATATTATCAATGTAGAAGGAAATAAATAGGGTGGTATCGGGATCATCGATTGGAAGGTACAATCTCATCATCGAGAAAAACTAAGAGCAGATACTTGATGAGTGGTAATGAGTATAGTGGAAGGGGATGAAGTGGTGAGAGAGGCCACATGATGAGGAGTGATAATGGATGCAACAGGAGTAGGGTCATTAGGTAGAACCTCAATAAGGTCTTGTTAGTGAGACTCGGATGTTTGTACAAGGTCATACAAAGACATTTTTAGAGGAGACTGGTGTAATTGTTTGATAATTTTATGATGGGAAACCCCATCAGAAATAGGGTATGTGGGTCCATGGATGGTGATTTTTGGTGTAGGTGCAGATGGAATATTAGGTAAAAGAGTGGCGAGATGAGTTGGTTGTTTTCTCCTTTCCTTTGTCCTTCTAGGATTGAGTGGAAATTTGAACCATATTAATCTGTGGTAAAGGAGCAAGTGAGTTGTGATAGGTGTAGTGACAGGACGGGAAAAAATATGGTGAGGGCATATACTAGTTTTGTGAAAATAATGCAACACATTGGAATTTTGACGGAGGTTTGGCTAGCTCTCTTATGTGGACCATATTGATCTCAAATGTTGGAGGAGGATAAAAGTGTTTTGGAGGGGGAGATGTAGGTCGATGAATAAGTACGGGATGAGGATGTGTGGTGATAGGTGCAAGTGGAATAGGGTCCTCCTCTAAAAGATCATCATTGTCAAATCTTTCTTACGGAGGACATAGTTGGAGAAAAATATTTTTAAGAGCCTTATCGTTTTCCATATCATGCCACTGAAACACGATGTTAAGTGCAAATTTTGTGTCATCAAACCCTTCTGGTTTAGGTTTGAATGGGTCGTAGGGTCTAAGTGGTGGTAATGTGATGAAATAATTTTACAAAAGGTTAACTAGGATGTTGACGTATGACCCTTCCAATGGATCAAAATGTGAAGTAAGTGTGGGTATAGATGGAAGTGTGCATGAATTTGGTGGGAGAGGCACCACGGGAGGTGAAATTGGAGGCTGATTTAGTTTGACCACTGTTCGGTAGGTAGTATGGTTTTAGTTTTTATTGCACCCAAAATTTCACCTTTTTCTTAAATCGTTTCTTTGAAGTGTTGATGAAATAGATAGGAGTAGCAGGCGTAGGAGAATACATTCAAATGTTGGTTGATGGGTTGTTGTGTGCGTATGAATTTTGGATCCACATCTGATCATGAGATATTCCTTTTGGCTAGGAGGAATTGCACAATGAAAACAAGACCACCGAAGGAATTAAACAATATGGGCGATGAAGCTGCCTAGCATATGCTAGATCCGAAGTATGATACTTCTAGATGGTTGTCGATCCACTTATTTTAAACAATTTAATGTTGTAAACAAAGTAAATCCTATTGTTATTTAAGATGATTTAGGTATCTCACTTAAAAACACAATAATAAATAGATCTAATCTAACAGGCTAAGCTAGAATAGAATCCAAAGGTCAAATGATTGGTTATGGGTCTATGCAGGTCTAATAAAGGTCTCGGGTAGATCACAAGTGAATGAGGGTAAGATAAAATTAGGTGGGTGGGTTTTTGTTCTAGGGTATGTGGAAAAATACAGAGACCGGTGTTGGTCAAGGGTGGCCGAAACGATGGTTAGGTGTAGCAATCCTGCCGATTATTGTGAGATCTGGAAATGTCACAGAACAAGCTTTTGGTCTCCTTTGTGATTACACAAAGGACTTTGGTTGGTCGAGGACGAGGTATTGGGTGATTGGAGTAGGATTTTGTGAGGTTTTAATGGGTATATAGAGGTGAAAATGTGGATAAGGTCAATAGGGAGCAAATGTAAACAATGGATGATAAAATGATGATGAAATGAAATAACCAGGAAAGTATGATGTTGTACTTACTTGGATTTCATTCTTGAATGCTTGTGTGTGAGGGATGGAGGTGCTGATGATGGGTTTGAAGGTTGCAAGTGATCACCAACTAAATAAAATATTCTGCATGGGCTGCATGTACACTCCTCTTTGCTTGGATAGATCAGATCATGGTTGGGATGGCTATGCAGGAGAAGATGCTCAATCTCCTTCCTTGGATGTGAGTTTTCATTGAATTTGCTCTCTGAAGATGTGTTATCTCTCTAAGATGTGTTCTTGCTCATCAACTTTCTCCCAAATGTTTTCCAACTTCCAACCTTGAGAATAAGGTTGTTTTGGGGTTAAAAGGGTAACCGCGGTGGTTCGGATTAACCGGTGACGGTTAGGGGTAACCGACATCGGTTAAGGTGGGATTTCCTAGGTTTACTAAACTAGGGAGATCTCTTGATTTCCTTGGATCTCATGTTGTTATCCCATGGATTATCTGAGAACTTCTTGTAAGCATGCAGAATGTGGTTAGAGGAATGTAGGTATTGATTTTTAGGGTTTGGGTAAGTCTTAGTTAGTTATGGCAACTTACTAAGAATAGGTCTTAGGTTGAGTTGGCTTGGTGAGGTGTCTAAGTGAACTATATGTGTGGATATTATTTAAATAAGATATTTAAATAATAAATATAGTGAGGATAACATAATTAAATTAATTAAATTAATATTAGTGGGGTGAAGGGGGTCATGGCTAGGTAAATGTAATAAAGGGTGTTTATATGTCGAGGACAAAAGGGAGTGTGACCTAATTTTAGTGTCTACATTTTGCCTCTTTTTGTTGCGTATCTTGTATAGGTAAGAGATGCTAACAAAAATAAGATGTGGTTGCCCCATGTGCGGGTGAAGGTGATCCCCCTCAAACCAAGGCGAACCGAGGCGGGCAAGCTAAAGCGGTGAGTGGATTGATAAAAGGTAAATGTGAGGAAAAGGAATGTGGGTATAGGGAAAAGGGTGAAAGTTCTACTCGGAAATCTAGGTAATGGCTTAGGGTCACAGTAGTAGCAATCAAATGCATGGACACTTATAAACACGCAGCACACTACGGATTGAAGAGTAGGCAAACTCTACATCATCTAAGGTCGATAGGTTTATCCAAACAATTTTGAAGTGACTCCGGTATCCAAGGTATAGGATATGGTCAGGAAACATAACATAGGTTAGGTGTAGGAATGTTTAGGTATGTTCTGGTACACCAAAGGTAGGGTTAGGATAAACAGGACATGGAAATAAGCTAGGTAAGGTCATTAGGTTAATCAACACAGTACCGAGTGCTTTGCAAGATATAGCAAACACATGAAGTCAAAGGTCACTAGCGATGGTCAGTCCAAATATCTGAGGTCATAGAACAGGGTAAGGCCAAGGTAGGGGTAAAATAATGAGTCCCCAAAGGAGGAAAAATGGAGGTAGGAAATGACGAGGTTAGGAAAGGTAAGGTAATGGGTTGGGTAAAGGTGGGATGGGGTAAAGGAGTAACGTAAAGGGTGGGGTAAAATGGTAAAGTAAGGGCAATGTATAGGTGAGGGTGACCAGTAATAGCGGTCATGGATAATCGACATCGGTATAGGAAAATTGATGACGGTGAGGTAGGGCATGAGACCGATGTCGGTCAAGGGGAACCGACGTTGGTTAGGTTGGGTTTGTTATAAAAACAAAAAAACTACATTTTTATTATTCATTTGTATTTGCAAGTGAAATGACAAAAAAGAGAGAAAAGAGAGAAAAAGTATTTGGATAAAATGGGACAGTGAGCGGGCAGTCTGATTTGACGAGGATTGGGTGGGTGAGTAGTGGGTCCATGGGATCAGGGCAAGAGAGTTGATTGGTTGGAGGGTGTGAGTAGATATTTGGTGATGGTAGAGGTGGGAGAAGGATCGAGTAGACCACCGGCATAATGGCTAGACATGCCACCAAGATGGCGATGTGCCTTGACGAGGTAAGCGCCCAACTCTATATTGTTGATTAAATAGATTATAGATTATGGTTATTTATTATTTATAAGGTTTTGTGGGGGTGGGAAAAAGTGAAATGTGGGTATGGGGGAATAACGAGAAAAAAAAGAGGGGGAGGGTAGTAAATTGTATAGGTGGGGTGGGTGGAGGTCCGGGGTAGTTTTTGTCATTATAGGTGGGATAAAAGGGACAAGTGGGAGGTTTTTAAAAAGGGGGTTTGAGTAGAAGTCACGGATTTTCGATCCAAAGCAGGTTGACCGATGTGGCAAGTTTTTAGGGTGAAGTGGTTGGTAAAGATGAATCGGTATCGGTCACCAAATAGGTGACTGATGCTTATGGTTTAAGGTGACCATGGTTGGTAAAGATGAACTGGTATCGGTCACCAAACAGGTGACCAATGCCAGGTTTAAGGGTGACCGAAATCGGTTAGGATGAACCGGCACTAGTCGGGATTTTAGGCACAAGGGTCCAAAAGTGATGTAGGTTAGGTGGTTGAGATGGATAGGGTAAAAATAGGGTGGTGGGTAATGATAATTGGTGAATATGGTCATGGTAAATGTAGATTAATGTTGTGCTTGGATTGGATTCGGGGAGATTGTAGTTACATATGCGGGATAGGGTTCCACCTCTAGTGACATTATGTGGCTTAGTGACCCCTTTGGAGCTGCAACACATGGAGGCAGTGGGATTGAGTGGGATTTGGCACTACCGACATGTTGTTCGGTAGCCTAACTTGATGGTCGCACTCATTGATAGATGGGACTCCATGACCAACACATTCCACCTTCAATCGGTGAGATGACTATCACCCTAGAGGACGTGTTCTAGATTTTGCGGTTACCCATATTGGGTGCCCAGTTTACTCTATCTCCTTTGAGGCCTCAGAGGAGATGATCGGGATAGTTTTGGTGAGGGGGTGGCTGGAGCCGAGATTTCCATACTACCAATTTGAGCTATGGCGAGATGTACCTAGCCCGTCCGGATGAGACAAGGCTAGTGGTTCTATTGATGGAGGTAGTGTGCTGCTATGCACTACCAGATGCAGAGGGTGGACACTTTCCCCAATCACTAATGGGGGTGCTCCATGATATGATGGTGCATGAGACACACTTTTCCTAGGCACCAACATTCTTGGTGCAGCTATACAGAGAGTTATGGGTGTATATGGGCGGTTGCAAGGTTTAGCTTTGTGTTGTACCTTTATACTTGCCTTTGTTGGGCCTATGAGCACATAGTTTGTGTTTGACCTATAGGGATGCCTTGAGTAGATGCATTTCCCATGAGATGTGTGTGGGTGGGATATAGGAGATGGGTGCTTGGTTGTAGGAGCGGAGATCGGATAGGCCGACATATGATGTGGCCCATTTTCGGTAGTTGTTGGAGGGGTTGTCTGCAGGTGGACATTATCTAGAGGCCATATGTGGGATTCCCCTCATATAGGAACATACATGAGGAGCTAGCTGAGCTCTAGCTAGAGAGGTGGATACAAGGTCACCATGTTGGGGAGGATGAGATGATCCTGGTAGACAGGGTCCAAGCGGCAGTTCGGGCTTGTATAGGATATTCCTCCGTCCTTCCCACAGTATAGGAGATGACGTGGAGAGGCCTCTACCTCTACCACAGCCTATAGTGCCTACAGGGGAGGAGGAGCAGCCAGTGGATCGGTGGATTGATGATGCCGGATGTATAGATAGGTATAGGCAGTGGTGGGTGGCTCAGTTACGAGCCATACCACCTAGACTAGGGTAGCTTGACTTAGCTACCTTACACTGATGTAGAGATACGCCCTACGAGGGTAGGTAATGACGTTGATAATGTAAATAGGTATACTGTAGACACAACTTGAGGGTTAGAGGCGAGGTAAGAGATCTACAGTACAGGTGGCTAGTCTGTAGGCCTAGATGGTGGAGGGAGAGGGTGGAGGAGATGGAGGAGATGGAGACAAAGATGGTCGGTGGTAGCTTTATTGGCATGGTGGTAGGTTCACAGGGTTTACAGAGCCATTTGGCCACATCCCAGGCATAGATTGGGGTCTTACATGTCCATATATAGGAATAGGGCTAAGGGGCACCACCACGAGCACGAGGGCAGGGGCATCACCATAGGCATAGGGGCAGAGGCACCACCACAGCACAGGAGCGGTCCCGGTTCACAGTGGCGTAGAAGGCAGTATAGGGGCCGAGACCTATGGGACCACCACAGACCATGCCTATATCTAGGTTATGGGATTCCCTAGGTGAGGCAAGATATTATCAGATCAGCTCATGGTGGCTGAGATAGACTTCCTATCCTATGGAGAGTACAGGGCACAGAGTCTCCAGTGAGAGGATGAGATCCCGCACACATAGTGTGGAGAGCATAGGAGGTCAGTGAGCTCGAGGCTTGATCAGGAGAGGCCACCAGTGCACGGTGAGCCGTAGAGCTGAGGTGATGTGCCGGTAGGGGCCATAACAGGCCGAGGGTGCAGGTGACACAGAGATGGAGGACATTCGGCGAGATGTCTGATATGCAGCCACCCGATTTTGGATGTATACTAGTGATTTTTTTATATATATGCCACCCGCGTGCTAAAGATAGTTGTATTTTTTATCACATATCGGCCTACGTGTTGAATACAGTGAGGATGTATGAGTGATTTTTGTATATTTTGAACATGTACCATCACATGCTTAGCCGAAGGTTGTATTTGTATTGATTCATTCATTCTTTTTGTATATATGATACCGGCATGTGTGCGATGGTATTTTTATTGTATATCATTTTTTTGAGATGATGGTCATGATGAGATAGGCACGTATATTGAGATACACATTTATTGATTTATATGATGAGATATATGGTATTTTGTGATGTGTTTATGTGTTTATGAAATATTGGATTTATGGCCGTGTTAGATGAGATATGGATTTGTTACTTTAATGTGGTTTGAAATTAGGTGAGTTAGGCATGATGGAGTTAGGTTAGTTTAGGCATGGATCGAGTCAGGTTATAGGCATGGATTGAGTCAAGTTATAGGCATGGTTGAGTCAAAATGGTTGAGTTAGTTATAGGCATGGATCGAGTCAAGTTATAGGCATGGTTGAGTTAGGTTATAGGCATGGTTGAGTCAAAAGTAGGTTTAGTTATGATTCATTATTTTGGCAATGAATGATATTATGGGTCATATGTGAAATGTTGTATAATATATGCATAGTGATGATAGAGAGATGGTAGGTGTAATAAATGTATCTTTGTGGAAGCAACTTGTTATGTATGTGGTTTAATTTCCAATTTTGTTAGAAAAGGGGAACTAAGTGAAATGTGATGTAAATGGTGAGTTAGGCATGGTTGATGAATTGTTTTAGGGTAGAAAATGGTTGAGCTAACCTCCAAGGGCCCCATGCCCTCGGAGTGCTACCTACATAGTCCCAACGAAAAAGGGACCTCAGGCTGATGTAGTTCTCCCATGAGCTAGGGAAGAATATGAAAATGAGTTGGTAGGTTTTTGGGCATGTTGGGTTTAGGTTTAATAGTAGATTATAGGTAAAATGATGCGGTGAAGGTGATTATGGAAAAGGGAGAGGACTACACAAAGGTAAGCGTTGAGGACCAAGTCTTGTATAAGGTAATCAAAATGTAAACAAATATGGTTAAAAGATAAGAGGGGGCAATAAAGCCACCTGATTGGGTAGGATCATACCGAGTAGATCATATAATGGAGGGGTGATGAATATAAGACCTGAAAGGCATTGCATGATTAATGGTTCTATGATGAAAGTAGTCACAGGATCACCAAATGTCTAAATTCCAAGATGTCCCTTGAGGCAATTGAGGAAATGAGAGTGGAAATGGTAAGGTGGGTGAAAGGTAGCTAATTTTATATGTTTTGAGTGACAGGGCTTTTGGGCAAGAGGTCCTAGGTCACAATGGGAAAGTCCATGACTAAATTTTTTTTTGGATAGACTGATCGATGTGGGAAGTCTATATGGGATAATGAATATGGTACTCCTTGAGGTCTTTGTGAAGCTGATTGATGCGGGAAGCTTTGGTTTCTCTCGTTTTTTTTTTTGAAAGCTTCACATAGTTGTCCTTCAGGGAGCAGTCTATTTATAGCAGCAATTTTTTTGAGAGGAAGATGTCCTTTTGAGGGAATCATATTTTATTAGAAGTTTGACTCAAGGAGTTTGGTCCCATGTGAGGTCTTTGAAATCATGGACAAGACCAAGGTGAATGATATGACTCTTATTCAAAAGGCAAGGTGGAATGACCATGGGATCTCATCTAAAGGTAGATGAAAAGTATCCATGAGAATCATGTTATGTGCAGTGCCATGGTACACATATTCAAGAGAAGATAATAAGTGATGGGTACTCACATGATTCTTGTTTAATCATTAGGGAGGTGTATGGAGTGGATAGTACTCAAGGGACAAGCCTGTACGAAAGAGACAAAGGGTGAGGTAGGACAATGAGTCAACAATAGAATGGTCGAAGATGCAATGCATTAAGGGGCTCAAGTTCAAGTTTACCATCAAGTGAGGATAAACGATAGGCACCTGATCCATAGGTATGAGTTACGATGTATGGTCTAAGCCAATTAGGAGTGAATTTTCCCGTTTACTTTTTTTCTACTTTGGTTACGTGTTGATTTTATTTCAAGACAAGGTCACCGACTTGGAAGGTTCGTTCATGAACACATTTTTCATAAGCACGTTTGATACGTTGTTGATAAACTTGAAGGTGATCCAGAGCATTAAGATGACATTCGTCTAATAACTCTAGTTGTGCTAAGCGGTCCTAACGAAATTCATCATTAGTAAGCATGTCATGGAGAGAAATGTGGAGTGAGGGGATCTAGACTTCGAGAGGTAGAACAACCTTTGTACCATAGACCAGTGAAAAGGGTGTGGCCGCAGTGGAAGTGTGAATACTAGTGCGGTATGCCCATAGGGAAAAAGGAATGTGTGTATGCCAATCCTTCCCAGTATCGTCAACCACTTTCATGAGAATTTTGTTGAGGTTTTGTTAGTGGATTCAGCTTGGCCATTGGTTTGTGGGTAATAAGGTGATGAGAAACTAAGTTGAATGCCAAAGGCATCACAAAGTTTTTGCAATGTTTTTTTTTGAATTATTTTCCATTATCAGTGATGAGGCGATGAGGAACACCAAAGCAACAAATGATGTGATGGTTAATGAAATCACATATTTTCTCAGCTTTCATGGAGATGAGTGGTATGGCTTCCACCATTTTTTGTAGTATTCGTAGTAATTATGATCCATTGATTAGGAAGAATGAGGATTGATTTCTCCGAAAAGATCCAAACCCCATTGAGAGAATGGGCCAAAGGTCACGAGTGACCTATAATGCATGATTGGGTGTATAATGAAGGTTGGAATATTGTTGACATTTTACACAATGTTTGACATAGTTGCAACAATCATGGTTAAGGGTCAGCCAATAATAGCCTAGGCGAAGAATATGCTTAGCAACAACAAGGCCACTAAAGTGACCTCCACATATGCCATCATGAACCTCCTTAATGGTATAAGGAATTTCAGAACTTGTGAGGCATTGTAAGAGAATACCATCAAAGCCACATTTATAGAGGAGTCCCCTAGAATGACGAAATGAGAGACCTTTTTAAGGAAGGTGTGTTTTTCAGTTATGGGTGAGATCAGGAGGTAAGATGGAGAGAGAAAGGTAGTCGAGTATTGTTTATACCAAAGGTCACTCGTGTCGGGGTATCATTTTTAATGGAGTAAATAGCATGAGGTAAATAAGAAGGTGATTGGAGTCATTGTATGGTGATAAAGATTTTAGAATCGATAGGTGAAGCGGGTATTTGGGAAGCTAAGCAGGCCATGGTATCTACAAATTTGTTGGTTGAATGTGGGATGGTTTGAAGGGTGTAACGATCAAAGGTGGTCAAAAGTATGTCTACATGATGTTTATAATTTTGAAGTATCTCATTATGACATTGGTACATACCATTGACTTGGTTGACGACCAATTGTGAATCACCAAAGATGTGGATTGATTTGACATCTAGGGCATATGCGGCTTGGAGACCTAGTACAAGCGCTTCGTACTCGGAAATATTGTTGGTGCATTCAAATTCTAGTTTGAAAGACAAAGGCATGGTTTCTCTATCGAGAGGAAATAGGATAATACCAGCCCCACCCCACGCTGACACTTAGAACCATCGAAGAACAATGTCATTTGGTAAGGGGGTTCATCCAGGGAAAGAGTAGCAATTGACTCATCGGGAAAGTCAAAATTAGAGGGTTGATCCCCAAAAATAGGTGCATCAGCTAGTTGGTTGGTGATAGCTTGGCCTTGATGGACTTTTTATGAATGAATTCAAGGTCAAGATCAGCTAAAAGCATAAGCCATCACGCGACATGCTGATTTTGATAAGGTTTGGCATACATGAAGTGTAAGGGATCGGTGTTGGTCATGACATAGGTTTTGTGGTTGAGTAGGTAATGGTGGAGTTTGGTTGCAACGAAAACTAAGACTAAGTAAAGTTTTACGGATGGTCTATCATGTTTCATAGTCCAAAAGAGTGCAGATTATGTAATAAACCACCTACTCCCTGTGATGTTCATCGCGATGAGCAAGCATGGCTCACAAGGAATGATTGGTAGGCTGATATGTATAGGTAAAAGGTTTATTTTCTTTAGGCACGAAGTGGAGGAAGGTATGGGTGAAACGGTGATTGGTAAGTGATTGGAAGTCAGCGGAAAATGGGTGGGGTTGTGATGGTGGTTCAGGTGTGTAAGTGGTAGTATCAAGTCCCCATAGGTGAGACTAGTACAAAGATGAGGAGGACCATAAAGGAGGCATTCTCCTATACGGTGATCATAGCGAGGGTGTTGGTGAAGGCTTCCATACTTGTGCGGAGTAAGGAATGTGTTGACACTATATAGGCGGTACTCCCCTAGAGTGAGGTGTTGAAAAACACCTTCCAAGGGATCAGTGGTTGGTATGTAGGTAGCTAGAATGGATGATGTGTCGGAGGTCAATGTGGAGGTGGAGTTAACAAATTGGGAAGCTAATGGGTCAGCCGTGGAGGTTATGGTAGCGGTAGGAATGGAGGAGGTATGTGTGGTGAAGTGGTACCGACTTTATTGGTAAGAGGAGGTGTAGGTGAAGTGGTATTGGTTGTGGAGGTAGATGGCTTGACAGTATGAGCACATCATTGGGTCGGTAAAGCATGTTACATGTTTTGAAAGGTGATGGGTCAGCCGAGAATGGTATAAGTGTGTCCTTCATGTTCAAACTTTACACAACGATGAAAAGTGGAAGGAACACAACCCATGACATGGATCTAGGGTCTACCAAGCAACAAGTTATATTGGAATTCCCCCTCCAAAACATAAAATAATTCTAGAATAGTGTGGGGGCCCACGCAACATGAAGGATGACAATGCCTAGTGTGGAGGTGATAGCGTCGTTGAATGAATGCAACATGACCGGATGTTTATGCATGTAATTGTTAGGTATGTGCATTTGAGAAAATACATGGGATGAAATGATGTTAATGCTAGTGCCTCCATCAATCATCACACGGCGTACCCATATGTCATCAATGTGGATGGAGATGAAGAGGGTGGGTCCGGGGTCATTATTTTGGTGTGGTGTAATCTCTTCCTCTGAGAAGCTAAGGGAGGCCACTTGGTGAACAAGGTGAGGTGAGGATGAAGGTGGTAATTTGGTGAGAGAGGCTACATGATGGGGTGTGATAATGGAGGCTACGGGTGTAGGGTCATTGGGTAAAACCTCAATAGATTGAAGAACCTCCATGAGGGCTTGACGATGGGATTCTGAGGTTTGAATGAGGTCATATAAGGAAATTTTGAGGGAGATTGGTGTAATTGTTTGAGCATGGTGTGATGTGTGATGCCATTAGAAATGGGGTATGTGGGGCCGCAGATAGTGATTTTAGGTATGGGTGTAGATGGTATGTTGGGTATAGGATTGGTTGGTGGGTCAGTTGCCTTTTCTTTTCCCTTCTGCACACGTGTAGTGACATGTATCATGTTGATTTGAGGGGAGTTGGAAAATGGAGAAGGTGTAGGATGAGTGGTATAATGACATGAAGGGAAAAAACCTACTAGAGGAGAAAATCCCTGTGAGGTCGAGTTGGGCACAACAACATTTGGGTGGTGGTGTGGCAAGTTCTCGATGCGAACCATGTTAATTTCAAATTTTAAGGATGACTCGAGGAGAGGTGAGGGTGGAGGTTGTGGATGTTGAGTGGGTAGTGCAGGGAATGGGTATCGGTGAAGAAGGATCCTCATCAAGAAGTTCGTCATCATCAAAGTTTGTTTCTAGTGGACACAATTGGATAAGGATGATTTTCAAGGCCTTGCAGTTCTCCACATCATTCCCTAGCACACGATGGTATGCAAAATTTTAGTATCATCAAACCCTTTTGGCTTGGGTTTGAGGGGTTGTAAGGTCGGAGTGGTGGTAATGTGATAACAGAAGTCTCGAGGAGGTTGGTTAAAATTTTGGCATAAGACCCTGCTAGTGGATCACAATGGGAAGTGAACATGGGTTTGGGTGTAGGTGTGGTTAATTGTCGAGGAAATGTTTTTGGAAGAGTAGGAACGGGTCAAGCTATAGTTTAGGTGCCGGTGTGGTTTTAGGTATCGGTCATGTTTGTTTGGGTAGGGGTACAGTAGATGGATGGGTAGGAGGGTGTGGGGTTGTTTTGACTACCTTGTTGTGGGGTAGTGGGGTTTTGTTTTTGGGTTGCACCTTCTTGGGTAAAGGTGATGTGGGTGTATGAGGTCTAGAAGGAAAATCAGATGGAGGAAGAGGGTGAGTTACCCATGGGGATAACGGGGTGCTGTGAAGGTAGATGATGCGGGTCATACTTGGGGTGTGAGGGACAATGACTGAAGTGTAGTGGGTAGTGAAGCAATAGCTAAAGGTATTGGAGGTATTGGTGGTAAAAGACTGCAGGTGTAGGTGTAAGTCATGTTGTGTGCCTGGGTAGGTTAGAGGTTTGTGAGGAAGGAATGGGTTGTTGTGTTATTGGTTTATGGATGGGTGAAGGTTGTTTGACCATGTTGGGAAGTTGAGGTCTTAAGACAGAAGATGGGACAAGTGCGGGTGTGATTGGTGCGGTCGGGGTATGAGGTTGATGAGTTTGTTTCTTTGGTTTGGGTGTCGAGTAGGTGTGGTATTGATGTTGGAGGATGTAGCTAAATCTAATTTAATAGGTGGATGAGTAAGGTCTGGTGGTCGGGTGACCCCTAAAGTGGTAATAGGTTTAGTTGAGGAAAATGTTATAGGTGTGGGTTTGGGTTTAGATATAGGTCGGGTTATGGGTAGGGGTGGGTGTGAGTGCTACGGGTATCATGGAAGGGGTTGCGATAATGGTGGTTGTATTTGGGTAGATAGTGGAGGTATCAATGAGGGATCTACATCTGTGTTGAGATAGGGAGTAAGAGGTGCCCCCATAGTAAATCCCTATCCACATAATCTAAGTGATCAGCCAAATGTGAGAACGGCATGTCTGTGGGTGGAGTTGGTGAGGACCTAATGGGAATTCCCATAAAATGTGTCTTAGAGATGGGGAATTGGCTAGCTTCAGCTTCCGTGGGTAAGAGAGTTGAAAGTAGGTCTGTTGGATTTTGGGTAGCTGATGGAGAATGCTCACCAAGAGGCAAAGGTATCTCAATTGGGTCTATGATGGGTGGAGGAGATGATGGGATCTCCTCTATAAGTGGAGGAACATATGGGGACACCTCCTCTGTGGGTGGAGGAGGCAATGGGTGCTCCTCTGTGGGTGGAGGAGATAGTGGGAGCTCCTCTATGGGTGGAGGAGGTACTTAGTAGGTAAAGGTTCTCTAGTGGTGAAGCTAGGGGTGAGATGGTCTCAATGTTAGCGGAAGACCCCTCCGTTGGTGATGAAGGAGATGAAAGGTGTTCCTCTATGGGTGAAGGAATAGGGAGGTTGGTTCTAATGTGGAAGGAGGATTTTGGGCTAGGATCTCCTCTATGGAAGGAATGTGGGGTAATTGAGAGGTGACAGGTACCTCGTTAAAGATAGCGTGAACCTCATGGGTATGGGTATCATGAGTTGATGTCTCACCGGTTTGATTGGATGAAGGGGCATGGTTGGGAAATGGTTTTTTGAAGATTTGTAGATTTTGGTTGGGGGTGGCATTGGGATTATCCACAGTTAACTCACCTTTCTTGAGCATTTCTTGGATAATATTCTTGAAAGTGATGTAGTTGTCGTCACTATGACCCTTTACTCAATGATAGTTATAGAAATCATGTTCTTTATACCATGCGGGCATGGGCGAGTAGGGTCAAAACCAGTGTGTGGTTTTATAGGTGGAAGGGTGATGGCTCTAGCTTTGATAAGCTTTTCTAAGATAGAAGAGTAAGGTTCCCCAATTGGGGTATATTTTCACTGCTCTCGTCTAAATTGAAAAGTCTGGACAAGTGAGAGATTAGATGAGGGTGTAGCCTGATTTGATGGATGAGTTGGGCCAGCCTTGAGTACCACTTACGTTAGCGGTGCCCTTAGCTTTTGAATAATTGGTTTGTGGTTTGGAAGAAGAAGAGGTATCATTCAACTTGAATGTTGAATTCTTATTACGTAATTGGATTTTCTTCTCTTCGATGGCCCGAATCTCTAACTTTCGTGCCATAGTGAATGCCTCATCGAATGTTTGGAAGGTTTGGACCTGTAAGGTCGGGGAGATATGTCTAGTGCAAGCCCATGTGAAGAGCTTGATGAGTTCAGTTTGTGGCAGTTGGAAGGTAAGTTGATTGATCAGGCTGCTAGCGAGCGACAAAATCTATGATAGATTCATCCTCATACTAATGTGTGGAATATAGATTAGTCATGGTAACCTTCTTGACGATATTGATAGAGAAATGATCCAAGAAGGCTTGGGCTACCTGATTGAATGAGAATATAGAGTGTTTAGGTAACCCACTATACCAATCTAATGCAGGTCCAGTGAGGGACATGGGAAAGGTTCTCAAAAGCAAGGCATCATCATGAGCGATTAGATAACACCCATGTTTGAACAACCGCAAATGTTTCGTGGGTCTTCTTTGCTATTGAAACAATTGAATTTAGGCATTTCCCAATGCATAGGGTATGAATGGATAGGAATGGATGGGTGAATAGGCTTGTTGTAAATCTCGTCGTAGGTGAGAGTGTTGCAGAGTGTCTTACGACCCTCAGACCCGCATCTCATCTCGCAACCTAACCTCATCACCTAAACCTTACACAATTATTTATTAATTACCTTGTAATTGACAAATCCACATCATCTCACCTGCCACCTCATTTTGCCACTTCATCATGACCTAGCCCTAACCCTAAACTAACCTAATTAAGACCTATAACTTGGTCTACACCTACACCCATGACTAATGACCCCTTTCTCGCACCCAAAACCGACCTTCTAGTCACTTGACCAAGCCCGCAACTAATCTCTCGGGAGAAAAGCAGGGAAGGTGGGCTATTTTACTAAAAATAGCCTACTTTTTCCTTACCGATGCCGGTTCCTACTCGACCGCCGTCGGTTACGTAACCGCCATCGGTTCCCTGTAAATGGGCTCCCCAAACCAAAAACAAAGGATCGGAATTTCATTTTGGATCAGAGTGGAAGGATTTTAGGAATCAAGAGAGATCATTTGGGAGCGATAAAGAGAGTCCAGATCTTCACTTGACGAGCAGAGACGAGTGAAGAAGCCAGAAGAGTTGCAGCAAAAGGAGATCAAGCCCAAAACTGCAACAGAACAGCCAGAGTTCTCAGATACTCAGCTGATCATCGGGAGGGAGATATTTCATCTTCTATTTGTCCAGCCATCCTACCTAGAGTTCTGCCTTTGTCATCAGAGTTCTTGGACTTGCATCTTCATCAATAACCAGTAAGTTACATCTTGCATGTCCTCTTTAATAACATTTCTTAGACTTTTTGAAGCACAATCCTCACAAATCCATTCCTAGATCCACTACCCAGCGTGCTATTGCATCTAACTATCATTCATCTACCTCTCATCACCTTATTTCCTAATATCACCTATATACAAACCTTCTACAAATAACACAACTACCAAACAACACAACCACCCCACAAAACAACCAACCTTCAGATCTTAGACCATACCGATATCGGTTATCAGCAACTGCTATCGGTTATCCTGACTATAACCAAAAACCATCCTTTCCCCTACCCACCAACGAAGCAATTTAATTGATATCTTATAGTCTTTTGTGTTAATTCATATTAGCAGGGGAACCACCACCTTCAAAGGAAGTTTTATATTTCCTGGCCCAAGGCGCCCCTCATTTATTGTCTAATCAAAATCGTGTGGTCTTGTGTTCTTATTTGCAGGTAGTCCTTCCAAGACAAAAAGGAGTTCTTCGCAGTCAACCTGATCTTTCTCTACGGTACGCGCACACCATCTCGACGTTCAACAGGTATTCCTCCTAGCCCTAACCTTATCTGTTTCTAAAAGGAATGAAACATTCCGAGTGAAACATTTTGGCATGCCCGGTGGGACCCATTTTGGGTTTCTTTCTTTCTTGCTTGCTTTCATATAGGGAGTATACTTGCTGTTTTCTTCTTCTAAAAGATATTCACAAGGTTTTGTATTATTTTGATAAAATAACTTGCTTTGCTTTTACATCTCGCATTAGTGAAAGTCATCTCTTTTGCTTCATCGAATATCATTTTCGATTTGGGTTTAAAACACGTGCATCAGATTACATTGCTTGCATTGCTTTCAATTCTAGTGAACATAGATTAAGTAACAGGTCGTACACGTGGGGGTGATATCCACGGTATTGACAAGAAATTAATCTTACTTTCACTGCACAACACATACCGAATCACTTCACAATTAACACAACAGCTCAAACATCCCCCTTTTCCGCGGTATTCCTCCGCCCGATTGAGGTAACCTTATAAGCCAAAACAACTTGACATTTCCCCTAAGTCTTTTGTTTAGGATTGACATCATTCCGCGTCTAAAGGCATAAGCCCACAATAATTAAAATTAACCCTAGGGTTAGTCTCTGGATTTGCGTGTGCATCTTGCTTGTTTTTAGTTCTGTTTTCTTTCATACCCCCTTCTTCTGTGATCAATAATTGACAAGTATACTAAACGTTGTTAAAAATCAAATTAGCAGCCTTTTTATATCTTGTTAGCCTGACTTTTTACACCGACATCGGTTACCTAACCGACCGACGCCGGCTATAGTATAACCGACATCGGTTACTTAGACCGATATCGGCCATCGTCTTTCCAATTCCCCCGACAAACCAAAGAACCTACCAATTTCACCAGCCTGAGTTTGTTTCTATTCTCTCGATGATTGAAACCCTACTGTGAACTCCTGTCCATGGTTGTTATCACTTGAAAGCAAGCCGCCACCATGGTTTCACATGCTTGCTCTGTTTCTTTGCCTGAATCACCCCTTCACATTCTCGTGGGGAATCCTACGATACCAAATGAGGTTCCTAAAATTCCTGTGGGAGATAAGGACTTTGCCAAGTTTCTGGATGCTAATTCTAGCGCTGTACAATACTATTTGTCTCATACCCCTGACCGTACGCCTGATGGTCAGCTCCTTGTTGGTATGCCTATTAGTATAGCTGCTCATTTAGCTCCCACTCCGCCTGATAACACCGCCTTGCTTCCTGCATCTCTAGCCCCGTCTCCCAATCCGACGGCTTCGCAGGTTCATACGACTCGATTGGCTTTCCGTTGGTTAATCTTGACCCCACATATCATTACCGCCGATCGCCTCTACCTCATCTCTCTCTGCAGATCGCTCCGCTCATGACTTGCTCTCCGCCACCTATCCACACTAGCTTTCCTTCTCAAGCTCCGCCTACCTTTTCATTCCCATACACGTATCCAAAGGACCTCAACATCTTATATGGGACATCCCTATTCTGGTCGCCTCAACATATTCATCCTCCATACCTTATCAACACTTAACCCCACCATTGTCCAAATGGAGGCCCTTGGCCCAATTTGCCTCCGCTTTACCACAATCGCACCATCATCTCATCCAACCACGGATTTCATTAAACAAATGATGGACAAAATGCAAAACCCGAGGCTTCTGCTTCAGAAGTCGTAGCGCTGACATACGAGCAAGTTTGTCGAGCCTATTCACCCGTCTCCCCCCCTTCATTCGTATCCTCCTCAATGGGAATTACCAAAATTTACCCGCTTTTAACAAAGAAAGAGGACCTCAACAACACTTGCGATCATTTAGACATGCTTGTTATTTGATTGCTCATGATGATGCCTCATACTCCGCACCTTTCCCATGTCCTTATCAGACCCGCTTGAGTGGTACAAAGGCTTTAACCCAAAGACTCAATCTTCTCTTTTAACCAACTAGCCCAATCTTTCGATCATTTCTCCATTAACATTGCCAAGA
The DNA here is from genome assembly GCA_018340775.1 of Taxus wallichiana var. yunnanensis. Lineage (NCBI taxonomy): Eukaryota > Viridiplantae > Streptophyta > Pinopsida > Cupressales > Taxaceae > Taxus > Taxus wallichiana. The sequence continues at coordinate 356,399 of CM031237.1, read as the reverse complement.
AAGTATCTATCACCGACCTTTATGCCATCCGACACCAAGACGAATCTATCGCAGATTTCGCTGACGATGGCGGGGCCTTATCAACCAACTTACATATGCCTTGCCTCAGTCAACTTATCGAACTTTTTACGCGGCATGTGCTAAGCACATTTCTCCTACTCTTCAAATTCAAACTTTCCGCACATTTGATGAGGCCTTTACCATGGCTCTAAACTAGAAATTCGAGCCTTAGAAGAAGAGAAATTGCGGTTGCAAAACAAAACCCCACCTTCGAACTCCGATTCCACCAACAAACCTAACACCACCAATCCTCACCCATCGACCGCTTCAAATCAAAAGGGGCCGTGCACGCGGTGATGGTCAAATCCCAACCACCGTCTAATACCCCGCCAAAACCACTTATAAGTATAAAGCGTAACCCATCAACTACACTCCTCGGGAGAAACATATGGTGTGATATTGGAAAATTGCTCAAAGCAGAGCCATTACCTTACCTCCTGTTAAACCTCACTCCGGCTTTGATTCTACCCACGCTATACCTTCCTGGTACAAAGAAAATGACTTCAGAATTTTCACCGCGTAAAAGGACATAGTCATGAAAACTCGCAAAATGTTGAAAAACATAGTGCAGAAATGGTTGACGCAGTGATATAACCTCGATAATCCTAATGCCCCTGCCAACCGAAATTTGAAAATCTTCAACAAACCATTCCCAAATCACTCATCCAACAGTAATGTAAACCAGGATATCTTAGCCGAGGAGAGTGTTCATGAGATCCATGCAGTCTTCGACTCCCAGCCAAAAGCCTCTATCGAGAAAATTTTGAATCAAGCCTCTCCACTAACACAGGAGTCCGAACCTCCTTCACCACCATCAAGCCAAAGCGAAATCATTCCTTTACCCATAAAAGAGTTAACTGCCCAGACTTCTCTTCTCATCAATGAGTCTGCTTACACCACATCCCTACAAGACTGCGAACGGATGTTATCTAATCTATCTATTTCCCAAATGTCCCCTTCTACCGCTCTTGCTGCACAAGAGGAAGGCTCGCCACTCCTTTTGACATCCTTAGACGAGAAATCTCTTGCACCAACATCACCAAATTCTTTAACCATAATGCACTTCTCTCAAACATGCCCTCCTGCCTATTAGTCCTTCATCGCCTAAATCTTTTCAACAACCGGTCGACCTCTTAATATCTATTGATACAGTACCTCATCTACCCCCTGTATCACACCCACAGTGGACTGGAATCACAACCCGTCTTTCTTCCGTACCAAATTTACAATTCATGCCTGAAGATTGTCATTCTCCAAAAGATAGACGAGTCCTATGGGAACGTTTGAGTACCCCCTATTCTACTCAAATGCAGGTGACCGATCCGGACACCTCTACCATATATCCTAAGTGTTTACAGAAACTCAAAATGCCTATGTCCTCAGTCTCATCCCCCGTATCTATACCAAGTAGCCCATCCACCTCTATTAACCTAACCAAATCTTCCCCTACACTTGGGACCTCACCAATGCCCAGTCTAACGCACCCGCCTAAGCGACTTGATTTATCCAAAAATAAAGCCGCCCCGCCACCTAGGAGACAAACTCAATCCGTGCCTCTATCACAATCAAAACCATCATCGCACACCTACCTTCCATATCGGGACCTCATCCCTCCACCTTACATCAATATATCATACCTCCCGCGTTTTTCAAAACGACCTACGCCTTCTCGCACCTATACAGAGATCAAAGGGTATATCAACATTGTCACCCCACATATCCTCGTCCACCCATCAACCCTAAACGAACTCCATCATCAAAGGATTTATTTTCTCACTCTCCCTTTCTCCGTGGTTGTTTCCTCGCTACCACGCCATCTCGTAGCCTCATCATCTAACCAAATGAATATAGCTTCGCGCCAAAGAAACCACGTTTAGTGAAAACCACGTGTCAACACCCTCGCTAAACCACCACCCGTACGAACCAACCACGCCCAAACATTACCAAAACCCGCAAAACCAATACCCTCATCCTCCTCCGATTTTGACCCACTCAAAGGATCTTACGCCAAAATCCTTGCTATGTTGGTGGAGAATGCGACCATTTCCCTACCCCCACTTAGACCTTATGACCCGTCTAAACCTCGACCTATAGGTTATGATGAGTCTAAAATCTGCGCCTATCACCGCACACCAGGACATGATGTGGAGAGATGCAAAGCTTTAAAACCATCCTTCGTCACCACCTCTCCCGTATACAAAGGTTAAGAAAGACAACTTACGAAGGGAGAGACCTTTAGCTTCAATTCCCTCTACTATACCATCTATCCCCGCCTCACCAAGATCTATCATTATTACAACCCCACCTCTCGAAGACCATGATTTATCCCAACCATCTTCCTCATCTCAGGTCTACGAGATTAATATGATTAGTGTTGCTACTCGAGCGCAGAAAAACAACGAGAAAGCAAAAGAAAGCACACATGCGTCCTCTCTTTCTCCATCCAAAGATCCCGATCGCACCACCACCCAAAGTGGTTATTCGTGGACCCGCTTACCCCGCCTCTAATGGAGTTGCCCATCGAGCCATGATCAAACAACTTCACCAATCACCCGTAAAATGACACTATATGATCTCATTCGCAGACTTCAATCCCATCGACAAGCTCTCATTGAAATTCTTCAAGGGATCGAGGTCTTACCTAATGAAACCCTCGCTCGTCAGCCTCCATTCTAACACCCAATCACGTTGCTTCTCTCACCAAACAACCCACCGCCCCAACCACTTCGTACAACAACAAGTCATGCGGCAGTCAGCTCAAGATGAAATTGTTGACTTTGGTACAAGATCCCGACTCGCCCTTTTCATCTCAAATTACGTCCGGGATTCGGTACGCCGTGTTATGATTGACGGGGCGCTAGCCTAAACATCATCTCTTCAAAAGCCTTCCAACAAATGAATATCCCTTCTAGCTACATGTGTGCCAATCCCATCATGTCATGGCATTCAATGACGCTATTACCTCTACCTTAGGCACCGTGATCCTCAACATTCGGTAGGACCACGTACTTTACCCGAACTCTTCTATGTCCTCAAGGAGAGTTCCAATATAACATATTGCTAGGTCGCCTCGATCCGGCTATGGGATGCGTTCCTCAACATTACATGATGCATAAAATTTGAGTACGAGGGGAAGTCCTACACCGTAAAAGCTGATCCTCCCCTTTTAAAACCTGCAATATGTTATACCGCCCTAACGATGTGCTTATACCAATCAAGACACCCATACATTCAACCCAACCATCCTCTTCAAATGTACCTCAACCATCCACCTCAACCGCACCTACGCCTTCAACCGATGAAACCACCGCCGCAAAACCACTTCCTTCCCGCAGCCTAACATCCCAACCGCACTTTTAGTAGATGTTTTTCAACGCCTTACGCTGGGGAGTATCGCCTATATAACGTTAGTTCTTTCCATACCCCACAGAATACGGACAGTACACATGCACATCCTACCTATGACCGTCAAAGTGTGGGGGAAGTAATCTCTACGACCACCCCATATCCGCACCAACCTAACGTATGGGGGTGTTGACGCATCCTCCATTACCCCCGAACCCCTCTTGGTGTGGTTCCTTCCAATCCGATTTTCAATACTTGACAAATCGTCGCTTTCGCCCTCACCTTCGACTCACTTGCTTGGAAAGGCTTTGGTTTGGTCTTTATGAACAAGGCCGACATACACTCATTCCCGTGACTACACGCAAACACAATGATCGCAGTGGTCTCGGTTTTCCTGAAACACCTACACAGGAGGAACCTCGTGTCAGTTGTCTTCTAGAAGACAACGACGTCACCCCTACCGAACCATCATCACCCATTTTGCCTTCGTCACCCACAGAGTCAATAGATCCCGAATCTATCCCTCCTAACTTTTTTTTTTCATAAATGCTATCTTCCTAGGTCCTCTCAATTATCAACGCGATAATGAGGACCCCTCTTCTATCCCCCTTCTGTATCCAGACATGATCGAAGAGGATTCGCCTTCGATTAATGTTGTTGAGTGCCGTGGATGACGACTCCATCCTCACTTACCTCGGGGCGGATTTACTCCTATATTCAACGCACCTTACCATCTCGAAACTCAAACCATGTTGAATGAATCGACTATAGAAATCAACATCCACACGGAGGAGGATCCTCACATTGTGAAGATCGACAATCCCTTAACACATCGTAACAAGCCGCCTTTACTACCTTTCTCCGTACTCCGCAACCAAGCTTTCGCTTGTCCTACGCGACATGCCAGAATTGATCCTACCATCGCCGTCCCATAACATCACTCTAAACCCCGATTCCAAGCCAATTAAATGAAATTGAGAAAATGCATCCACGCATTGCTCTCTTGGTCAAAGAGGAGCTTCAACGACTCCTTTCTGCTTTCTTTCATTCTCGCCTATCGACTATCCTCAATGGATTTCTAACATCGCACTCCTACTAAAGCGACGGGGACTTCTGATATGCACGGATTTCTAGGATCTTAACCTCGCTTGCCCTAAGGATGACTTCCCCTACCTAGCATTGACCAACTTGTAGATCTCACCGCAGCCATGAGATGCTCTCTCTCATGGATGGTTTCTCGATATAACCAAATTTTGGTCAGCCCTCGCCGATCAACATAAAACTACCTTCATAACTCCTCGGGAACCTTCTATACCGTAATGCCATTTGGCCTTAAGAATGCTGGTGCAACCTATCGGGCGGCTATGACCTACATTTTTCATGACATTATGCACACTATCCTCAAGATTACGCGACGATCTTCTTGGCAAATCTAAACATCGTAGTGAACATCTCGATGTTTTAACCATTATTTTTGATCGCCTGCTATAATATTCTCATGTCCGCCTTCAACCAAAGAAATGTGTCTTTGGTGTCCTTTCGGGGAAACTTCTTGGCTTTATCATCTCTTTGCGTGGCATCGAGGTCGACCCATCTAAAGTCAAAGCTATCCTAGAAATGCCCCCACCTACCAATCTCAAACAATTGCGTAGTTTACAAGGTAAGCTCCAATCTATCCGACGTTTCATCTCCCAACTCTCGGATCGATGTCAACCTTTTCATCACCTTCTTAAAAAGGACATTGATTTTCAATGGAGCAAAGAGTGCCACCTAGCCTTTGAAGCTCTCAAAACTTATCTCTTGCAGCCACCCGTGCTTATCCCACCTCAGGACGACCGCCCTTTCTACCTTTACCTTTCCGCCACTGACCACGCTGTAGGGGCCATGCTTGCACATCGTGACTCCGAGAATCGAGAACAAGCCGTTTATTATATAAGTCGTACTTTGGTGGACTATGAGACTAGGTATACACATGTAGAAAAGTTATGCCTAGCCCTATCATTCGTGGCTACCAAACTCCGACACTACCTTCTGAATCACAAAACTTTCGTCATCACCAACACGGACCCCATCCATTACATGTATGCCAAACCTCATCTAAACCAACGCATCGCCAGATGGCTCATGCTCCTCGCCGACCTCGACCTTGAGTTTGTCCACCAGAAATCAATCAAAGGACAAACTCTTGCAGACCAACTTGCGGAGGCCCCTTTACCTGGGGAACAATTTACCAATTTTACATTCCTGAACTCATCGCTACTCTTTCCCTCAAGGAGGAGTCGTATCCAATGACCCTCTTCTTCGATGGATCCAAATGCCACCGTGGTGGAGGAGCCGGCGTTGTTCTCATTCCTCTCGACGCTGAGCCCATGCCTCTTTCATTCCGACTCGATTTCCCTTGCACTAATAATACAGCGGAATACGAGGCCCTTGTTCTGGTCTCCAAGTCAGCTGCACACTTAGGTATCAAATCTATCAATATTTTTGGCGACTCTCAATTGGTAGTCAATCAAGTTATGGGCATCTACCAATGTAAAAATGAGGAACTTCAAAAGTACAAACACTACGTGGATTCACTTCTAGCCTTATTTACTCACTATTCTATCCAAACCATTCCCCGCTCCACTAACAAATTTGCGGATACTATGGCTTGCTTAGCCTCGCAAATTCCAGCTTCATCAACTGACTCTGAATTATTCGTCTTGGTCCAACAACTTTTTGCCCCATCCTACTCAACCCCGGTAGTTTGTATGATAAATACTGTGTCTACTAATTCGCAGGATACCTGGTACCACCAATTTCACGACTACCTTACAACCTCTGTTCTCCCTTCTGACCTTACTAGTACTGGCAAACGCGCTTTTCTTAAACACGTTTCTCATTATGTAGTTATGGGGGGACTCCTTTATAAACGTGGCTTTGATGGCATCCTCCTTCGATGTCTCACCGGCGCGGAGGTCACCCATACCATCCAACAGGTCCATGACGGTATCTCGTGGCGGACATTTTAGTGGCCTTTCTGCGGCCAAACGAATCCTTCGCCTTGGTTATTATTGGCCTACTCTCAATAACGATTGCTATGAATATGTTAAGCGTTGTGTTATGTGTCAACAACACGCCAACCTTCAACATACTCCTAGCCACCCCCTACAGTCGCCCGAGATCTTTGCCTTTCTCACAATGGGGTTTAGACCTTATTGGTGAGATTCACCCGTCCTCTTCGCAACGTCACCGATGGATTATCACAAAAACCGAATATTACACAAAATGGGTGGAGGCTATTCCACTCATTTCAACCAAAAAGAAAAATGTAGAGTTCATTAACCACCACATTATCTCTCGCTTTGGTGTTCCTCATCGCCCGATAATGATAATGGAAAATCTTTCAAAAATAAGTTATCAGCAAGACCTTTGTGACAACTTTGGTATTAAACTTAGCTTCTCATCACCCTACTATCCACAAGCAAATGGACAAGCCGAATCCTCTAATAAAACCCTAACCAAAATCCTCATGAAAGTTGTCAATGAGTCTCGAAGAAATTGGCACGATCACATCCCCTTTGCCTTTGGGCTTATCGTACTAGCATTCGTACTCTACTAATGCTACACCTTTTCTTTGGTATATGGTACCGAGGTCTGTCTTTGCCTCTCGAAATACAAATACCCTCCCTCGTATATCTCTTCGTGATATTCTCACCAACGATGATTTCCGCCAAGAGCGGTTAGCCCAATTGGAGCTTCTTGACGAACGTCGTCTTACAGCTCTCGATCACCTTCAAATCTATCAAAAACGTATCAAGCGTGCTTATGATAAGCGACTTCATGAGCGTACCTTTAAGGTTGGTGATCTTGTCCTCAAAGAGAATCAACATGTAACCAAACTAGAAAAGAGCAAACGTGGAAAATTTGCTCCTAATTGGATCGGGCCTTATATAATCACTCACACTTATGGATCAGGCACTTATCGTTTAGCTTCGCTTAATGGTAAACCTGAGCCTGAACCCCTTAATGCCTTGCATCTTCGACCATTCTACTATTGAATTTAGTGTTATATCACTTCTTATCTACCTACTGCTCGTCCCTTGAGCTCATTTACCGCTACATACACTTTGTTTCCTACATCTCCAAATAAAATCAAGCTCACTTCTCACCTCCCCTCAACGATGCCTTCCCCTTTTTAGTCTAGTCCATGACTTCAAAGTCTTAAAATAACACCTTCTTATGGGATTTTCTTGAGTCAAACTTCCTACCAAACTAGATGCTTCACGCCAAAAGAACATCTAGCTATCTAAATTATATATAGACTGCTCCCTCGAAGGACAACTATATGCCAAATTATTGCTGCTATTATATATAGATCGCTTCTCCCCGAAGGACAGCTATGCACTAAAATCATATCTCGCTACTATAAATAGATCGCTCCTCGAAGGACAAATTATATACACAAATAGCCTTTTATCGTAGCTTCTCGCATGGATCAGCTTTGTGAAGACCTCAAGAATAGCACAATCAATATCCTCAGACTTCCCGCATCGATCGCCTATATTCAAGAAAATAAAAGCCTCATTCAAAAGAACTTTTTGGGTCATGGACTTGTCTATTTAGGGTAGGTTCTCTTTCGTAACACTCACTTTGTAACAAGTTCTCTCAGACTCACTATATCATCCACCTCACCTCACCATTTGTTTCAACTCAAGGGACGTAACGTACACCCGATATGTTGTGATCATACAACTCTTTTCACCTATTGACTTCTCGCTATGCACGGTACCTAGGGCTTCAAGCTCGCTCTACGTTGTGTGGTTTGTTTAGCTCTTTTCACCTACGGAACACTCTTTCCTCTTTGCCTCGCATCTAGGATTGTGTGTTGATCTTAATCAGGGCATGATTCCCTACCACTTGGGTAGGCTAACTTTCGCTTCCCTTATACCTTTTACAACATCACCAATTCATTACCAACACCAACAACCTTACCTTACCAATATTAATATCAATATTTTTACCAACCAACCAATTGCCTAAACCGTACCAAATTGCCTGAATTCACCTCTCCCTGATCCTAAGGGAGAACTACATCGGTCTGAGGCCCTTCCTTGCTTTGTGCAATGGGCTATGTAGGCAGCACTTAGGAGACATGGGGTCTCCCAAGGTTAGCTCGACCACCCCTACCATAACCTATCATGTGTGGTAAATATAAATATTTTTGTGTATTTCTATTTAATCACATTCCTCTTTATCCTTTTTCAAAACACCAAAAATCACAACGCAAACATTCTTATTATTATCAAATCAACATACATATTCAGTCTTATCTAGATGTTAAACAAATACATCTTCTCTATCATCGACACGCAGGTCGGCATCCTTATTTATTCTTATACCTTGCTAACATTTACTTAGACCCTCACGATTCATCCCGACCCAGGAGATGATCGTGATCGTCGACGCCTCGCCGGCCTCTCTCGTCCTCAAAGGTACCGCGGCTATTGGTACCGCCCACTGATCTGCCAATCTCTCCTGTAACATATGAATACGCCCTCTCGCATGGAGGAATCCAGCCTCTAGTCTCTCCGCCCGTGACTCCGCAACCGCTAACAATCCTCTTGCCTCATTCACCTGTGTTTGGAGCTGCTGAACTAAACTCTGCAGACGATCTCTCTCCGCTGTAATCACAGCTATGTCAGGGCGATCACGTACACCTCGCAGCTCTGCTACCCACCATAACCTATAGGCCTCTGCTGCTCCTCGCATCCATTACACTCGCGATCGGCCGCTATCTCCTCTCGGCCCTTCTCGGAGGTGTTGGCCGGGAGGTGAGAATGCTGCCTCGCGTCGATCCTCATATATGGTCTATAAGCCAGGGGTATATCCTGCACAAATCCAAATTGTCGCCGCACGCGATCTAGAGGAATCCTCTCATACTCACCTGGCCTGTGCCCTGCGATCCACCTCAATCGCTCTACACCCCTCAACTCCTCAGCTATATTCTCTGTTACCATATAGTTCCCGTAAGGCCTCCAACAGATATCAGCAATCGTCACCCTCTCCCATACCTGCCTGTAATACTCAATGTCACCCGTCACGGCCTGAGATCTTGCCTCTTGTTCTGTCTGGACCCATCGTCTGAATCCCAACCTCTGTACTCCGGTCTCTCCTGACTGGATGGATCGGCCTACTGGTCGCACACAAACAATGTGCTCATAGGCCCAACAAGGGTAATAAGTATGAACAATCCAAAGTTGTCGCCCCGTGATTTCACCTACAAGCCCATAAACCCTCGTATAACTCCGCCAAATATGCAGTGCCCATGCAAAAGTCACGTCCTTTCTATCATCTCCCGTATAACACACATCAATGCCTTTGAAATCTTCCCCTTCGCCTCGTAATGCATAATACCCTACCGCTATCATTAATATCACTGCTAACCTTGTCTCCTCAGGGTGTGCTGCATACATTATCCCATATGTGAATGACAAACCTCGTTGTGTCAAATCTCGCGCGTATGGACCAAATACTGCTGTTATCGCTCCCCGCGCCGCGCTAGGTAATGCCTGATATACTGGTTTTCCTGTAATAGGGAGCCTCAAAATACGGAACACATCTTCCAATGTTACTGTCATCTCCCCTGTTGGCAGATAGAACGTATTCTTCTCTGGATTCCATCTTTCAATCAACGCCTGCAACATAGCATGGTTACGTGTGATTCGTGAATAATAGCGGATTCCACTTAACCCCAAACGATTTATCAATGTCCATTCCACTGGTGTTACATCCGCTCGGATTCGTGACAACAGCGCTGGCACACTATCATTCATCCTCAACCCTGCCTCTGCCTGCATACATCAAAACAACAAACAACCATTCAATCCATCAAATCCCTAAGGGTTTTTCTCACATTCTGGAAATTCCTCCAGTAACCGGTATCGGTTATAAATAACCGGTACCGGTTCAGTAACCGATACCGGTTATCCCTAACCGCTATCGGTCACTGTCAATTACATACACCTTGCCTAAACAACCACCTACGACAATAAATTGCTCGTTTATTCCTCTCTGTATACACAGACATACCCAAAACCCTTGATTACCTACCACGTAACACTCACCTCATTTATAACCCTTGTTATCATGTTTTCTTTCTCATATCTACCCACCTACTCTCCCCCATCTTATTCACAAAACATGCAGTAATCAAATCACAACCAAAATGTTTACCTCTTGAGTCAGCAGCAGCACTGAGGTGGCCCTTGTCTTCCCTCTCGCCCCCCGCCTCGCTGGATGCTTCTCCTCGTTCTCGCCATGATCACCACCCTTTTCAAATTACCTTTTCGCCTTCTCCGAATCTCGAACACATTCACTTTCCCTCTCTTTTTCTCCTTATCACTCAAATCTCTCATGCAATTACCTGTCTCACTGCCAAAAGCGCGCGTTCGCGTATTTAACTTCTTGCATGGCTCTCAAAATTAGAACTTAAGTTGCCACCCTAGCTTTTCTATTTTTAGAAAAGCTCATACCTAAATAACCGGTATCGGTTACATAACCGATATCGGTCTACTAACTACCGGCGTCGGTTACCTAACCGATATCGGTTACACACCTGCCTTTTTGAAACATAGTTCTTTTCTTCATTTTCTACCTAATTTTTTATCGCGCCCGCCTCTTTTCCTGCATAACAACACCATTATCCATATTTGTCCATCCAATCCACTTCTCATTACGATTTCATCCATATCATCTATCTACATTACCCAAAACAAACATGCCATCATCTAAGGATATCAAAAAACTATCAATCTATACACCATTTGGATCCAACTCATCAGATACATATATAACAATGTCACCAAACCAGCAACAAAACATGCCACATTTCATCATATAATATGTCATCCATATATACGTGCAAAAGACATCAACATCATCAATATATCAACATGTCAATTAAACTCATCATACAACCTATATCACAAACCATTGACGAAATACTTAAAAACATTTTGAACACAGCATGTGGGTCAAATCATCATATCTATATATATATACAAGGTTTCAAATATACAACGTGCCCTGCATCGGGGCCTCTGTGATCTCATAATACAACAACAAAGCCGGCACGCAGGCCGCAATAAATGTCAATAACCTCGACTCGGCTCGCAGGCCGGTCCCTCATATCAAAAATATACTCGGCTCGCAGGCCGGTATCAACTATACAACCCGTACTCGGCTCGCAGGCCGGTATACAATAAATGAATGAATAAATGAATAAATGTAGGCACGCAGGCCTCTATCCACACAACCGGTGCGCAGACCGGTGCCCATGTCCATATACAAAAACAATGCAGGGATCCCTCAGCTCTCCCCACCGCCCTCAGCACCTCTCCCTGCTGGTCCCTGTGGTGCCTCTCGCCTCCTGCCTGTAACAGACACGCCGGCTGTGGCTGCACCTCCCTGCGATCTCTGACTATGGGAGGTCTCTGCTCTATAAGCTGCATATGGCTGATACTCAGCTCCGGTACCATCAAGAACATCTTGATAGTACCGGGCCTCCGCTCTCGCCTCCATATATCTGTCCCGTGCCACCGTAGGTGCTGGGGCTGGTCCCCGGACTCCTACTACCAGTGCCCCCTGTGCCTGTGATGGTGCCGCTGGTGGTGCTGTGGCCGTGGTGGTATTCGTGCTGCGTGCTCTGGGGTGGCTATCTGCCGCTGGTGGTGGTACTGCACTGCACTGTACTGCGTGCTGGGCCGTGGTCCGTACCGCCGCCTGGTGGTGGTGCTGTGCTCGCACTCCGAGCTCAAGCTAGCTACTGCCTCGTAAAACACCTATATTCGTGCTCGCAGCAGCCTAGCCGCTGCCCTCGTAATAACCGCACCCTTTGCCCCGAGCCGATCTCGCTCTGCTATCACCACTGCCAAGTCTCAAGTGTGGGCGGTGCTATCCTAATGCTGCTCTCGACCAGCCCCCACCACACCATGTATGCTCCCTGTATAACCAAAGATCATCTACACCATCACCTGCTGGCCTCTCAGCAACCCAATCTGGGTCCAAGGGCTATGGTGCAGGCAGTGGGGCCTCTACATCATCCCTCCTGTACTGAGGGAAGGGAGGTGGCTCATCCTGTCGTAGCCCCATCTCGCTCGCTGCATTCTCTCTCTGGGGTATCCTCTCGCACTCTCCCGGCCTCCGTCCCCGCTATCCGAGTAATGTGTACCGAATCGGTGCAATCAGTAAGGGCTCCTCTCATGAGGGTGATGACCTCTGTAAGGTCTCCATACGATATCTACCGCTGTCAGGCCCTCTAACAAATGTCTATAATAAGCAACGTCCCGACCTGCAAGCACTGCTCGTGGCTGCCCCACGACCCCCAACCACCTCTGAAAGCCGTATCTGTATATGACCTGTGGCCCTGGCTGCTGGGGTAACCCTACTGGTCTGATGCATATGATGTGCTCATATGCCCAACAGTGAAGTAAAAATGTCGAACAAATCCCGAATCGCCTCATCCGGCGATAGCCCCACAGCTCCCTGTATAACTGCACCAGATATACTGGTGCCCAAGCATAACAGGTATGCTCCTCCACCATCTCATGAAGCACCCCCATCAATGCCCGTGGAAAGCGGCCTCCCTCTGAGTCCGGGAGGGCGAAGCAGGTGATCCCGATCATCATCAACACGGCAAGCCGTGTCTCATGTCGGTGCGCACGGTACATATCACCATACCCGATGCTCGCGCTGTGATATGTCACTAGCGCAGCTGCATCCCCGAAAACCTGTAGGATGCTGTCCATGGCTGTCTCTGCATCCACCTGAAAAATGGCCTCTCCATCAATAGGTAATCGAAGGATGCGATATACATCCTCCAATGTGATGGTCATCTCTCCAGTCGGGAGATGGAACACATTGGTCGCCGGATCCCATCTCTCGATGAGGGCAACCATCAAACTATGATCTCTGTCGATCGCTCTATATCGCTGGACTCCGCCGAGTCCCACCTCGCGCATGATAGCCTGGGCAAGGCCATGGACACATGTGGTCGCATCTCGCACTGGGTCACAATGGAGGCATCCTCGTCCCGCATCGCACCGTCACCGACGTGCCTGCAAAACCCACCCACTACATTAGCCCTACTCTTCATCACGATATCTACCTATACCCCCTTTTATCCCCCCGACCACACCCCACTCTCTAACCCCCCTCTACCCCCTTTCTCCACTATCCCCCTCCCTCTTCCCAACCCAAACCCCACCCACCCCAACCCAACACCCCCTAACCACCCAACCCAAACCCATACCCATAACCAACCCAAACCCAACCCAAACCCATACCATAACCAACCCAACCCCAAACCCATACCATAACCAACCCAACCCAACCCCATAACCATACCCACCCCAAGCCCAAACCCACCAAACCCACCCAAACCCACACAAACCCCAAACCATACCCACCCAAACCCATAAACCCACACCCACCCCAAGCCCAACCCATAACCCACCCAAACCCACACAAACCCCAAACCAACCCCTAATACCTAAACCACCCCACCGACGCGCCGAGCCGATATATACCACGGCCGGTGCCGGCAAGAATAAAACACTCGCTTCGAATTTGCGACCGATGCCGGTCGCTTAGCAACCGACATCGGTCGCTGTAAAAACGCGGAGCCGAACCCGACGCGGCCCCCCAAACCTATTTTTTTGCCTATTACTACCCTTTTACCCATTGAAAAGCCCTACAAACCTACCCACCCTACCGTTTTAGCCTAACTACCCTACCTACCCTCTCTATTTTCCAAACAACTTCCATTTATTCATTATTTTATCAAAAACTTGGATTCCTACCCAAAACCCCAAATTTAGCATAATGCAATAAAATGAACACAATGAGGGGTTTCGAACCTACCCGTACGATGACACGTCGTCGTGGTGGGATGGGTGGTGGTGGTCCAGCTGGTCCAGCCCCTCCTGCTCCTCCTGGCTGGGCCATGGCTCCAAATGTCCTCTTCTGGGTCCTCCACCAATCAACTACTGCCTCCTCCTCACTCGGGCCCGCTAACAACTCACTCCTCCGGTCAAATAACGCCACCTCACGCAACAAATGCTCCAATCTCCACTCTCCACGTCAGACAATTCAAATTGGCTTCCAAATTGCAAAAGTAACAATGACAGGCCGTATTTTTCTTTTTATAGGTTTTTAACATAGAGGTTTTAACTCGTGCCCCTCTAAGAACCCAGGTCGGCTTTCGTGCCTAACTGATATCGGTTTTAGCTAACCGATATCGGTTTTGTCTTTATTCACCCAACTTTTCGCCCTATTTACTAATCGCCCTTTCTCTCCAACATCGCCTATATCCACCTTTTTTTTAACACCATTTGATCACCTATCCGGCCCAACGCAAGGCTTTCACCCTAACCATTTGGCCCGACCCAAGGCCGCCACCCAACAATTTGGCTACCAAGGCCTCAACCTACCTATCCTGGCCCCGACCCAAGGCCGCCACCTCAACCTACCATTTGGCCCGACCCAAGGCCTCAACCTACCTATCCGGCCCGACCCAAGGCCTCACCCTACCATTTGGCCCGACCCAAGGCCTCACCCTACCCATTTGGCCCGACCCAAGGCCTCACCCTACCCATTTGGCCCGACCCAAGGCCTCACCCTACCCATTTGGCCCGACCCAAGGCCTCACCCTAACCATTTGGCCCGACCCAAGGCCTCACCCTACCCATCCGGCCCGACCCAAGGCCTCACTCTACCCTTCCGGCCTGACCCAAGGCCACAACCCAACAACTTGGCCCGACCCAAGGCCGTACCACTTCGATACCTCGCCCAACATCAACAACATATACTTTTATCCACCCATCATGTAGCTTTTTGTTCCATCGAGCTCACCTGTTCGTGTTTTAGCATGATTAGGGTCCTCGACTTGATCTCATCGACCAACTTTTCCTAGACCTAGACCGTGACGTTTATCTCAACCAAACCAACCATTCGCACTGCCAACATGCCTAAACGTTCCTCGTACCTTACCCGTTATATACCCCGAGCTACTTCCTATGCCTTGATACCAGTGATTATATCACCCTTGTTTGGATAAACTATCGACCTTTGCCTATACATTGCTGGTTTGCTCGTCAAATCATGTACCCTAGTCGTACTATTGCATTTCAACATGCGTCTGCTGCCTTGGACCTACCCCACCACCTTACCATCCTCTCTACAACATGTACCCTTTATCAACCCTATCCCTGATTTCCCGTTCACTCAATCTGTGATAGATTTGAGGGGGATTACCTATATCCTTAACAGGAGAAACCACTTCATATTATTGTCCGCGCAGCTCTACAAAACAAGCTACACGACAATAAGGGGCTAATGTAGACACCAAATTTGTGTCTTACGACCCCTTGTGACCCGCATCTCATCTCGCAACCTAACCTCATCACCTAAACCTTACACAATTATTTATTAATTACCTTGTAATTGATAAATCCACATCATCTCACCTGCCACCTCATTTTGCCACTTCATCATGACCTAGCCCTAACCCTAAACTAACCTAATTAAGACCTATAACTTGGTCTACACCTACACCCATGACTAATGACCCCTTTCTCGCACCCAAAACCGACCTTCTAGTCACTTGACCAAGCCCGCAACTAATCTCTCGGGAGAAAAGCAGGGAAGGTGGGCTATTTTACTAAAAATAGCCTACTTTTTCCTTACCGATGCCGTTCTACTCGACCACCGTCGGTTACATAACCGCCATCGGTTCCCTGTAAATGGGCTCCCCAAACCAAAAACAAAGGATCGGAATTTCATTTTGGATCAGAGTGGAAGGATTTTAGGAATCAAGAGAGATCATTTGGGAGTGATTTAGAGAGTCCGATCTTCACTTGGCCGAGGAGGACGAGTGAAGAAGCAAGAGAGTTGCAGCAAAAAGGAGATCAAGCCCAAAACTACAACAGAACAGCCAGAGTTCTCAGATACTCAGCTGATCATCGGGAGGGAGATATTTCATCTTCTGTTTGTCCAGCCATCCTACCTAGAGTTCTGCCTTTGTCATCAGAGTTCTTGGACCTGCATCTTCATCAATAACCAGTAAGTTACATCTTGCATGTCCTCTTTAATAACATTTCTTAGACTTTTTGAAGCACAATCCTCACAAATCCATTCCTAGATCCACTACCCAGCGTGCTATTGCATCTAACTATCATTCATCTACCTCTCATCACCTTATTTCCTAATATCACCTATATACAGCCTTACAAATAACACAACTACCAAACAACACAACCACCCCACAAAACAACCAACCTTCAGATCTTAGACCATACCGATATCGGTTATCAGCAACCGGTATCGGTTATCCTGACTATAACCAAAAACCAGCCTTTCCCCTACCCAGTTCAACGAAGCAATTTAATTGATATCTTACAGTCTTTTGTGTTAATTCATATTAGCAGGGGAACTGACCACCTTCGAAAGGAAGTTTTATATTTCCTGGGCCCAAGGCAGTTCCCTCATTTATTGTCTAATCAAAATCGTGTGGTCTTGTGTTCTTATTTGCAGGTAGTCCTTCCAAGACAAAAAGGAGTTCTTTCTCTACACAACACCGATCTTTCTCTACCTTATCTACGCATTCCGAGTGAAACACACCATCTCGACCTCTTGTTCAAGGAGGTTCCTCCATAGCCCTAACTTCCATTTAGGGTGGTGGAGAAGAAGGCTGAAATTATGTATATGAAATGATTGGGGTAAGGTTAATATGGGAAGTACGGAGCCAAATGGGGCTGATGAGGAAGTGGGTATGAGGGTCAAAGGGATAGATACGGGCATACCATATATCAAGCGACCCAAGGCATCTCGAGTGGACAAGTGGAAAATGTAAAAATGTAAGGCGGAAGGGTCTGGTCGAGGAGTCGTGTGAACTCCTCATCTCCAATAGTAGTAGAGGTTGGATGGGATCCATGGCTAGTGATAAAATAGAAGGTGGTGAAGGACTAGGTGGGAGTGGTTGACAACTGGCGTGAAATATGAGTGCATTTTCTTGTCTTCGAATTGGCACACCATGTGAACTAGTACTAATCGTAGTAGAGCTGCTTCTCTATAAATGGCACAGTAGAGTAGCAAAGAATAGGTGAATCTCGTGATAAAAAGTAGATGAAGTAGAAAATGGTGGCTAGAATGTGAAATGGGCTAACTAATGCCGAGTTAGGGAAAACCAACACCGATCGGGGTAACCGCTTTGTTAGTCACTTTGTAGAAAATGGACAATAAGTAAAACAATGAGGCGAAGGTAAAATCGACAAGTATGCCAAATCTAATGATGTTACAATGTTAATGGAAATAATGACAGTGATAGAGACTATGAAAAGTGGAAGAAAGTGAAGTAAAATGTCCTTTTGAGTAGGTTATAAAAGGACTTAGAACCAATGTCAGTTTGGTATAACCGATGGCGGTCAGAGGTAACCGATGACGGTTACTGTGAAATTGAAATAGTGATGAAAGAAAGTGGTTGTGAATTAAAATCTGATGTAGAATCAGACCCAAAATTCGAGAATGATGATGATATGGCCTAGGCACACTCAGGTGAAGCCGGAATACACCAGCTATGATGAGGAGTGTGTAAGGATGAACAAAAAAAAGTGATGAACGTGATCTCTCACCTCAAAACGCAAGCCAAGAAAAAACACTAAGAAAATGTGATCCTAGGAGTGCCCTTTCTATTATGTTTGTTTAGCTTATGCTATTTAGGGACTGACACATGAATTGTGAAATAGAGTTTTTGGTGAGGATGGCTTCCTACAAAGAAGGAGATCTAAAAGGTGAGGTTTTAGGTATGTTATGGTGGGGGCGGGCTTCACTCTGAAGTATGACTTGATAGAGCAAAATGAGTTGGGTGCCCACCGTGTCATGATTTTTGATCACCTACAACTTCTTCCAGGTAGGATGTTGTTTAAGAATGTATGTATTTTGAATTTTTGTGTGGTTTGGTAAGACTCAGAGAAAGAGAAAAGGATAGAAGTGCTTTTCTATGATTCGTTTGTCAACCATCAGTTGGTCATGACTTCCAGCATATAGGTTACCCTCAATTAATGTGAGCTAATGTAATAAATCAAAATGGAATGCACTTGTTTTAAGCCCAAATAAAAATGTGAAATTGGATGACACAATAAGATGAAGAGGAAGAGGGATGCTCTTTCACTACTGATGTAGAAAACATGAAGAAATGGTTCTTTTTAATTACACCAAAAGAAAAGTTTCCTTTAGAGCAAATAGAAAGAAGAGGTGGATTACCAGGGAAGAAAATTAGTGTGTACACTTTTCGAAGGGAAAAAACACACAATTTTTTCCTAGGAATGAATGAAATGCAAGGAACCCTAGATGGGTCCCACCGGGCGTGCCAAAATGTTTCACCTTTTTCTTAGATCATTTCTTTGAAGTGTTGACGAAACAGATAGGGTAATGGGCATAGGAGGAATACCTATTCAAATGTTGGTTGATGGGTTGTTGCGCACGTATGACTTCCGAATCCACAACTGATCATGAGAGATTCCTTTTGGCTAGGAGGAACTACCTGTAATGAAAACAAGACCACCAGAAGGAATTAAACAATATGGGCAGTGAACTACCTAGCGTATGCTAGATCCGAGAAGTATGATACTTCCTAGATGGTTATTAGTCCACTATTTTAAACAATTTAATGTTGTAAACAAAGTAAATCCTATTGTTATTTAAAATGATTTAGGTATCTCACTTAAAAACAAAATAAGAAATAGATCTAATCTAAAGAGGCTAAGCTAGAATAGAATCCATGAGTCAAATGATTGGTTATGGTCTCTACAGTCCGATAAAGGTCTCGGGTAGATCACGGGTGAATGAGGATAAGATGAAATTAGGTGGGTGGGTTTCTATTCTAGGTTGTGTGGGAAAATACGAGAGACAAGTGTCGGTCGAGGGTGATCGATGGCGGTTAGGTGTATCTCGGTGCCGGTTATGAGATCTGGGAAATGTCACAAAACAAGATGGGGTCTCCTTTGTGATTGCACAAAGGACTTTGGTTGGTTGGGACGAGGTATTGGGTGATTGGAGTAGGATTTTGTAAGGTTTTAATGGGTATATGGAGGTGAAAATGTGGAGAAATTCAATAGGGAGCAAGGTAAACAATGGATGATAAAATGATGATGAAATGAAATAAACCAGAAAGTATGATGTTGTACTTACTTGGATTTCATTCTTGAATGCTTGTGTGTGAGGGATGGAGGTGCTAATGATGGGTTTGAAGGTTGCAAGTGATCACCAACTGAATAAAATCTTCTGCATGGGTTGCATGTACACTCCTCTTTTCTTGGATAGATCAGATCATGGCTGGGATGGTTGTGCAGGAGAAGATGCTCAATCTCCTTCCTTGGATGTGAGTTTTCACTGGAATTTGCTCTCTAAAGATGTGTTATCTCTCTGAGATGCGTTCTTGCTCATCAACTTTCTCCCAAAGTTTTTCCAACTTCTAACTTCCAACCTTGAGAATAAGGTTGTTTTGGGGTTAAAAGGGGTAACCGACGGTGGTCCGGATTAACCAGCTGACGGTTAGGGGTAACTGACATCGGTCAAGGTGGGATTTCCTAGGTTTACTAAACTAGGGAGATCCTCCTGATTTCCTTGGATCTCATGCCATTATCCCACGGATTATACTAAGAGCTTCTTGTAAGCATGTGGGAATGTGGTTAGAGGGAATGTAGGCATTTATTTTTAGGGTTTGGGTAAGTCTTAGTTAGTTATGGCAACTTACTAAGAATAGGTATTAGGTTGAGTTGGCTTGGTGAGGTGTCTAGGTGAACTATATGTGTGGATATTATTTAAATAAGATATTTAAATAATAAATATAGTGAGGATAAAGAATTAATTAAATTAAATTAATATTAGTGGGGTGAAGGGGAGTCATGGCTAGGTAAATGTAATAAATTGTTCGATATGTCAAGGGAAAACGGAGAGTGTGACCTAATTTTAGTGTCTACAGACTTCTTTCATAAAGATGTAGTAAATGAACTAGTTGTTGAAGGTGGTGTAGATTTAACTACCACCTTGGAGGGTGGTGGGTTCTTGGGCTTTGGTTTCACGATCTTGGGTAAAGGTGAAGAAGATGTGTGTGATGTAGAAGGGAAGGTAGATGATGGAGCGGTCAAGTTAGCTAAGGCAATAATGGAGGTGTAGTGAAGGCTGTAGTAAGGGGAAATGTTGAAGGTATTGGTTAAAGATAATGCAATGGCATAAGTAATGATGAGGATACTAGAATTGGTGTGGGTATAGGAGGTAAAAAATATGTAGGTGGCGAAGAAGGCATAATTTGTGTAGGTAATTTGGGTATAATAGAGGATCATGATGAGGTATGCTATTGTGATTTTGGTTTACTCTAGGTAGGAGGATGCTTGGCCAAGGTTGATGGGTGGGGACCTAGGATAGATGGAAGTGGTGAAGGTGACAGAGGGGTAGTGGGTGAATCTGGTGTATGCAACCTAAGAGGTTGGGTCTTCCTCTTAGGTGGGGAATAGTATTTGTGATGGCTTGTGAGGATGTGGCTAAATCTAGTTTGACAGGAGGATGGACTAAGCTTGATGTCGGCATGACTCCCAATGTGGCAATGGGTCTAGACGTGAAGGAAGATATAGGTATAGGTAAGGTTTTAGGCATTGGAAAAAGTTCATTTGATGTTAAAGGTTTAGGTGTGGGTGTGGGCGATGAAGAAAAGGTTCATACAACTATCATGGGCATGGGGGATTTGGCCATATGAAACACCTTTGGATAGATCATGGAAGTATCGATAGACAACATTTTCATCCGAGCCGAGAAAAGCGAGATAAATGTGTCCCCAAAGCATGGAATTGTCAACATAATCCTGTTATCCTGTAAAATTGACAAGGGCAATTTTACCGATAACCATACCGAAAATTTTGTCTCGATCCCTCGTTAGGGATCCTTCGCGTTCAAAATATTGTAAAATCCCTTCCCGGGAAATTCAGTTTTTGAACTTAGTCTTTTTTGAGCCTTTTTTGGCTGGGCGCATGGTTTTGCCTTGCAACATCAATTTTTGATGCGCCTCCTTAAAAGCCTTTGGCGCATGGTTTTCCATGTTAGCACGTCTTTCGGTGCGCCAAAGGATGTTGAGTAAGTTTTTGGTGCGCCAAAGGGCGCACGTAATATCTTTGTTACATCAAGTTTTGGTGCGCCAAAGGGCGCACATAGCTTCATGTCGACAACTCGTTTGATGCGCCAAAGGCGCGCTCATTCTCCTGTTGTCATTTCCTTCCATGCGCCAAAGGGCGCACGCTTTCCCCTGTCGACAGCTGTTTCCATGCGCCATTTCAAAAGTTGGTGGCGCATTAATGACAAAGTTTTGTTATATATACCCGTGCCCGCCCTGTCATTTTCATTGCATTTTGTCAAGGCACGTGATCGCTCTGGATTTGTCAGCCCCTGCTCTGTCATTTTCATCAAGTTGTGGACCCGCTCAAGGATTTTGGCTATATTGTTAAGGTAAGAGGTTCATCCTCTTTTCATTTAGTTCTTGGTGTGTGCTTGCTTGCTGGTTTTCATCAGTTGTATTTGTGCCTGGCTTGTTTCCCTCGAGCTTTTTGTTTTCTTCCTCCTGCCTGGTCTGTGCTTTCTTTCTCCTCTCCCTCCCTCTTTCTGGATTTGATGGGAAAGGGAGGGATGGTTTTATTTTGGCTTGGTCTAATCCTATTTTATCAAACTAAGTGATGCCAAGCGTCCTTTCGAAGTGGAGGTTGAAATGTGAAAATGCTTAAGTATTTCAAGTATTCCCCATGGCGCGTTGCCGCGTCATGTTGCACCTTAGACAGTCGCGCCCCTCGGCGCGTCTACCCAGCATGCTGCAGTTAAAAATCATGCGCCCCTAGGCGCACCCTTTCGGCCTGTAACACGCTCGAGACCCGCGCCTAGGGCGCACCCTGCCATCTTGCTGCAGTTTAAATTCAAGCGCGCCCCTCTTACATGCTGCGAGTTTAAATCCCGCGCTTCCATAAAAACTTTGGCGCACCTTTTACCCCTGTTGCATCCCTCTTCTATGCGCCAAAGGGCGCGCCCAGCTTCCATGCAACGCAAGAGTTATTTGCGCAAGTATAAAGCCTCAGGCGCGGCGCACCTTAAAATCGCAAGTACATGATGTTGTGTAGACCCTCCATGCGCCGCGCCATATACCTTTGGCGCGCCTTTTTTTCCATGTTGCACAATCTGCCCATGCGCCAAGGGGCGCACCAAATCTCAATGTAACATGCATTTCTGTGCGCCTTATATATAATGCGATACCTTCATCCATGCGCCATGCGCCTTTGGCGCCAACTTAACCTCTGTTGCACCCCTTTTCTGTGCGCCTTGACTATTCACTCGTTATATACATTTTCATGCGCCTGCGCCCGAATCTTAAAAGTTCTCTTTCTTCTCGCTAGTATTCCAATGGAAGATCAAATGACTAATTCAAGCTTCTTGGATTGGGTTTCGCTCCTTCTACGTGCGAGATCATCAAATAAGCCTTGAAGAACACATGTCTACGTCGGCAGAGAGACCCACCAAACCAAGAGGAAGGCAAAGCTAACGAAGAAGAAATGAAATACAAATATCAGAGGGTCAGGATGCCCGAATCACGAGCAGAGTGCAATATGGATGTCGTGGGATTCAATCAGGCCAGGCCACATTGACATAGAGGAATTCAGGTAAGGACTCGAGAAGTGACAAGGAGTCCATGGATGGATAAATTGATGGCGCGCCTGCACTTCGCCGGTGGGATTCCTGTCAGTGCTGTTAATAACGAGTTTATGATGGTTGTTGCACAATCCTTCAACAAAGACACAAGATGTGTCGAGAATAGCAAGGGCGAGGTAGTTATAAACCTTACTGCCCGTCGCTTTGAGTTAATGCTTGGCATCCTCATCACCAGGAACTATGTGGGTCATTGGCACAAGAATGCCTCAAGGCTTGGGAGGACAACGAGGACCAGTGCATGCAGTTAATGAATGAGGTCTACCTCAAGAATAAGAAGGTAGTGACCCGGTGGCCTCAAACTATCCACCGGAGTGATTTCTCAGAGGAACTCAGTGATACAATCACCTTCCTGAGCAGAGTCTTCGGTCTTTCAGATGCTCACTACTTCCATAAGTGGATGCTGCGGTACCTGGACACAATGAATAAGAATCTGCCCGATCAGCGTTTCTGCTGGGGGGAGATAATAAGCAGCACAATATCCGAGCAACTGCAACAGTTCGCTACAACAGGAGTGTTCCACATGAACTCCTACGTAGTGTATGCTGCTGCGTCTGAAAGGGATTATCCAGGGCTGCACCGAAGTGGAACTTGGCCTCAGGCCAAAATATATGAATACTATCAAGAGCTGAAGCTGGAGAACAGCATCCAACACTTCGCTAAGATCAATGATGTTTTCTTCTATCACATCATGTGCATATTGCGGCCAAATTTGACTCATGGCCGGACAACCAAAAACATAGTGGCAGTCACAGAGAAGTGGGGGGCCTTGTTCACCCAATTTCCCACATTCACCTATCTGAGGGCGGTCAACTTTTTGGGCGAACCAACCAGGTTGCCAAGGTATGCTGGACCAAAGCTGATTTTACTGGAACTATCAAGACAGCTCGTCACATACCATGAAAAGTGCCTCAAGAGAAAGAAGGGCGGAACTCCTTTCCCCCTCACAGTAGGCCGTTACACATGCTCCAGCTATCACAAGGTGAAGGAGATGTTTGCTGAGCTAGAATTGCTCAACCTAAAGCATGATTTCCCGTGAGGCCTACATTCGACCCTGAAGTCATCTACCAAGGGCTAAGCTTGATCCGATTCATGTCCCTCAGATTGAGGATATCTACATTGACGTTCTCCATGAGGTAGAACTCAGAAGAAAGGATCACTCTCGCTTAGCATTAACGGAAATCATCCATTACGGAGTGGCTATTGTCCCAAAAGGCTTCCAAACCACGGAAGACGAAGTAGACAAAGTGTATAATGACACAGAAGGGGATGATTGGCCCTTCCCGGACATTGACAGAAGCAAGGCTCCTCAGACAATCGAGGAGAGGGTCAAGGAGACTATGCGGAGAACAGAGCACTGGTGCCGCATGAATGGGTTAATCTACCTCGGTGTAGATTTTACAACTTCTCCTTTGGGTAATGCACCTCCAAGGTCAAAGAAGCAGCTAAAAGGCAAAGCTGCGGAAGGTGAGCCTAGCACCATTCAGGAGGAAGCCCCTGAAAGTCCTCTTCCTTCAGAGCCTGAACAAGTAATAACCCTGGATTCGCCAGAGAAGGAATTGACAGAGGATAGTCCTATACGCCCATCCACCCAGGATGTCGGCATTGCTACAACTACAGAGGTCCCTTCTATCCCTTCTTCTTCTCTTCCTCCCCTTCCTCAGATATCGGCAACCACTCCTTTGGTTGTGTCTTCTCCCCCTTCTTCTACTCTCTCCCCTGCCTCTTCGTCCATCTTCTCCTCTCTCGCTGATTTGTCTTCCTCCATTTCTTCCCTCATTTCCGGGCTCCCTTCCCTTCCCATGTCTTCTACAGCTGCGGTTTCCCTTCCTCCCGTGGGCATGTCTTCGGCTATTCTTTCAATGCCGCCGCCGCGTGTCTCCACGTTCTTCCCCTCTTCTACCGTTGCTGCTTCCCCCTCTGTCTCTGGTCCTTCTTCAATAGGACCAGCTTGGATCTCTCAGCAGCTGAGCCAACCAAAGAGGAAAGTCCCCATCGCTCCGATGGACTTTTCAGTCATTCCGGCTAAAGGAGCAAAGAAGCACAAGCCGGTTACACGCTTCTCCAAGAGCGCTGCAGGTGAGAGAGTTATGGAAATTGCCTACCCCGATCCCACCAAAGAGAAAGAAGATCTGTCTCCGGCAGATTTCACAGTGACCCAAGTCACAATGGGGACATCCTCTGAAAGTCTCCAGGGGGAAGCTCTTTCCATGCTTGATGCACTCTGCGAAAAGCTTCAGGAAACAAAGGAAGAAAAGAGGCTACTGAAGGAGCAGAATAAATACCTGCTTCAAGCCCTACAGAAGATGGGAAGTGCACCTCCCACAACTGCCGCCGAGACTCCTGAGCTGCTCAGTCAGGAGAAGATCAATGAATATTCAAAAATCGGCGAGCAAGGTATGGCTGTTTCTGCTTGGAGAAGCCAAATCCTTAAGGATAGTGAAAAGGTGATCGCGAGTATATCGCTTTATACCGAACATCGAGAAGGCGAATAAGGAACTCCAAACATTAGCAAGTCCAAGATCGAAGAGATCGAAAACGCCACTCCAACACGAGGCCTTCCAACAAATGTTCGATTGTTGACCAAGATTTGGTCAAGTTCGAGTATTCGGTCATCCAAGGACCCTCAACAAGACCATGTCCACTCTGGACTATCGGATAGATCAGCTCGAATTTGTGTTAGAGAAGATAGACAAGGTGAAGGAAGAGGCCCTGGATGCGATGCATCAAATGGAGAAGATTGTTCTATCTATGACTCCAGGGTTGCTCACTCCTTCCCTCACCTTGAGATCAGCTGACGATACTATCCGAATTTTCAAGGAGTTAGCTTCTCGAGGACAGGCGAAGTCACTTTCAACATCGAATCCATCAACAACCTACGCTCAGTAGAGACTTCATCGGGTCCCTAATCGAGGCGGGTAAAGACTATTCCAAGGTCCCCCGAAAAGCTCATTGATGAGCGGGAAACTTGCGGGCTCAATCAGGTGAAAACACAAGGATCCATCACAAGATCAATTTGCGCCAATGATCAGCAAGTTCTTGGAATACCGCGCTCAGTTCCACATCTCATCTCCTGATCAGCATCAGAAACAGGTGACCCCTTTTAGGCCACAGGATGATGATGATGAATAGCTTCTTCTTCTTCTTCTTCTCCTCTCTATTCTCCGACTTTCTCTTCGAAATATCATAAGTGTGTTGGCATGAACGATGACATCATCCATGTTGCATCATGGGATGATGTCATCCATCCAAGTTGTCAAGGTCAACATGACTTTTGGATATTTTGTAAATATCTTGTGAATAAGTGGTGGGCTCCATTTTGCCTTCTCTCTCCCTCACTTTCATAAATACTAGAATACTTGTTGTATTCAAGGGTGAACATTTTTCGAGATAGAAATAGAAGTGAGGAGGGAAAGACTTTGAGATTTCTTGTAACGAGATAAGAACAAGTACAATTATTTAGACTTTGTGCTCAATAGCTGTGTTATACATTAGATCTTTCTTACGTTAGATCTCGTATGTGTTTAATCTGTTGGATTCATATCTACTTTTCCGTCATTTGTTTATCAGTATTGCTTTGTTTATTTATGCAAGTAGGTTTGGCTCTGTTTACTACCAAACTAAAAGCATAGATCTTCTGACCCTTCTGCTTTGGAATTCATTTCTTTTCTTCCTTCGGATCTGATCTTTCTCTTTTCCCTCTTCCATTCCTTTCTTTTCTCAGCCTGAAACACTCTACTGGGATGAGATCCCAACCCCCGAAGGCAGAATCTGTGAGACTTGCATAGGTTCCTGCTAGTAGAAGTAGCAATAAACCAGTTTCGCTTTGCTGTCTCAAAGAGGGGCTAAGCCCTGCACACTGTTGGCTCGTTTATCCATAGATCTGCCCACGCGACAGATTTTCGGACCAACAGTTTTTGGCGACTCAGCTGGGGATCGGATTTTCTAACAGTTTTGGCGACTACTGGGATCGATTTTCTAATGTTTTCAGCCAAAATGTAGATAAATCACGGATCTATCTTTGGTAGTAAAATAAAAAATCAGGAAAAATCAGCAGGTTGCTGCCAGTTTGCAAATCTAAACCTTTTTGTTAAAAATCCTAAAAATTTGCAAAAGTACTCAAAATTGAAAATTTTCTTCTGAGAATCATAGATCTGGGCCTGTTACATATCTTTAGTTCGCTGAGTTTTTATCAAAAATCATCATTTTCCGTAGATCTGAGTTTTTAACTATTTTCTGAAATGTTCTAAACCCTCTGAAAATTAAAAACCAGATCTGAAAAATCAGCTTACTATATTCCCTCCATCTTATCCTCGCTGTTATTTGTCATTTAACCGCAATCGGTTTCTGAAGAGGATAATTTTCAAATATTCAGAAAAGTGCATGCTGCTGGTTTTTGTCAGAAAAACCAGAAAATCAGCAAGTACACCCAAAAATAAAGTTTAAATCTGCGCTGTAATATTACAGATCTGAAAGGTACACTGGCGAGTGAACCTTTTACGCGCAGCAGAAGAGCCCGTGGAGAAGCTGATCCTACTTTCGATCTGCTTCAGAGGCACAATTTCAGCGTAACACCGGCACGTTTTTCAGCGCTAAGCTCAATTTGCTAGCTTGGTCATCCAGAGTGTCTCGCCTTCACGAAGAAAAAGTCTTTTGCCAGAAGCATCCACATCCCTTTGTAGTGCTTTGCTACTCAGCGGAACTACACTTCCAGCTCGTGTTCTCTTTCCGGCTTTTCAGATGGCGGTACCATGGGGAAACGCTATGGGTCCGTTGGCTTTACCACATCCAGTTCACGCACTCCCTCACGGAAATCGAAAGAATTTTCCTAAATTCGACGGGAGCGGAAATCAAAGCACGGATTCCCACATTTCTGCTTTCATTATGTCATGCAGTATTTTGGACGTGACTCACGAAGATGTGTCGGTCCGCCTTTTTCTGGAAACTCTACAAGGGCCTGCAGCTGAATGGTTTCAGCATTTGCCGGCCGGATCTATCACTAGTTGGGCAACTTTGCGGGACGCTTTTGAAGACAGGTATAAGCCTTCAGAAGATGCATTTACTTTATTGTCACGAATCACTCATCTGAAGAAGGAGGCAAATGAGACCATGCGCGATTTTGTTGCCCGGTTCAATGCGCTAATCAACCGTGTCCCTACTGCCATGCTTCCAACACCGGAGAATCAGAAGTGTTTCTTCGTGAACGCCATGAGCTCAAAAGTCAGTTTCTTACTCCTTCAAGAGCGAGTGGCTACTCTACCTCTCGCTCAGGCTGCTGCCATCCGTATAGAAGACAATTTGATAATATCTGGCGAGTTAAGAAAGGAATCGAGAAAGCCTAAGTCTTTGGGCCTTCGCCTATCACTTCGCTCGATCCAAAGATTCCAAAAATGGCGAATGATTTGCTTGCACTAAAGAAGCAGCTAGCCTGAGCCTCTCCCAGCCTCCTCGTATCGGGATATCCCATGCGGAGGAATTTTGTTCCTAACAATGCTTCACAAAGGCCGCGCTTGCCTGCAGCTGCTCCACGGTTGGCGCTTGAAGCTCCTCCGGTCAATGCTTTGGCCGAAATTGAAGAGGAAGAGGAGCAGTACTATGAAGAACCTTCGTCTCAGGGCGAAGATGATCAAGATGTCGGTGAGCCGACTGGCGACTCTACTATTGGATACATGGAATTTGACGAGGATGAATCTGATGAAGAAGAGAGTACTCAGGGCTATGCAAGCGGACAATCCTACGCTGTTTTTACCCGCTCGCAAGGAAAGGAAGCGGAAGTTGCTGCCCATACGCAAAAAGAGAAGGCCGTGTCAAACGCGCCTCCAACCATTGTTAAAAGAGGTAATCCTCTTCCCACTCAACTCCCTGTTAAATCTTTTGCAAAGAAGCCTTTTCTACCTATCTCTCCTCCGAATCAGCCCTCTCATATTCCTATCAAGATCAGTAACCCTATTCCATCATCGCGGGGTGAAGGACTCATTCCTTTACCACCGCAACCCTTGGCCGCATTTGATATAATAGATCATGCAAAAAAGACCAAGATCCAAATGTCTGAAGCTGAGTATCTTCAGTCAAACCCCGAACAGCTTGTAAGATTGACTAAGTATATCCAAAGTCAAGCTGTTATATCTAGTCAGGCTTCCCCTAAAGGAATCCTTTCTACTCCTCCTGAATCCCACATAAATGTTGCCTCAACATCTGCATCAGGCAAGATAGAGCCTTTCTATCTCTCCCTCCTAATCAATGGCCATAAGTTGAGCAACTGTATAATTGATTCCGGAGCTTCAGATAACGTCATGCCAGCGAAAGTCGCCCATGCTTTGGGCCTCACTCTTACCAAGCCTTTCGGCAGATGCTACTCATTGGAAACCAAGCAAGTGCCATTGATTGGTCAAATCAAAAGACGCCAAGCACTAGCGTCGCAGCATTCCCCGAAAAAAGAGTAAAGATGACCGTTCTTGTCGCTGACATTCCGGCAGCTTATGGAATTTTGCTGGGAAGGAGTTTTTGCAGCGAAGTTGGTGGAGAAATTCATATGGACTGGTCTAAAGCTAGAATTCCAGTCAAAGGCGTAATGCAAACTTTGAAGCCGGAATCCCAAAAGAAATACTTGGTCACTAGCTCAAGACCCCAAAGCTCAAATCCTTTTGAATCATCGGGATGGGAACTACTTCTTATCCACCGAGGCGGATACTGAAAGGAAGTTTTCGTTCAAGAAAAGGACCTTAATAAAGTCTGGACCTTGCATTTGATGGCAGTCTTGCAAGAACTAGTGGATGCGGCGGCGGGGTTGTGCTAATATCTCCCGAGGAGGAGGTCATTCCTCTCTTTCAAATTGCAATTTTCAATACGAATAATCTTTCTTGAGTATGAGTCTCTCTTACTCGGTATGCAAGCCGTTTGAAAGGAAAGAGGAATAAAAATCTAAAAGTCCAAGGTGATGCCGAGCTAGTTGTAAATCAGGTTAAAAGGATTTACCAAGTAAAAAATGAAAGGCTCAGTGCACTCACCGTAATGCAAGATGGGACAGCATTGAGGAATTTGATGCCTTTTCAATAGGAGCGATTCCAAGAGCTCAAAATGACATGGCTGATTCGTTGGCTGTTTCAGCATCTCTCATGCTCCCGCACCCGGGTTTGAAAACAAACAAGTACACCATTGAAGTGGTTTTCCGCCCAAGCGTGCGCTGCATAACTCTCGATTGTTCATTGGCGTATTCAACGATGATAATCACCTTATTGCCTTTCTAGAAAAATCAGAAAATTTTGATGAGTTGTATTTTGAAGGATCCACCTCTCCATGCCGTGAATCAATCAACAGTCAAAACCACGAAACAAAGGAGAACGATGGCATTTGTCAGCTTAAGGGAAATAAAATTCCAAAAGGCTCCTGTTTCTGGAGCGCTTTGTTTGTGAGCATGACCGTTTTGTAAAAAAGAAAAGGCGAGATGATCCTAGCTCATCTCCAGAGACAGAACCGGTCAATATAGGTTCTGAGGCACATCCACAATTCGTGAACATCGGGAAATGTTGCACGCCAGAAGAAAAGCGGAAATTTGTCAAGTTGATGAAAAGATATATGGATGTATTGGCATGGTCCTATGCAGATTTAAAGTCCTTCAAGCCAGAGGACGTTCAGCATAATATACCACTGAAAGAAGATGCCAAAGCCTTCCGTCAGAAGCAAAGGCATTATAATCCCAAGGTTTCGGGCACCATTCAGGCCGAAATTCAGAAGATGCTGGACGCAAGAATCATCTTCCCTATCCATCACAGCACTTGGGTGGCAAACATTGTGCCGCATGCAAAAAAATCGGTGAAATACGCATCTGCGTAGACTTCCGAAACTTGAATCAAGCTTCGCTGAAAGACAACTACCCTCTTCCCATAATGGACCAAGTTCTGCAAGCAGTAACTGGGTCAGAGATGCTGTCTATGCTTGACGGTTTTTCAGGCTATAATCAGATTGAAGTCTCGCCTGAAGATCAATTCAAAACAGCATTCACTACTCCATGGGGGTACATTTGCCTCTGTTGAGAATGCCTTTCGGCCTAACCAACGCTGGTGCCACTTTTCAGCGGGCCATGGACTTTGCATTCAAAGGCATGATGGGAAAAGTCATTGTAGTTTATCTAGATGACTTAACCGTGTTCTCCAAACGACGAAGTGATCATTGTGATCACTTGGAGCAAGTATTGGCCAGGTGCCGGGAACATGGAATTTCCCTAAATCCCAAAAAGTCTGTTTTTGGGGTTACAGAAGGGAAATTGCTAGGCCATGTGGTTAGCAAAGAAGGAACCAAGATCGATGCCGAAAGAGTTAAGGCTATCCAAAGCCTTACTCTGCCTACAAGCAAGAATGGTGTTCATTCTTTCTTCGGGAAGGTGAACTTTCTTAGGCGTTTTGTTCCTGATTTTGCTGAGAAGACCCGCCACATATTGAACATGATGAAAGGGTCACCCACTTTCAAATGGAGTGAAGAAGGGAAAAGATCATTTGAGGAAATAAAAACTTCTGTTGCTCATGCACCGGTCCTGGTATGTCCGGATTTCTCCAAAGACTTCATTATGTATAGCTATGCATCGGAACATACTGTGTCTGCAATCCTAATGCAAAAGAACTCGGAGGATATTGAATCTCCAATCGCATTCATGAGTTCTCCTCTTAAGCCTCACGAACTGAAAATGACTCAATTAGAAAAGCACGCCTTTGCCGTTGTCAAAGCAGTGAAGAATTTCAGGTATTATATTCTGAACTCACATACGGTGGTGCTAGTTCCTGACACTGCGGTGAAGTCAATTCTAACTCAGCAGGAGTTAGGAAGCTTAAGAGGGAATTGGATCGCAAAGGTCCAGGAATATGACCTAGATATTAAACCCACCAAGCTGGTGAGGGGCAAAGGCCTGTGTCAGCTAATGGCTGAGAACAAGGGTTCAGAAAATCATGATGAAAAAGAAAATTGTACCAATGAAGAGCAAACCCTCTGAAGGGCCGATTCTCTGCCTCGGTTTTGTTTGTGGCAACTAGTGACGAATGGTACTCCGACATTGCTTTCTTCTCACCTACGGCGAATGCCCAATGCACCTAATCAGAAAAGGAGAAGCGTCATCAAAGCTCGAAAGCAGCTAAGTATGTCATCTGGGATGACGGTTTATATAAGCGCGGGATAGACGGTGTCTTCCTGCGATGTGTTGACAAGCCCCAGCAAGTAAAATCTGCTGGAAAGTTTTCTACAATTCGACTTTGCCTGGAGGCCATTTTTCTTCTTCCGTGACTGAGACACAAGATCATTCGAGCAGTACTACTCGGCCGAAGTGCTCTTTCAAGAATACGGCTACTGGGTGGCAAAGTGTGAACCTGCCAAGAATTCGTCGGCAAAGCCCAAGTTGGCTGCCCTCCCCTAAGGCCGGTTATTATCAACGAACCATTGTGCAATGGGGAATTGATTTTATTGCGCACTCAATCCTCAATCAAGTCGCCTGGACATAGCTATGTCCTCACGGCAACGGATTACTTCACTAAATGGGTGGAGGCCATACCTGTCAAACATGCCACTTCTGAGGTGGTTTGCAGTTTTATCAAGGAAAATATCATTGTCAGGTTCGGCATTCCAAATAAAATCGTTGCTTGATAATGCTTCTAACTTCTCTTCCGGGAAGTTATTATCTTTGCTATGAATATGGGATAACTTTAGCACATGCCTCGGGGACATTATCCTCAAGGAAATGGTCGCGTAATCCAAGTAATAAGAACTTGGTGACCATCATACGGAAATTAGTAGATGAAAATCAGCGGATGTGGCATAAGTCTTTGTGCGATGCTTTGTGGGCGGACCGCATTACCCCCAAGAGATCCCTCGGCATGTCACCTTTTCAAGTGTTATATGGCACTCGATGCCGAACTTCCCATTTCGCAGTAACTTCTTTGCTCTACGCTTGGCACGAGCAATCGAGGATGAAACTTTTCGAGTTCTCTAGAAAAGAGAATCATGTAT
>CM031237.1:172398-323128 GCA_018340775.1 Taxus wallichiana var. yunnanensis | reverse complement strand
GCTTCATCAAACATAATTTTCGATTTGGGTTTAAAACACGTGCATCGTATTCCGCTTGTTGTTTTTCAATTCTAGTGAACGAGATTAAGTAATGTGTCGTACACGTGGGGGTGATATCCACGGTATTGATAAGAAATTAATCTTACTTTCACTGCACAACACATACCAAATCACTTCACAATTAACACAACAGCTCAAACATCCCCCTTTTTCCGCAGTATTCCTCCGCCCGATTGAGGTAACCTTATAAGCCAAAACAACTTGACATTTCCCCTAAGTCTTTTGTTTAGGATTCCGACATCATTCTACGTCTAAAGGCATAAGCCCACGATAATTAAAATTAACCCTAGGGTTAGTCTCTGGATTTGCGTGTGCATCTTGCTTGTTTGTAGTTCTGTTTTCTTTCTCATACCCTGTCTTCTGTGATCAATAATTGGACAAGTATACTAAACGTTGTTAAAAATCAAATTAGCAGCCTTTTTATATCTTGTTAGCCCAGACTTCTTACACCGACATCGGTTACCTGACCGACGTCGGCTATAGTATAACCGACATCGGTTACTAGACCGATATCGGTTACTGTCTTTTCCAATTCCTGACAAACCAGCAACCTACCAATTTTACCAGTCTGAGTTTGTTTCTATTCCTGACAGATTGAAACCTCCTCGTGAACTTCGTCCATGGTTGTTATCATCAAAGCAAGCCGCTATGGTTTCACATGCTTGCTCGCTTTTTTTCTGAATCACCCTTCACATTCTGTGGGAAATCCTACGGATACCAGCGAGGTTCCTAAAATTCCTGTGGGAGATAAGGACTTTGCCAAGTTTCTGGATGCTAATTCTAGCGCTGTACAATACTATTTGTCTCATACCCCTGACCGTACGCCTGATGGTCAGCTCCTTGTCGGTATGCCTATCAGTATAGCTGCTCATTTAGCTCCCACTCCGCCTGATAATACCGCCTTGCTTCCTGCATCTCTAGCCCCGTCTCCCAATCCGACGGCTTCAGAGGTTCATACGACCCCGATTAGCTTTCCTTTTGTTAATCTTGGACCCCACATATCATTACCACCGACCGCCCCTACCTCATCTCTCTTGCAGACTGCTCCATTCATGACTTGCTCTCTGCCACCTATCCACACGAGCTTTCCTTCTCAAGCTCCGCCTACCTTTTCATTCCCATACACGTATCCAGTGACCTCAACATCCTATATGGGACATCCCTATTCGGTCGCCTCAACATATTCATCCTCCACACCTTATCAACACTTAACCCCACCAGTGTCTAGCGGTGGTCCTTGGTCCAATTTGCCTCCGTTTACCACAACCACACCATCATCTCATCCAACTACTGATCTAATTAAACAAATGATGGACAAAATGCAAAACCTGGAGGCTTCTGTTTCAGGAAGTCGTAGCGCCTTGACATACGAGCAAGTTTGTCGGGAGCCCATTCACCCTTCTGTCCCCCTTCATTCATATCCTCCTCAATGGGAGTTGCCAAAATTTACTCGTTTTAATAGTAAAGAGGATCCTCAACAACACTTGCGATCATTTAGACATGCTTGTTATTTGATTGCCCATGATGATGCCTTGTTACTCCGCACCTTTCCCATGTCCTTATCGGGACTCTGCCTTGAGTGGTACAAAGTGCTTTAACCCAGCACTCAATCTTCTCTTTTAACCAACTAGCCCAATCTTTCTTGGATCATTTCTCCATTAACATTGCCAAGAAAGTATCTATTACCGACCTCTATGCCATCCGACAATTTGAAGACGAATCTATCGCAGATTTCGTTGGACGATGGCGGGGCCTTATCAACCAACTTACGTATGCCTTGCCTCAAACCGAACTTATCGAACTATTTACGCGGGCCTGCGCTAAGCACATCTCCCCTACCCTCCAAATTCAAACTTTCCGTACATTCGACGAGGCCTTTACTATGGCTCGAAAATTAGAAATTCGAGCCTTAGAGGAAGAGAAATTGCGGTTGCGCAACAAAAACTCCACTTTCCGAACTACAGATTCCACCAATAAACCAAATACCACCACTCCTCACGCGTCCACTTCTTCTAAATCAAAAGGAGCTGTCCACGCGGTGACGGTCAAATCCCAACCACCGTCCAATACCCCGCCAAAAACCACTTATAAGTATAAAGCGGAACCCATCAACTACACTCCCTTGGGGGAGACATATGGTGTGATATTGGAAAAACTGCTCAAAGCAGGAGCCATTACCTTACCTCCTGTTAAACCTCATTCCGGATTTGATTCCACTCGCGCCATACCTTCCTGGTACAAAGAAAATGACTTCTGTAACTTCCACCGTGTGAAGGGACACAGTCATGAAAACTGCAAGATGTTGAAAAACATAGTGCAGGAAATGGTTGATGCAGGGGATATAGCCCTCGATAATCCTAACGCCCCTGCCAACCGAAATTTGAAAATCTTCAACAAGCCATTCCCGAATCACTCTCCCAACAGTAACACAAACCAGGATATCTTAGCCGAGGAGAGTGTTCATGAGATCCATGCAGTCTTCGATACCCAGCCAAAAGCCTCTATCGAGAAAATTTTGAATCAAGCCTCTTCACTAACACGGGAGCCCGAACCTCCTTTACCACCATCAAGCCAAAGCGAAATCATTCCTTTACCTATAAAGGAGTTAACTGCCCAGACTTCTCTTCCCATCAATGAGTCTTCTTATACCACATCCCTACAAGACTGCGAACGAATGTTATCTAATTTATCTATTTCCCAGACGTCTCCCTCTACCGCTCTTGCTGCACAAGAGGAGGGTACGCCACTCCTTTTGACATCCTTAGACGAGAAATCTCTTGCACCGACATCACCAAATTCTTTAACCATGACAGACCCTCTCAAACATGCCCTCCTGCCTATTAGTCCTTCATCGCCTAAATCTTTTCAACAACCGGTCGACCTTTTAATATCTATTGATACAGTACCTCATCTACCCCCTGTATCACGCCCACAGTGGACTGGAATCACAACCTACCTCTCTTCCGTACCAAATTTACAATTCAAACCTGAAGACTGTCATTCTCCAGAAGATAGACGAATCCTATGGGAACGTTTGAGTACGCCATATTCTACTCAAATGCAAATGACCGATTCTGAGGCCTCCACCATATACCCGAAGTGTTTACAGAAGCTTAAAATGCCCATGTTCTCACCTTCACCCCCCTCACCTCTACCAAATGCCCCGTCCACTTCTATTAACTTAGCCAAATCTTCCCCTACGCTTGGGACCTTGCCCATACCCAGTCTAACACACCCACCTAAGCGGCTTGATTTATCCAAAAATAAATCCGCCCCGCCACCTAGGAGACAAACTCAATTTGTGCCTCCATCACAATCAAAACCCTCATCGTCACACCCACTTTCCATATTAGGACCTCATCCCTCTACCTTACATCAATATATCATACCTCCTGCGTTTTCTTCAAAACGACCTACGCCTTCCGCACCTATACAGAGATCAAAGGGTATAACAACACCGTCACTCCGCGTATCCTGTCCACCTATCAACCCTAAACAAATTCCATCATCAAAAGATTTGTTTTCGGTCACTCCTATTTCCCCGTGGTTGTTTTCTGATACCACATCATCTGCGGCCTCATCATCCAACATAGCTTCTGCGCCAAAGAAACCACGTTTAGTGAAAACCACGTGTCAACACCCCTCGGCTAAACCACCACCCGTACGAACCAACCACGCCCAAACATTACCAAAACCTATACGAACCAACCACGCCCAAACATTACCAAAACCCGCACAACCAATACCCTCATCCTCCTCCGATTTTGACCCACTCAAAGGATCTTACGCCAAAATTCTTGCTATGTTGGTGGAGAATGCGACCATTTCCCTACCCCCACTTAGACCTTATGACCCGTCTAAACCTCGACCGATAAGTTATGATGAGTCTAAAATCTGCGCCTATCACCGCACACCAGGACATGATGTGGAGGGATGCAAAGCTTTAAAAACCATCCTTCGTCAGTCACCTCTCCCAGATAGAAAGGTTAAGAAAGACAACTTACGAAGGGAGAGACCTTTAGCTTCAATTCCCTCTCCTCTACCATCTGTCCCCGCCTCACCAAGATCTATCATTATTACAACCCCACCTCTTGAAAACCATGATTTATCCCAACCATCTTCCTCATTTCAGGTCTACGAGATTAATATGATTAGTGTCGCTACTCGAGGGCAGAAAAACAATGGGAAAGCAAAAGAAAACACACCTGCGGCATCTCTTTCTCCTTCAAACATCCCGATTGCACCACCACCTAAAGTAGTTATTCGTGGACCCGCTTACCCCGTCTCTAATGGAGCTGCCCATCGAGCCATGA
This sequence comes from Taxus wallichiana var. yunnanensis, assembly GCA_018340775.1. Classification (NCBI taxonomy): domain Eukaryota; kingdom Viridiplantae; phylum Streptophyta; class Pinopsida; order Cupressales; family Taxaceae; genus Taxus; species Taxus wallichiana. The sequence goes on along the minus strand of CM031237.1, from coordinate 318,755 downwards.
TCAAACAGCTTCACCAATCACCCGTAAAAATGACACTGTATGATCTCATTCAGACTTCTGAATCTCATCGACAAGCTCTCATTGAGATCCTTCAAGGGATAGAGGTTTTACCTAATGAAACCCTGCCTGTTGCCTCCATTCTAACACCCAATCACGTTGCTTCTCTCACCAAACAACCCACTGCCCCAACCACTTCGGGTTCTGTACAGCAAGCCGCTGCTGTCAGTTTCTCCGAAGATGAAATTATCGACTTTGGTACCGAAGATCCTGACCCGGCCCTTTTCATCTCAGCTTACGTCCGGGATATCCGGGTACGTCGTGTTATGATTGACGGGGGCGCCAGCCTAAACATCATCTCTTCAAAAGCTTTTCAACAAATGAATATCCCTTCTAGCTACATGTGTGCCAACCCCATCATGTTGCGGTCATTCAATGACGCTATTACCTCTACCTTAGGCACCGTGATCCTCAACATTCGGGTAGGACCACGTACTTTACCCGAACTCTTCTATGTCCTTGAGGGAGAGTTCCAATATAATATATTGCTTTGGGTCGTCCTTGGATCCGGGCCATGGGATGCGTTCCCTCAACATTACATAGATGCATAAAATTTGAGTACGAGGGGAAGTCCTACACCGTAAAAGCTGATCCTCCCCCCTTTAAAACCTGCAATATGTTATACCGCCCTAACGATGTGCTTATACCAATCAAGACACCCATACATTCAACCCAACCATCCTCTTCAAATGTACCTCAACCATCCACCTCAACTGCATCTATGCCTTCAACTGATGAAACCACCGTCGCAAAAACCACTTCCCTTCCCGCAGCTAACATCCCAACCTCCGACCCCTTAGTAGATGTTTTTCAACGCCTTACGCTGGGGGAGTACCGCCTATATAATGTTAGTTCTTTCCCTACCCCGCAGGAGTACGGACAATTACATGCACATCCCACCTACGACCGTCGCGTGGGGGAAGTAATCTCTTACGGACCACCCCATTGCCGCACCAACCTAACATATGGGGGTGTTGACGCATCTTCCATTACCCCTGAACCTCCTCTTGGTGTGGTTCCCTTCCAATCCGATTTCCAATACCTGACAAATCGTCGCTTCGCCCTCACTTTCTTGACTCGCTGTGCTTGGAAAGGCTTTGGTTTTGGTCTTTATGAACAAGGCCGACATACGCTCATCCCCATCACCACACGCAAACATAATGATCGCAGTGGTCTCGGTTTTCCTGAAACACCTACACAGGAGACACCTCGTGTCAGCTGTATTCTGGAAGAAGACGACGTCACCCCTACCAAACCATCATCACCCACTTTGCCATCATCACCCACAGAATCTATAGACCCTGAATCTATCCCTCCTAACTTTTTTTTTTCATAAATGCTATCTTCATAGGTCCTCTCACTTATCAACGCGATAATGAGGACCCATCTTCTCTTCCCCTTCTGTATCCAGACATGATCGAAGAGGATTCACCTTCGATTAATGTTGTTGAGTGCCAGGATGACGACTCCATCCTCATTTACCTTGGGGCGGACGACTCCTATCTTCAACGCGCCTTACCATCTGAAACTCAAACCATGTTGAACGAGTCTACTATTGAAATCAACATCCACACGGAGGAAGATCCTCACATTGTGAAGATCGGACAATCCCTTAACACATCAGAACAAGCTGCCTTTACTACCTTCCTCCGTACCCGCAACCAAGCTTTCGCTTGGTCCTACGCGGACATGCCAGGAATTGATCCTACCATTGCCGTCCATAACATCACCCTAAATCCCGATTCCAAACCAGTCAAACAAAAACTGAGAAAAATGCATCCACGCATTGCCCTCTTGGTCAAAGAAGAGCTTCAACGACTTCTTTCTGTTTCCTTCATCTTGCCTATTGACTATCCTCAATGGATTTCTAACATCGTACCTGTCACTAAAGCGACGGGGGGACTTCGGATATGCACGGATTTCCGGGATCTTAACCTCGCTTGCCCTAAGGATGACTTTCCCCTCCCAAGTATTGATCAACTTGTTGATCTCACTGCGGGCCATGAAATGCTTTCTCTCATGGATGGCTTTTCAGGATACAATCAAATTTTGGTCGCACCCGCCGATCAACATAAGACCGCTTTCATAACTCCTTGGGGAACCTTCTGTTATCGTGTCATGCCGTTTGGCCTTAAGAATGCTGGTGCTACCTATCAGCGGGCTATGACCTACATTTTTCATGACATTATGCACACTATCCTTGAAGATTACGTCGACGATCTTCTTGGCAAGTCTAAACATCGCAGTGAACATCTCGATGTTTTAACCATTATTTTCGATCACCTGTTGCAATATTCTGTTCGTCTTCAACCAAAGAAATGTGTCTTTGGTGTCCTTTCGGGGAAACTTCTTGGTTTTATCGTCTCTTTGCGTGGCATTGAGGTCGATCCATCTAAAGTAAAAGCTATCCTAGAAATGCCTCCACCCAAAAACCTCAAACAATTGCGTAGTTTGCAGGGTAAACTTCAATCCATCCGGCGTTTCATCTCCCAACTCTCGGATCGATGTCACCCTTTTCATCACCTTCTTAAAAAGGACGTTGCCTTTCAATGGAGTGAGGAGTGTCACCAAGCCTTCGAAGCTCTCAAAACTTATCTCTTGCAGCCACCCGTGCTTATCCCACCCCAGGACGACCGCCCTTTCTACCTTTATCTTTCCGCCACTGACCATGCTATAGGAGCTATGCTCGCACATCGGGACTCGGCACGCCGAGAACAGGCCGTTTATTATATAAGTCGTACCCTCGTGGATTACGAGACTAGGTATACACATGTAGAAAAATTGTGCCTAGCCCTATCATTCGTAGCTACCAAACTCCGACATTACCTCCTGAATCACAAAACTTTTGTCATCACCAACACGGACCCCATTCATTATATGTACGCCAAACCACATCTAAACCAACGCATCGCTCGATGGCTCATGCTCCTCGCTGACCTCGACCTTGAGTTTATACAACAAAAGTCAATCAAAGGACAAACTCTTGCAGACCAACTTGCGGAGGCCCCTTTACCTGGGGAACAATTTACCAATTTTACATTCCCCGACGAACTCATCGCCACTCTTTCACTCGGGGAAGAGTTGTATCAAATTACCCTCTTCTTCGATGGATCTAAATGCCAGCGCGGTGGAGGAGCCGGCGTTGTTCTCATTCCTCTCGACGCTGAACCTATGCCTCTTTCATTCCGGCTTGATTTCCCCTGCACTAATAATACAGCGGAATACGAGGCCCTTGTTCTGGGTCTCCAAGTTGCGATACACTTAGGCATCAAATCTATCAATATTTTTGGCGACTCTCAATTGGTAGTCAATCAAGTTATGGGCGTCTACCAATGCAAAAATGAGGAACTTCAAAAGTACAAACACTACGTGGATTCACTTCTAGCCTTCTTTACTCACTATTCTATCCAAACCATTCCCCGCTCCACTAACAAATTTGCGGATACTATGGCTTGCTTAGCCTCGCAAATTCCCGCCGCACCAACTGACTCTGAATTATTCGTCGTGGTCCAACAACTTTTTGCACCATCCTATTCAACCCCGGTAGTTTGTATGATAAATACTGTGTCTACTAATTCGCAGGATACCTGGTACCACCAATTTCACGACTACCTTACAATCTCTGTTCTCCCACCTGACCTTACTAGTAACGGCAAACGTGCTTTTCTTAAAAGTGTTTCTCGTTATGTTGTCATGGGGGGACTCCTCTATAAACGTGGCTTTGATGGCATCCTCCTTCGCTGTCTAACCGGCGCGGAGGTCACCTATACCATCCAACAAGTCCATGATGGGATTTGTGGTGGACATTTTAGTGGCCTTGCCGTGGCTAAACGAATCCTTCGCCTAGGTTATTATTGGCCTACTCTCAATAACGACTGCTACGAATATGTTAAGCGTTGTGTTATGTGTCAACAACATGCCAACCTTCAACATACTCCTAGCCATCCGCTTGCAGTCGCACGAGATCTTTGGCCTTTCTCACAATGGGGTTTAGACCTTATTGGTGAGATTCACCCGACCTCTTCGCAACGTCACCGTTGGATAATCACAGCAACCGAATATTACACAAAATGGGTGGAGGCCATTCCACTCATTTCAATCAAAAAAGAAAAAATTGTCGAATTCATTAACCATCACATTATCTGTCGTTTTGGTATTCCTCATCGCCTAATAACAGATAATGGTAAATCTTTTAAAAACAAGTTGTTACAAGACCTTTGTGACAACTTTGGTATCAAACTTAGTTTCTCATCGCCTTACTATCCGCAGGCCAATGGTCAGGCTGAATCTTCTAATAAAACCCTAACCAAAATCCTCATGAAAGTTGTCAATGAATCCGGAAGAAATTGGCACGATCACATTCCCTATGCCCTTTGGGCTTATCGTACTAGCATTCGTACCTCTACTAACGCTACACCTTTTTCTTTGGTATATGGTACCGAGGCCGTCTTGCCTCTCGAAATACAAATACCCTCCCTCAGAATATCCCTTCAGGATATTCTCACCAACGATGATTTCCGCCAAGAACGGTTAGCCCAATTGGAGCTTCTTGACGAACGTCGTCTTACAGCTCTTGATCACCTCCAAATCTATCAAAAACGCATCAAGCGTGCTTATGATAAGCGACTTCATGAGCGTATCTTTAAGGTTGGTGATCTTGTCCTCAAAGAGAATCAACATGTCACCAAACTAGAAAAGAGCAAACGTGGAAAATTTGCTCCCAATTGGATTGGGCCTTATATAATCACTCACACCTATGGATCAGGCACTTATCGTTTAGCTTCGCTTAACGGTAAACCTGAGCCTGAACCCCTTAATGCCTTGCATCTTCGACCATTCTACTGTTGAATCTAGTGTTATATCACTTCTTATCTACCTACTGCTCGTCCCTTGAGCTCATTTACCGCTACATACACTTTGTTTTCTATATCTCAAAATAAAATCAAAATCACTTCTCACCTCCCCTTGATGATGCCTTCCCCTTTTTAGTCTAGTCCATGACTTCAAAGTATTAAAATAAGCCGTATTCTTATGGGATTTTCTTGAGTCAAACTTCCTACTAAACTAGATGCTTCACGCCAAAAGAACATCTAGTCATCTAAATTAAATATAGACTGCTCCCTTGAAGGACAGCTATATGCCGAACTATTGCTGCTACTATAAATAGACTGCTCCCCCGAAGGACAGCTATGCACTAAAATCATATCTGCTACTATAAATAGACTGCTCCCCCGAAGGACAGCTATACACAGTCAGCCTTTTCTCAGAAGCTTCTCGCATGGATCAGCTTTGTGAAGACCTCAAGAATAGTACAATCAATATCCCTTGTAGACTTCCCGCATCGATCAGTCTATATTCAGTCAAATAAAAGCCTCATTCAAAAGAACTTTTGGGTCATGGACTTGTCTATTTAGGGTAGGTTCTCTTTCGTCAGAACACTCACTTTGTAACAAGTTCTCTGTACCTCAGCTATATCATCCACCTCACCTCACCATTTGTTTCAACTCAAGGGACGTAACGTACACCTGATATATTGTGATCATACAACTCTTTTCACCTATTGACTTCTTGTCTATGCACGGTACCTAGGGCTTCAAGCTCGTTCTACGTTGTGTGGTTTGTTTAGCTCTTTTCACCTACGGAGCACTTTTTCCGCTTTGCCTCGCATCTAGGATTGTGTGTTGATCTTAATCAGGACACGATTCCCTACTACTTGGGTATGCTAACTTTTGCTTCACCTATACCTACACCAACAACATTATCCTACCAACACCAACAACATTACCCTACCAACATCAAATTTTTACCAAACGACAAATTGCCTAACCACAACCAAATTGCCTAAATTCACCTCTCCCTGGTCCTAAGGGAGAACTACATCGGTCTGAGGCCCCTCCTTGCTTTGTGCAATGGGCTATGTAGGCAGCACTTCGGAGACATGGGGTCTCCCAAGGTTAGCTCGACCATCCCCTACCAGAACTTATCATGTGTGGTAAATATAAATATTTTTGTGTATTTCTATTTAATCACATTCCTCTTTATCCTTTTTCAAAACACCAAAAATCAAACGAAAACATTCTTATTATTATAACTCAAATCAACATACATATCTTGTTTTATTTAGATGTTAAACCAATACATCTTTCTATCATCGACACGCAGGTCGGTACTCTTATTTATTCTTATACCTTGCTAACATTTATTTAGACCTCACGCCTCATCCCGAACTAGGTGATGATCGTGATCGCCGACCCTCTCGCTGGCCTCGTCCTCAAAGGTACCACGGCTATTGGTACCGCCCACTGATCTGCCAATCTCTCCTGTAATATATGAATACGCCCTCTCGCGTGGAGGACTCCAGCCTCTAGTCTCGCTGCTCGTGACTCCGCAACCGCTAACAATCCTCTTGTCTCATTCACCTGCGTTTGGAGCTGCTGAACCAAACGCTGCAGCCGATCCCTCTCTGCTGTAATCACAGCTATGTCAGGGTGATCGCGTACACCTCGCAGCTCTGCTACCCACCATAACCTATAGGCCTCTGTCATTCCGGCATCCATTACACTGCGATCGGCTGCTATCTCCTCGGGCCCTTCTGGAGGTGTTGGCCGGGGAGGTGAGAATGCTGCCTCGGCGTCGATCCTCATATATGGTCTATAAGCCTGGGGTATATCCTGCACAAATCCAAATTGTCGCCGCACGCGATCTATAGGAATCCTCTCATATTCACCTGGCCTGTGCCCCGCGATCCACCTCAATCGCTCTACACCCTCAACTCCTCAGCTATATTCTCTGTTACCATATAGTTCCCGTAAGGCCTCCAACAGATATCCGCAACCGTCACCCTCTCCCATACCTGCCTGTAATACTCGATGTCACCCGTCACGGCCTGAGATCTTGCCTCTTGTTCTGTCTGGACCTGGCTCAATCCCAACCTCTCGTACTCTCCGGTCTCTCTCTGCCTGGATGGATCGGCCTATTGGTCGCACACAAACAATGTGCTCATAGGCCCAACAGTGTAATAAGTATGAACAATCCAGTGTCGTTCTGTGATTTCACCTACAAGCCCATAAACCCCTGTATAGCTCCGCCAAATATGCAGGTGCCCATGCAAAAGTCACGTTCCTTTCTATCATCTCCCAGATAACACACATCAATGCCTTTGGAAATCTTCCCCCTTCTGCCCTCGGTAATGCATAATACCCTACCGCTATCATTAATATCACTGCTAACCTTGTCTCCTCAGGGTGTGCTGCATACATTACCCCATACGTAAATGATAAACCTCGCTGTGTCAAATCTCGTGCGTATGGACCAAATACTGCTGTTATCGCTCCCCGTGCCGCGCTAGGTAGTGCCTGATATACTGGTTCTCCTGTAATAGGGAGTCTCAAAATACGGAACACATCTTCCAATGTTACTGTCATCTCCCCTGTTGGCAGATAGAAGGTATTTTTCTCAGGATTCCATCTCTCAATCAACGCCTGTAACATAGCATGGTTACGTGCGATTCGTGAATAATAGCGGATTCCACTTAACCCCAAACGATTTATCAATGTCCATTCAGCTGGCGTTACATCCGCTCGGATTCGTGACAACAGCGCTGGCACACTATCATTCATCCTCAACCCTGCCTGAGCCTGCATACATCAAAACAACAAACAACCATTCAATCCATCAGGGTTTTTCTCACATTCTGGAAATTCCTACAGCAACCGGTATCGTTTACAGCTAACCGAGTACGGTTGAGTAACCGATACCGGTTATCCCTAACCGATATCGGTCCCTGTTACTTTCATACACCTTGCCTAAACAACCACCTACAACAATAATTTGAGCGTCTATTCCTTTCTATACCTACAAACATACCTGAAACCCCTGATTACCTACCCCGTAACACTTATAACCCTTGCTATCATGTTTTCTTTTTCATATCTACCCACTTAATCTCTTATTCATAACACATGCAAAAGTCAAATCATAACCAAAACGTTTACCTCTTGGGTTGCAGTAGCTTGAGGTGGCCCTTGTCTTCCCTCTTGTCCCTGCCTGCTGGAGGTTTCTCCTCGTCCTGCCATTATCACCACCTTTTTCAAACCTGCCTTTCTGTCTTCTGAATCTCAGATCACAATCACTTTCCCTGTCTCTTTACTCCTAATCACTCAAATTTCTCATGCAATTACCTGTCTCAGTCGTCAAAAAGCGTCGCGTTCACGTATTTAACTTCTTGCATGGCTCTCAAAATTAGAACTTAAGTTGCCACCCTAGCTTTTTTATTTTTAGAAAAGCTCATACCTAAATAACCGGTATCGGTTATGTAACCGATATCGGTCTACTACCTACCGGCGTCGGTTACCTAACCGATATCGGTTACACACCTGGCCTTTTGAAACATGGTCTTTTCTTCATTTTTTTACCAAATTTTTGTCGCGCCCGCCTCTTTTCCTGCATCACAACACCATTATCCATATTTGTCTATCCACCACACATATCATTACAATTTCGTTAACATCATCTATTTTACAAAAACAAACAAGTCATCAACTAAGGATACCACAACAAAAAAAAAAAAAAAAAACTATCTATCTATACAACATTTGGATCCAACTCATCAGATACATATATCACAATGTCACAAAACCAGCCCACAACATGCAACATTTCATCATATAACATGTCATCCTTATATACGTGCAAAAACAAAAACATCAACATCATCCATATATCAACATGTCAACTAAACTCATCCTACATTCTATATCACAAACCATCGACAAAATACTTAAACACATTTTTGAACACTGCATGTGGATCAAAACATCATCTCTATATATATATACAAATTTTCAAATATACAATGTGCCCTGCATCGGGGCCTCTGTGATCTCATCATACAACTAAGCCGGCACGCAGGCCGCAATAACTATCCAAAATCTCGACTCGGCTCGCAGGCCGGTCCCTCATATCAAAAATATACTCGGCTCGCAGACCGGTATCAAATATACAACCCATACTCGACTCGCAGGCCGGTATATAATGAATAAATGAATCCATACATGAATAAATGTAGGCACGCAGGCCTCTATCAACACAACCGGTTCGCAGACCGGTGCCCATGCCTATATACAAAAACAATACAGGGATCCCTCAGCTCTCCCCACCGCCCTCGGCACCTCTCCCTGCTGGTCCCTGTGGCGCCTCTCGCCTCCTGCCTGTAACGGACACGCCGGCTGTGGCTGCACCTCCCTGAGATCTCTGGCTGTGAGAGGTCTCTGCTCTATGAGCTGCATAAGGCTGATACTCAACTCCGGTACTATCAAGAATATCCTGATAGTATCGGGCCTCCGCTCTAACCTCCATATAGCGCCCTCGAGCCACTGAAGGAGCTGGGGCTGGTCCCCTGGCACCTAATACTAGTACCCCCGTGCTCTGGTTGGTGGTGCTCGTGGTGCTGCTGGCCGCGGTAGTAATTCGTACTCTGTGCTCGGGCCGTGGCTGCTGCTGCTCTGGTGGTGATGGTGCTGTACGCATGCTTGGCCGCTGCTGCATCGCGCGCACTGCGTACTGCACTCGCACTCGTGGTGCGCGCCGTGGTGGTGGTGGTGCTCGTGCTCGTACTCGTACTCGCGCTGGGCTAGCTGCCCCTGTAGGACACCTATCTGTGCCTGTGCAGCAGCCAACTGTCCCTGTAATAGCTGCACCTGACCCCTGAGCTGATCTCTCTCTGCCGTCACGCTGCCAAGTCTGGCTGTGCGGGCTGTGCTACCCTCGCCGCTCTCTGACCAGCCCACCAAACCCTGTATGCTCGTGCACCCAAAGATCATCTACGCCATCATCTCGCTGGCCTCTCTGCAACCCAATCTGGATCCATGGGCTGTGGTGCAGGCAGTGGGGCCTCTACATCATCCCTCCTGTACTGAGGGAAGGGAGGTGGCTCGTCCTGTCGCAGCCCCATCTGCCTGCGTACCCTCTCTAGGGGTATCCTCTCGTACTCTCCCGGCCTCCGTCCTGCTATCGTAATGTGTACTGGATCCAGCGCCAGAATCGTACTCGGCCTCTCTGTGCGGGTGATGGCCTCTGTAAGGTCTCCATACGATATCTACTGCTGTCAGGCCCTCTAACAAATGCCTGTAGTAGGCAACGTCTCTCCCCGCAAGCACTGCTCGTGGCTGCCCCACGACTCCCAACCATCTCTGAAAGCCATATCTGTATATAACCTGTGGCCCTGGCTGCTGGGGTAACCCTACTGGCCTGATGCATATGATGTGCTCATATGCCCAACAATGCAGCAAAAATGTCGAACAGATACCGAATCGCCTCATCCGGCGATAACCCCAGAGCTCTCTGTATAACTGCACCAGATATACTGGTGCCCAAGCATAACAGGTGTGCTCCTCCACCATCTCATGAAGCACCCCCATCAATGCCCGTGGAAAGCGGCCTCCCTCTGAGTCCGGGAGGGCGAAGCAGGTGATCCCAATCATCATCAGCACAGCCAGCCGTGTCTCGTGTCGATGCGCACGGTACATGTCACCATACCCAATGCTCGCGCTGTGATAGGTAAGTAGCGCGGCTGCATCTCCAAAAACCTGTAATATGCTGTCCATGGCAGTCTCTGAATCTACCTGGAAGACTGCCTCTCCCTCGATAGGTAGTCGAAGGATGCGATACACATCCTCCAACGTGATAGTCATCTCCCCAGTCGGGAGATGGAACACATTGGTCGCCGGATCCCATCTCTCGATGAGGGCGACCATCAGGCTGTGATCTCTCTCTATCGCTCTATACCTCTGGACTCCACCGAGTCCCACCTCGCGCATGATCACCCAATGAGCCGCAGATATGTGTGGCCGCATCCGCACCAACAATGGGGCATCCTATCCCGCATCGTCAACTGCTGACGTGCTTGCAAAACCAACCCACATCCTTAGACCTACTTTTTATCACAACATCTACTTTACCCTCTAAACCCCCTTTTATCCCCCGACCACACCCCGACTCTCTACCACCCAACCCCAAAACAAAACAAACACCAAACCCAACCCACCCCCCCCAAAACCCAAACCCACCCCTAAAAACCAAACAAACCCCCAAACCCAAACCCAAACCCAAAACCCCCAAAACCCAAAACCAAACACCACCCAAACCCAAAAACCCAAAACCAAAACAAAACCCAAACCCAAACCCAACCCAACCCACCCAAAAACCCAAACCCAACCCTAAAACCCACCACCCCACCCAAAACCCAACCCAACCCAACACCCAAAAAACCCAAACCCAACCCCAAAACCCACAAAACCCAAAACCCAAAACCCCAAACCCAACCCACCCACACCACCCAAAACCCAACCCCAACCCACCCAAAACCCCAACCCAACCCAACCCACACCCAAAACCACCCAAACCCAACCCAACCCCCACACTCAACCCACACTCACCCTCCCACCGACGCCGGTCAACGATCAACCGGCATCGGTAACCCACAGACCCACCCTGCCCTAAAATTCGCGACCGATGCCGGTCGCTTAGTGACCGGCATCGGTCACTGGAAATTTGCCGCGCCGAACCCGACGCGGCTACCCCTTTCTTCTTTTTCCCTATTTCTACCTCTCTACCCACCCAAACACCCTAAAAACCTACCCACCCTGCCGCCTTGGCCTATTTCACCTATCTACCCTCTCCCTTTTTCAAATCATTTCCATTTATTCATTATTTTCTACAAAACATTATATTCCTACCCAAATCCCAAAACCAACATAATGCAATAAAATGCACAAAATGAGGAGTTTCGAACTTACCCGTACGACGACACGTCGTCGTGGTGGGATAGGTGGTGGTGGTCCAGCTGGTCCAGCCCCTCCTGCTCCTCCTGCCTGTGCCATAGCTCCAATTCTGATCTGCTGGGTCCCCGGCCAATCAACTGCTGCCTCCTCCTCACTCGGGCCCGCAAACAACTCACTCCTCCACCAAAATAGCTCCACCTCACTCAATAAACCTCCAATCTCAACTCTCCACGTCAGACAAGTCAATTTGGTTTTCAAAATAACAAAGTGACAATGACAAGCCGTATTTTTCTTTTTATAGGTTTTTCGCCCATAACCGATATCGGTTTCATTTTGCCCTAATGAACCGGTATCGGTCCCTTGACCGATATCGGTCATGTAGAATCGACATCGGTTTTTCTGCCAACTTTCCCCCAATATTTTTTGCCCCTATTTACCATTTGCCCCTTTTTAACCACATATCGCCTATATCCACCTTTGCTGAACACCATTTGTTTACCCATTTGGCCCGACCCAAGGCCTCAACCTACCATTTGGCCCGACCCAAGGCCTCAACCTACCTATTTGGCCCGACCCAAGGCCTCAACCTACCATTTGGCCCGACCCAAGGCCTCAACCTACCTATTCGGCCCGACCCAAGGCCTCAACCTACCTATTTGGCCCGACCCAAGGCCTCAACCTACCTATTTGGCCCGACCCAAGGCCTCAAGGCCTCAACCGACCAACCATTTGGCCCGACCCAAGGCCTCAACCTAACCATTTGGGACCCAAGGCCTCAACCTACCTATTTGGCCCGACCCAAGGCCTACCAAGGCCTCAACCTACCATTTGGCCCGACCCAAGGCCTCAACCTACCTATTTGGCCCACCCAAGGCCTCACCCTAACCATTTGGCCCGACCCAAGGCCTCAACCTACCTATCGGCCCGACCCAAGGCCTCAACCTATTTGGCCCGACCCAAGGCCTCAACCTACCTTTGGCCCGACCCAAGGCCTCAACCTAACCATTTGGCCCGACCCAAGGCCTCAACCTACCTATCCGGACCCCCCACCCAAGGCCCACCCAAGGCCTCGCCCTACCAATTTGGCCCGACCCAAGGCCTCACTCTACCCTTATGGCCTGACCCAAGGCCACAACCCAACAACTTGGCCCGACCCAAGGCCGTATCACTTCAATACCATACCCACAATCAACGTTTTATTTTATCCATCCATCATGTACCTTTTGTTCAATCGAGCTCACTGTTCATGTTTTAGCATGATTAGGGTCCTTGACTTGATCTGTCGACCAACTTTGCCTAGACCTAGACCGTGACGTTTATCTCAACCAAACCAACCATTTGGTACTGCCGAACATGCCTAAACGTTCCTGTACCTTACCTGTTATATACCCTGGAGCTACTTCCTATGCCTTGGATACCAGGATTATATCACCCTTGTTTGGATAAACTATCGACCTTTGCCTATACATTGCTGGTTTGCTCGACAAATCATGTACCCTAGTCGTACTATTGCATTTCAACATGCGTCTGCTTCCTTGGACCTACCCCACCACCTTACCATCCTCTCTACAACATTCACCCTTTATCAACCCTATCCCTGATTTCCCGTTCACTCAATCTATGATAGATTTGAGGGGGATTACCTATATCCTTAACAGGAGAAACCACTTCATATTATTGTCCGCGCAGCTTTACAAAACAAGCTACACGACAATAAGGGGCTAATGTAGACACCAAATTCGTGTCTTACGACCCCTTGTGACCCGCATCTCATCTCGCAATATAACCTCATCACCTAAACCTTACACAATTATTTATTAATTGCCTTCTAATTGATAAATCCACATCACCCTACCTACCACCTCACTTTGCCACTTCATCATGACCTAGCCCTAACCCTAAAACTAACCTAATTAAGACCCATAACTTGGTCCACACCTACACCCATAACTAATGACCCCTTTCTCGCACCCAAAACCGACCTTCTAGTCACTTGACCGAGCCCGCAACTGATCTCTCGGGAGAAAAGCAGGGAAGGTGGGCTATTTTACTAAAAATAGCCTACTTTTTCCTTACCGATGCCGGTTCCTACTCGACCGCCGTCGGTTACGCAACCGCCATCGGTTCCCTGTAAATGGGCTCCCCAAACCAAAACAACGGACCGAATTTCATTTTGGGATCAGAGGGAAGGATTTCTGGATCAACAGAGAGCATTGGGAGCGAGAAACAGAGTCCAGATCTTCACTTGACCGAGCAGAGACGAGTGGAAATACCAGAAGTGTTTACAGCAAAGGAGATCAGCTTGCATCTTGGTCAAAACCAGTAAGTCACATCTTGCATGTCCTCTGTTATAACATTTCTTATGCTTCTTGAATCTCAGTCCTCCTAAATCCGTTTCTGAATCCACTACCCAACGTGCCATTGCATCTAACTGTCATTCCTTTACCCCTCATCATCTCATTTCCTAATATCATCCATAAACCAGCCTTACAAACACCATAGCTACCAAGAAGATCCTAGAACCCACCGGTATCGGTTATCGCAGAATCGATCATCGGTTATCGCAAGAATCGCATCGGTTCCTCTGATCAAAACCAGAAAACCAGCCTTTCCCCTACCCAGTTCAACGAAACAACTTAATTGATATCTTACAGTCTTTTGTGTTAATTCATATTAGCAGGGGAACTGACCACCTTCGAAAGGAAGTTTTATATTTCCTGGGCCCAAGGCAGTTCCCTCATTTATTGTCTAATTAAAATCTTGTTAGTGCCTTCATGGTCAAAGACTAGTATTCATAATTCTTTCCATTAAATTACGTTGTCTTCATGCCAGATGTAGAAGCCATACTTGCTTGCTACCAATTTAATAAGCTTTCTTTGGAATAACCTTCTCGCTCGATACACATTTGTAGAAAATATGTAGTCTTATACAACAAATAGCATAAAAGAAATAAACAAAATACCTAAATAACTTGCATAAAGCAGATGAATATTCAAACTAGCACTGTTGTAAGTAATCTCCATTAGTAAAATATTCATCATACTCAGAGCTTCAGCTCTTTACAATCAAGTTGTAGCACGTCATAACTATGTGCTTTCAATGCACATACTTCCTTGCTTGTGCAGATTTCACACCTTTGTGTGTCCATACAAAGCAATTACGTTGCTGTTATTTAAATAGAATAACTCACCCACTAACATCTCTTTAACCAGAGCATTCTAAATCTAAACTCATGCTTTAAAATAGTTGCATGCTATGCATGAATTAAAACAAATTTATTTGAATTAAATCTAATCCTAAAATAGGATAAAGCAGAGTTAACTAAAGCAAACTAAAGCAAGAACTAAATCTATTTTTCATATTCCTAAAATCTATGGTTGGAATTCACTATGCATGGGCATGCACATTTCCAAACACCCCTATATTTCCAATTGAAATGAAGCTTCTAGATTTAGAAGAACATCATCTCATTTCTTTACTTATTACCAGTGAATAAAAGAAGCTCAAAAGAGATAACCAAGACTAAATAGAAGTCGAGGTAATAAGTTTTGGCATGAACCTATAAAAAAATAGAATAACAAATAAATACATAGACCCATTTCACTATAAAAAGAGTACTGATGAAAATGGTGAGTTACCGATCCACAAAAATGGTGAGACATGAGATATTCAATGTAAAACCATATCATTCAAAACCGTTTCAAAATGGAATAGAACACTTTTTTGGCGGAATTAAGGGCTTACTTCTTGTATGACTTGAGGTTATGTAGTAAAGGAAGTCTCAATACGAGATTCTTGAGCTAAGTACTTCCATTTGAAACAAATATCCACATGTAGCATTAACAAAACCCAATAAATGAGCTGAACTAGTGAAAATAATAGTTATATCAGGTATTATTGCACCAAACAGAGACATTTATAACATGCAAAGCCTAAATTTGGGGAAAGTAATGAGTAACATACTAGTAAATCTAAATAAATGGCCCCTACATGTCTAAGAAATCTAATAAATTTTAATAAACGTGGATCTCCATGGCTCAAAAAATAGTAACAGAGCTCAAACCCTTTAATAACCAGAGAGTAAAGTACCATGGTGACCAAAAATAATTTTGTAGAGTTTCTCCTATAGACATTGCCTCCAAATGAGTAAGAAGGAAATGCGAAGTGTTTAAGGTTTCATCCTAATTCAATTTCAATAAAGAGTTAACAAAACATTGTTAAGGTTTATTCCTACAATATTGGTTAGGTTAGGTCTTCACATTTGGATTTAGTTAGATAAGAGGGGTTAGCTTAGGTCTTTCACATATGGTAAAGGTTGTTTTAATTATTTTCCCGTGTGAGTAGGGAGAGGGCATTGGCTTTACTACTTTAATCATAGGTAATGCTACCTTGGTCAAAGAATCAAGTTATTAGGTGCATACATACTAGCTAAGGTGTAAAACTAAACCATGATGAAGGTTTTTATGACAAGTAAGAAAAGAATAAACCTTATATGCATAGATAGTAAGAAATAAAATAATTTTTGTAAGAAGATAAAATAATCACTCCCAACCTTACATGTGATTAGTGTAACGACCCAAAAACCACACACCCGAACAACACAGTAAAAGACAGGATATATTTTTGACTTGCTTTGACACATAACACGACTCAACATGTCGTCACAAGGTTACAACCAACACTAGGAACCACTTGTTACGGGGAAGACCACAAGGTCAGCACGGAAACGTTCACACCTATCAAGGACAATACATATTTTTTTTTCTTTTGACAAGACAACATGGAAGTCCAACCACATGACACACTTACATTTAGGGCATCCCATGAGGAAATTCTTGTTAAATTTTCTTGTTTACTAAGATGTCTCTTCATTCTTATCTTACGTCCCTATAAAATTTCATGTAATGATTCACACAATTTATTTTTTTTTTCACAAGGGAGAACTTCTTTCTTTTCAACTATTGGCTAAATAGCTTAAGGCCAAGCTTTCTAAACTAGGATCATCAATTTTATGTCCAAATATTTTTATTCATTTGATTTTAGAACATTTTCCATTTCTTACAAGGTTAATTAATCTTACTCAAGCCACCAACACATGTTCCACAACTCTATTGCATAGGTGAAGGCATAAGCTCCAATTGAGTGGAAAGTACCGCTTAGGGTTCATAACAATAACCTTCTTGTTTAAGGATCAAATTTTGACCTTGCTTAAGAAATATCACCATGAATCAAGGCAAGGGTTAACGAACAGACAATGAATTTAGCTTTAGGGTCACATTGTTTACTATCAGTCTTTTATTGAGGTTAAGAGTTTATCAAGATTGGTTAAATGCTCCATCTAGACTTTACTTAATTAAGTTTGACAAAGGAGGACATTTCAAACGATAGAGAGATATTTAAGGTTTTATTAATCAATTTCCTTCCTACTTATTAAATCCTATCATCTTCTAAAATCTAACCATTGATTTCACCATGAGATCATTTAAGGTTTCACCATAAAAGGATAATGTTTATTAGTTTGGCGCGGGAAAAAAATGAGTAATCATATTTCATTACAAAAGATAGTTTCCTCTTGATTGTTCCAGGTCTCAAAGGTTATCTAGTAGATCACATCTACATTAATATATTCATATATATAAATTTTAGTTTAACTTTTATCAGGACTATCCAGCTCACTTTATAGTGCTTACAAACTCATTGCTACTAAGCCTTAGGAGGATTTACAACTCAACATTTTAACTCAAGAGCAAAGTTTAACAGTACTCGTTTGCGGAAACAAAACAAGGTTATATCAATTCATTCCAACATGATGCACGAATCAAAGGGACATACCATCTCTATTGAACCATGACTAGGGAGCAAGAGAGTAATAACATGGGACATGCCCCGCTACTATTCTAAGGATTAAAATACACTAGAATATCCCGTAACCAAGTGGTAATCAAATTTCATCTTTCACGTGATAACCAAACAAACCAAAGTTTCAACAGTTACAACAACAATACTCTATAATACATTTACTAAGGCACTGACCCTTCTTCTAAAATGTCCAAAGGCCCTTTCCAAATTTTTATAACATAATACTCATTCGTACAAAGGAACATCATAACCAAGATTGATGCAGTAATCTACAAGTTCTTCCATCATCTAACCACATAAGCCATCTGCAACAATTAATAACCTGAGTCAGTTCGCGAGAACTGAGCAAGATAAGACTATACATAGCAACAATAAGCTACTAGCTAACAATACCATGAAAGGTAACATTCTATTTCAAGAAATGGATCAAGTTCTAACCTCTAACAACCTTTTGAAACAAGATATAATTTTCAACATATCAACTAAGAAGAAATCCATAAATTTTAGTTATGAAAATACCTCGAAAACTACAAAAGTTTGACAACCAAATACGCAAGACTATGAAATTTAAATGATTAGACACAAGAGTTGAGAGTATTAGGATTTCAATCATGTAATCCCGTAGATTACGTGATTGAAATCTAAAGTGTAACCCATCAATCCACATTCTCAAGGTGAAGTCAAAAGATAAAAACCAGACCCGATCTTAGCTGCCAAAAAGAATATAGTTTTGGAATCGTTCCGTAGGGCCATAGGCCTAATAGGCTAGAAACGAACAACGAGGGTAATAAAAAGTTCCATCATGTAATCAAAAAGGTTTAAAGGATGAAAATCTTATATTCAACCCACAACCATTATATCTTAGGTAATAAGTGACTTCATAGCTAATAAGGATGAGTGGAAATGATGATAAGAATGTCTAATAGGCATTGTCTAACAGCCTACCTACTGAACATAACCAGGGCCGGAATAGTGAAAAGCCTCATTAATACCCAAGTTGAGTAGGCAATCTAGCATTCTAAACACATCCTTGCAATTTTCATAATACCTTAGATTTATAATCCTCCCATTCTAGAGGAACATAGCCATGAATCTAGACTTGGTTGAAATTTTCCGACATCAACTCACTTCCTAATATCATAAACGATGTATACAAAAAAAGGTCTCTCAACTCTCTTTAATTTACATCTCATCACTAAGTTTATGGTAACCTATGCAGTGATTAAACACATAATATATCATTGAAGATAGATATCCTCCAATAATGAACTTCTATAACGATGTAATTACAATTATTACGTTCGATACATAAACAAACTATTCCATAGCTTCTTTTCCCTTTTTAGACAACAAAATATATTCACGACCTTCCATCACAATCATTCTAAATTTGTAATGAAAGGTCACTCATCAAGAAGGAAGTACAAAACAAGTTTGACTAAATTAAGGAACTTCATGTTACCTTAAGCAGTTGATGAAAACCTTAACTTTCACGAACCGTGAAAGATATTACCTTACTCCATCAAGGCATTATGTCTATACATAATTAAATCGATCGCACAAGGAATCATCAACATACCATATCTTAACACCATAAAGGTCATTAATTTTATCAAATTTTACTCATAGAAAGAGTAGAATCAAAATGGGGTTCTATCAATAATTTATGCCCTTCTATCAACCCAGGACATATTTTCAGTCCAAAACTTCCTTCTTAACAAGCATATATATTGAACTTCTAATTTCCAAATGCCCTAATAATTTGCACAATACACGAAGTGCATAATCACGCTTATCATAAAAATAATAATAATAATTTAATTGTATATTTTCCTCTAGGGCAACAACATAAAAGGAACCCAATACTAGTCAAAGCTGCAATGTTCAGGCGATTACATACCGGATTCACAAAAGAAACAACGACATTTTTGTAGAAGGAAGTAACTTTAAAATTTATATATATATATATATATATTTCATATGATCAATCGAAGCATACACTGAGAACCTTTGTTTGTTTTATATAAAAATGGGTTTGATCACGTCAACAAGAACAACCAACAGAGGAAAATCTAGAAGTAACAAACTGTTAACCATATATTGAACGTAAATCCACAAAATCACAGATTTAAACCAATTTCTAGAAAGAAAAAGTTTCATTTCAAGAGGTTTATTAGATACTAGCATATTATGTATATGGTTAGTCTATCTTGCCTATTTTAACGCATCCACAAGTCGTGAACATCTAGCAGGGACTGCTACACCCACACGCCCCTCCGCTTTATCCTCTGCTTCACTGCTCTTTTCTTGCAATATACCACACCAGATTCCCTTTTGAAGGCACGACTAGAAGGATGCAATAGGTGGTTGTCCAAACACTAGATTGCTTCAATGCAGCTGCTTTGGGGGTGAGAGTCGAACTGCTTACCACTCAAGTCCTGAGAGCACTTGCGCTAGAAAGCTAAACACCGACCATGGTTTGAAGCTCGGACACAAGACATAATGATTACATCACTCCTAGTTCTGAAAGGCATCAACCGTATTGATACACAATCCTTTTTCCTTCATCGATTTGGGGACAATCAAACTCTCTTGCAAACATTACATGTAGCTTGTAAGGTGATGATAATTCCAACAGAGACCTTTATGCCTGCCAACTTAGTGACTTGTTGAAGCAGCTCATATAATAGCAGAGCAAATTGTGTTTCATGAATATTCTGATATGAAACAGATCGGCCTCTATGAGGTTCTCTTCCATGAGTTACATCGAACAACAAGTAAGATCTCAAAAGAGAATCTTTGTAAATAAATTTCATCAGGTCTGCTGGTAACACCCTCACTGTCACTTAATCGATTTTGATAAAAATATCTTGTAGGAGAGTCCAAATTTGAGGATGCAGTGATACAGAACAGAAAACAACCTAGTTGGACAACCTGCCTATTGGAGGCGCTCACGAAGGCTTCTACCAACTGTAGCATGCCCCGTTGCCTATTTAGCCTTGCAGTGCAGGCAATTTAGCCTTTGTGGATCCCCAACAAGAACACACCTTACAGCTCCCAAGACATTTTCTCCAACATTGCATAGATTCCCTGTGCCTGTGGGTGCGATCTGTCACCAAAACTGGGACAAGCTCATGGCAGAAACAATAAAATACAAGCACAAATCAATGGCGAGTTAAGAACTAAGACCAGGTCAAGCAACAATAGCGTCCAAGTTAAATGTATGATCTCGACCTCCCAGGCTGAAAAGCAGAACTTACCCAAAACAAGAAACCCTTCATTCATACAAAGTTTTTACACGAGTAGGGTCAAAAATGGACAGTGTCGAAGGAAGCAGAGTATAAGGAATGCAGCTCTTGCCCAATGAACAGAGGAAAAAGTGGCCATTTTGATAGAGGCGCGTCCATGGCCAACCACGACACCAGCAAAACCATGGAAATGCAAAGCACAAAACGCAGCCTCAAGGTTGATCGAGCTTCTTCCATGTTAGATTCACCACCTGGACAGAAGCGACTTTCCAAAATGAAAAGGCAAGACAACTCAACTAAAACTTTATCTCGTCCTTCTACTACGGCACGCAAGATTTTGCGACCACACAGATCACACCGTGGTCGCGTGTAACAGAACATCAAAGTTCAGCACCAATGGTTCCTTGGGATCGCCCTGCTCTACATGCGGTCACTTGTCGCACTTAACTCTCTCTGGAGGCCCTTTGGTTTTCTCGAGATAAGTTTACCTCTCGACCCCGTAGGAACACGCATATAGCCAAATACTTCCTCGTGGAATTCCAGAGAAGTTCAGTTCTACCGCACCCACCACGGATACTACCGCACAAAGTGATGACACGATTTTGAGAATCCACACCGAACACGTTGTAGAAATTCATCTGTTTCAGCATTTGATGAAGTGCAAAACAAGCATCCGAGGTTTGGGCAGAAAACAACAGGCATCCTATGAGAGACAGCAGGTTGCAAGTCAAAAGAAATAATAAATGGGGCATGTGCGGCCACCAACTAGGAAAAATTGAACACGCCAAGAAAGGATGCAAGGGTCTTTAATGCAATGGCAGGTAGGAGACAAACACAAGGAAGATCAAATAAAAATCTGATTCTTTTGAAAGCTACGCGGCCAGCAGGGAGGAAGACATACGGTGGGTGGGTAGGAAAACAATTAGTTTCATTACTTCTCACCAACTATAAACAAGGCACTACAATTAGGTGTTACATCAATGTAAGAGTGAAAAAGGAGATAGATTATTTAATCAATTCTACACAAAATAAGTGTCACATTAGAGAATAAAGACAAGAAGATGATTTCCATGCACCTTGCACAAGACTTCTGATCAAGAAAGGTTAAAAGTAGCATTTAATTATTCACCCAAAACACCTTAAATCTTTTAAGATGAATTTACACATCATGAAAATTTGATAAAGGAGTCAAATTAGTTTGATTGAATGTTATTTTGAATTAAAATGCTATTATTGCCTCATTGTAACAACATGTCTATTTTAGTCTTTTATTTATTCACAATGAAGGTTAATAATAGCATTCAAGTGTAGTTAGACTTAGTCTATTTTTAGGAGGTTGGGTGAATAATTGTTGTTATATATTATGTGCATTGGCAAAGCACAAAAGGAGATTATGATATGAGGACTTTTTTCTTAGAGCTGAATTCATTGGTAAGATTTTCCTTTGTATGAGAACAAGTTATTGCCTTTCCAATTGTTTGCAATGGATTGTATTATTTTATTATCTCTTGTGAATGTTAATTCCCTAAATTAATTAGTTTACCTTGCTGGAATTTTTTTTTTTGCATAGTCTTAGTGTGCATGTTAGTTGTTGTGTTGTTGTGATTTATCCCTCAACATAAAAGTGTTTTGCCTTAGGATTTAGCTAAAACCCATTAGATCGTGCTTCATTAATTTGTTCTCAGTATATTGTGCATGTTTCTTAGTCAAAGACCTCATCAATGTTTGTGTATCAACATATTTAAATTTAGGTTACAGCCATCTTTCACCCTTAAAATTATCAATTAATTAGTTTAAGGATACATCAATAAGGAACTAGCCTTGTAACATCATAGATTCACCTTAACATAGGGATACCCGCAACCATGAGGTGTTTCCATTGTATCTGCAGAAGTGAGGGAAAAGTAAGCTTAGAGCACCTATTGTTATCCTTCAGTCAGGATGCACTTTTGAGAGATAATTTTTTTTTGCACGCTCGGTGGTAATGAATAAGATTTACTGAAAAATTTAGAGCAAAGAAAAAAACACTCTAAGAAGGAAAAAGCTACGGACATCCATTCAAAATCAAAAGAAAATTATTTGGTGACTATGTAAATATGATTTAAGACTAGTGCAATGTTTTTCAACATAAAACTCTTCAGCTCCATCCTTTCTAAGGTATTTTTCAATAAAGTAACAATCTATTTTTTTGTTGTTATTAGTTATTTTCATGAGCAGCAAACCTATTTTCCATATTTCTATATTTTATGAGGTCCTGCAAAGAATGAATCCTCCTTTTCATTAGTATTATCAGCCAAATCAAAAGTCTTTTAATTAATTTTCCCCTTCGCACAAAGATTATGATCCCTATGAGAATGAATATCCCTATAACCCGAACCTTCCAAATCAATATGATTATCAATATGAAGATCATTATGCTATTCAAGGTAAAATTTTGTAGATGGTTATAAAATTTTGAGCGGTAGAAAGATCTTGAGTTTGATTATAATGAGCTTCAAAGAACAATATTTAGCTATCAAGGAACAATTTGAGAAATCAAAAGTAGTGGAGAATGATAGGCATCAGGTTGAGGAACCCTATCAATGGGATGTTCCCACTTACCTTCCCCATCACAATCAAATGCCCACATACCTTCCTTCCTACCCAATGTAGCCCATTCACCAGCTTATCAAGTTTTCGGGATGCTACAAATTTGATCTTTCTTTTATAAAATCATGTACTAAATCCAAATTTAAGTGTCCAAGTTTTTTTTTACTACTATCCTAATTCCAGTCCTTGTACCTTTTTCTTTTGTTCAAAAATTTTCAGTTCAAGCTGAAATTCTACCCACTCCTTCTCCCTCAATGTAAATACTGTCCATAAAGGAGAAAATCATTATATCATCCTAGAGGGTAAGCCAAATAAAGAAAATAGTAGGATGATTTTCTTACATAACATACTGTGGAATGGATTTGTATCTTTCAATTTGATCTTATTCCATAGTTAGAGAAAGAACCCATGCAAAAGGTATAGTTTTATTTTGCCGAAGATCAAAAGTTGGTGAAAGATAATCAATAATCTGCACATTCTCGAGTATAGTGTGCAAAAAGGCACCATACTCACACCGGTCACCGATTCATCTTATCTTGTTGAATCTAAAGAGAATAAAGTGTCAATTATTCATGAAGAGGATTTGAAGGTAAAATATAAAGATGAATCTAAAATTTAATGCATGAGCAACATGTTTTCATCTAACACATTTCATGTTTGATAAGGAAAATGAGAAATAACCATTTCCAAATGACCAAGAAGATGAAACTAAGTGTGTAGACCCTCAGTGTGTTGTATGCATGGAGATTGTTGCATTAGTAGAGACTTGCAGTGATGCATGAAGATTGTCAAATGAAATTGCAAACAACCAAGAGTTGTAACCTTTCACAAGAGAAGTGCTTGAATATTTAACATGCATGGTGAACCTGGATAGAAGTGGGAAGGATTACATTAAAACAAAAAAACAGTCATAAGAGTCATATTACAAAGTAGATTCTTTGGAAAAGGTAGAAAAGTTGTCAAATCAGTAGATTAATGAAATAGAACAACCTTGAGATTTATTTCAAAACATAGTCAAAGATGAAAAGAAAGATAGTGAAATAGTATAGACCAAAATTTTATATTGTTCATTGTTAGGATGCCATGTCCTATTGAATATTTGGTTTATTTTTAGCAAGTTACAACAAGATTACCAATGTTTATGCTTGAGCATCATATTCTTAATAATTAGTCCCAAAACTTCTCAAAACAATTCAAAAATTAGTTAGAAAGGTTCTTCGTGTTTTTGAAATATTTTTGAAACAATTTCAAGGTATATTTTTCATTTTAATTTCTATCATTTTACCTATTTTTCAAGATGCATTCATTCCCTCATTTTTTAGAAAAGGAAGCTAGTTTTTGTTACATTTTTAGGCATTGTTTAGCTTCAATTTACAACTAGTTAGTGTAGGGTAGATTAGGATTTCCCTTTCAATAAGTGTAGTTCATGCACATTACAACTTTCAATTTCAATAAGTGCATTCATACACATGATCTTGTTTACGGATACTTTTCAAGGTTTAGTTTATTTTTCAAAGGCTCGGTTTTTAGAAATGACATATTTTGGTTATAATATTTGACTCATGCCCAATGGAAAGCAAAATGTACTATTCTTAAAGATCACATGTATCTTTACCCTGGAGGATTGCAGAAATGTTGACATTTTTTCACTCCATCCTAAACGTCAACTAAATTTTTTTATGTTTTTCAAATTGAGAGAGGTTAGAATTTTGATTATGTTTGGGACATCCATCTCACAAGGGGTACAAATGTTTTAGATTGATTGTTTTTGTAAAAGATTATACTTTCATGCATCAAAAATCAGCTAAAATTTTTGTGCCGAAGGCAACACCTTGCGTATACTCCCTCTTAATGTTTCATCTTTAGCAAAATATTGCGGTATCCTTTAAAGACTACTGCAAGGCCTTGGTGAAGGTTGGAAAGATAGTATAAGTAGGGCTTTACATTATGAAATAACAATTTTAGATGATTGTCTAAATCATGGGAAGGTATAGATTTACAAAAACTTCCCATGAATTAGTGATTTATTTAAGTGTATTCAATTTTACGAGTTCATATATTATCCATTTAAATGAAGAAAGATATAAATTAAAGACATATACAACTCATTACATGAAAAAATATTCATTTATTCATAAGGAATAACTATGCATTTTTCTCACACAAGCCATAAGAAATAACTGTGGAAGAGGAATGCATATAGTAATGAAATTGAAAGTGTACCAAGGTAAAGGAAACCACTCATTGTATTGAGGATGTATTCCTTTCCTTCTAAGTTGTTTGCCCTAGTTATCCTCCTCAAATTGCATCACCTGGGGAAAAGAAGGAAAAATGGATGTCAATATTGAGCTCAGGGTTTGATTTAACTCATTATGTTTCCAATTCTAGAAATACATGCATTCAAAATTGTAACCATCAGCTTAAGAGGGTATAATTTATCAAAGTTAAGGGTAAATTCATTATAAAGGAAATCAAGTACAATCATATCGATCAAAAGTTGGAAAGCTATCACAACAAAGATAAGAATTGGTGGCAACTAACATAAATAAATATGGAAAATGAATGCCTAATAGACCAAGAGAAAGTACATATTTTCAAATTCATCATAAATTCACCTCCTTTTCATGCAAATAAGATCAATTACAGTTCACAGTTTCAGTTTCAATTATAAGTCTAGCATGAGGATCAATGAAGTGATAGGGCTTAGCAATAATTTCAAGCACAAATCTCCATGTTATAAGTACATATGAAGGATTTAAAAGCTATCCAAATTCTGAGTTAGGATAAGGTGCAAGGTAACTATTTCACAGTTTGAAAAGTTTCTTTGAATCATAGAAGAAATGGAGGTTGAACCTAGTATAATTGCTAATAATGCAAGATGCGAGTTGAATAAAGAAAATCAATGAATAATATAGTTTCACTTTCTAGTTTCAAAAATAGAAGTAGAACTACAAAATAATATAGCTAATGGAACTATTAAACATGATACAAAAATAGTAATCATATTGCTAAGTTACTATTTATAGGGATCAAAGGAGAAAGGTTTACAAAGTATGATCAATTGTGAGAGGTTAAGTAAGTCACATTAATTCAATGAAGAAGTTACATATTTTATCAACATTTAAGATTGCAAAATAATTTTGCACAAAGAGGAAATTGCAACATCTTTTCATGAGCACAAGAATGGATCAATTTTAGGTATATTCATATAGTTATGATAGTGATCTTTCATAAAAGAAATGCAAATTTCACAATTTTGAGATTTTCAACATCTTGCAAAGAGCCATAACGAGAGGCATATCAAATAGGAAAAGGAATTACAAGCACATGTTTACCAATAAAATTCTCAAAAGTAGCTCATGACATCCATACAACTTGCAAAGGAGTAAAAATTTCAATATTGTAAGAAACAACACATGGCCTAGACCTCATTATGCACAACTTGTGTTTGGAATAAGAAAATTAGAAAATAATTTCAATTAAAGTATCAAGATACAATTCCAAATAAATGGAATGGTAGTTGTTGGCAAGAACTTGAGTCATGAGATTTAGTCAAAATATAACTATGAAGTGCGCTTTTAGTGCAAGATTTACTACTCTTCAAAAAGAGATTACATTGTTCTCATATTTCATGTTAAATCGAGTTAGAGTCTCATACAAATAGTACAAGAATGCTTGAGATATAAATTTAAATATGAAATAAATTTATAAACAAATTTTAATCGATCACTCAAAGAAAACAAATCTATGGATGGACAAATGCAGTAACACAAATATTGAAATAGAATGAGGTTGAACAACGTTACATAGCCTAATATTTCATAGAAGAAACAATGTGTGATCTTAAGGTACTCATGAGATACAAATGTAGTGCCCAAATTTGGAAAAAGAAGTAGTAATGGGGTCCAAAGTATAATGACATAGAATACTAAGAGCCTAGGGTCAATAAAGAGTTAACCAATCATGGTTAATTCCTATTCCTAAAATTTTGGTTAGGTTATGTCTTCACATTTAGCTTTAGTGCCACATGAATAATTTTTAATTTTGTAATTATTTTCCTTTGTGAGATAGGAGGGGCATTGGATTATTACTTAAAATCATAGGTAATGCTACCTATGTAAATGAATCAAATTATTAATTACATACATACTTGCTAAGGTCTAAAATTAAACCATGATGAAGGCTTGTATGAAAAGTAAGCCAATAATAAACCGTATATGCAAATATACTAAGAGCCAAAATATTTTTTGTAAGAAGACAAAATAATCATTGTCAACCTTGCATGTGAGCATGTGTCACATCAATGTCAAAGTGCAAAAGGAGATGGATTATTTAATTAATTCTACACAAAATAGATATCACATTAGAGAATAAAGACAAGAAGATTATTTGCATGCACCTTGCCCAAGACTTTCAGATTAATAAAGGTTAAAAGATGCTTTTGATTATTCACCCAAAACAACTTACTTCTTTCAAGATAACCATACACATCATGTAGAATTGATAAAGGAGTCAAATCAGTTTGATTGAATGTTATTTGGAATTAAAAGGTTATTATTGCCTCATTGTAACAACATGTCTATTTTATCCTTTTATTTATTCACAATGAAGGTTAATAATAGCATTCAAGTGTAGTTAGACTTAGTCTAATTTTAGGGGGGGTGAATAATTTTATTTATATATGCGTGCATTGGCAAAGCACAAGAGAAGAATATGATAGGAGGACTTTTGTATGGAGAGATAAAGCCATTGGTAAGAGTTTCCCTTAACCGAGAACCAATTATTGCCTTTCCAATTATTTTCTAATGTGTTTATTATTTTATTAGCTCTTGTGAATGTTGGATTCTCTGAAAATTTTATGTTTTCGCATAGTCTTAGTGTGCATGTTAGCTACTATTTTGTTGTGATTTATCGCTCAAAAAAAAATCCTTGATTTAGGTGAAACCCATTGTATCATTCTTCATTAATCTGTTCTCTTTATATTATACATGTTTCTTAGTCAAATACCTCATCAATTTTTGTGTATTCCATCATTTAAATTTTAGTTACAACCATTTTTAACCTTAAACCCAAAAATTAATGACATTTAGGATACATCAATAAGGAACCAACCTTGTAATTCCAAAGATCGACGTCAACATAGGGAACCCTAAGTTGTTTCCATTATATCCGCATAAGTGAGGGAAAAAAAGACTTAGAATCCTGTTGTTATCCCTCAATCGGTGCACTTCCGAGAGATAAAAGATACATAGAAAGAGCATGGGTGTTTGATACTCTTTTGGAAAATGAATTTGAATAAACTATCTACATAAGGATTATGAAGCAAGATTATGGAATTATTTATAGGAAAGTAATAATTTTATCGATAAGAATGTACTTGGAGAAAAAAATGCATTTATTGTCCTTTTCACCACTTTTAATTTAGGCGAGTGCTTTCCTTTTGACATTAACAAGATTTAATTTACTTCTCTTGTAGTTTCAACTTCTTGTACATGTTCAATATATTTTACAATAATCCCTCATTGAAAGTAATTTAAGAATTTATTTAGTTTAACTACTATTAATATCATCATAAAAGGTTTCTTCTATATATTTACAAGTTTTCTACATGACTAGTTTCCTTAAAGATGATATTTTTGTAAACTTCTATTTTTCATATAATAGAAAAGGGTGAGGGACCCTCTCATCCTTTGGTTTATGATTATCATAAATGATAGTAATGAAAAAAATGGATGAATTTTTATTAAGATACTTTTTCTTAATGTATAAACCTTTTTTAATAATAAGAGATAGCCAAAATATATTCCAATAATGTAATATAAGGAATACTATGTTTTAATACAAGATTTTAAAAAATAAGTTCCTCAAAAATAATGGATGGTAACTTATTTAGTGTGTATGTCAGAAGACATAATACTAACTCCACTTAATCTCTAATATGAAATCATTATTAATGAAAATGTCATTAGAAAATCTTTTAGTGTCTTGTCATAAATTACAATACAAATTATTGTATTGAAAAGGTCAAATTTGCAGTGTCCAATATGAGGAAATAATTATTTTCTATTGTTTCTTATGATATATGTTTGTCCATTATAAAGGTAAACATGGTTTCTATTTGGAGATTTGAAATTATTGGAGTGTTGATTACCTTAGAAAATCTTACATGTTCATCATTCATATTATATGAGCTTGATGGCAACAAGAAAGTAGAGAGGAGTACCATTGTGGTAAATGCAAGTATGACCATCAACTAGGATGAGTATGGGGCCTCGATATTGGTCCTTGAGGAAGCGATGTGCAATGAAGCTCAAAATATTTGTGTTTTTCTCATGATATGCTTGTTTTGAAACAAATGAATGGTGTATATTAATGTAATGATGTAGATATTTCTACCCTTTGAGTTCAAGTGCTAGAGATTGTGTCTTTCTTTTTAAATGTTCATATACGTGCATAAAAATGTTAATAGAGGTAGATTGGATGTATGTCGAGTGTTTAGGTCCACTATAAATGAAGAAGTGAAAATGTTGTTAGTACTAGCTATCGATGTCATTGTAATATATGATTTGTACACACTATGTCTCCTTTTTGTGTAATGGTCGAGATGACTTTTTACGATAGGAATATGAATGAAAAAAATTCTCAACGTGTATAATGTTTTACCAATCATAAGCATTCAATATAAATTAAAGATAATAATACAATAGTTTGTGCACCATCTGTTTCAATTTATCTTGTATTACAATCTGTCACTCTAGGGCTGGTTATGGAAATGTACTTTAAGGAAACATAGAGAAGTTCAATATGTTGCCATCCATGCTCAATATCCATTCTTATGCATTAGAGGAAGATCAAAATAATGAGACAATAATATAGTACTTTGTTAACAATAACTATATGTCATATCAATGTACCTAATGACATATGTTGGGATAGTAATTATGAAATGTCCTATTTTCATACAAGTTACTTCACATTCCACAATTGTAATATAAAAATTTGTGAACATTAATTATTTTTCGTAATACGTAATATTTAATTTTGGGATAATAAGTACATATTTGTAATCCCTAAATACATGAATCTTCATATCCCATGATGCATATGTGTTTGAAATGCATCAAAAGAGGATGCAGCCACATCGTTGGTAAGTGGTTCATTTTGTGCAAGTTATTTATTTAATTTTTTTAGTAATCATAAACAAGCATCTAATAATATGTTATTTTAATGTCACAGGGAGATGTTCCTCCAAGAATTGATTTTCTCATGGCACTACATCAAATTGTCCTTTATTACCCGTTGGCTTAGATATCGTGGAGCCTACAACAGAGGTGAATAAATTTAAAACTTAACTTTATTTTTTCTTGTTGATTACTACTATTCAATATCGTAAGAATTATCAAAATTTTCTAACATTGTCTTTCAATCAGCCACCCATAGAACAATAAAACTAAATGGGTGGATTGTCATATCCATTATTTTTTTCAAAGCATGGATTATGCGGTGTTAGTGGGAACATTAAGTTTTGGGAGCTGTAATAACTTCATCGACATCTCCATGTTGAAAAACTCTTCCCTTTGTGCAATCACATAATCGTGGTCGTAAGCATATGGGAAAACAATCACCTATCTCTCATGGTAAGAGTAGGGCATATGCATAGAAAGGGGATATGGACTATGTATTAAGGTAATGATATGACTTGTACTATAAGAGGGTTATCAATAAAGTTTGGAAAAATAATGCAAAACTCAATTGGAAAAGTTGATCCATGGAGGAAAGAGGGAGGTGGATGTTGAAATGTGTGCCTATAATTTAGAGGAGATGTGACAGGAGAGAAAAGAGATGTGGTTGAGAGTGAGAGAAATAAAGAACAACTCAAATACGAGGGAAAAGAAATATTTATGATTAGTATAATATATTATTTATTGTTTTTCATTTGAAATCCAAAACTTAATATTATCTCATGAACTTGAAGATAAAGATGAGGGTAGAGAAACTAGATGGAATCTTGACACCCCCACCACCCCGCCCCTGCGAAGGATCCCGTAAGTAATTATTAGGCTTTCATTACTATCTAGAATATAGTATTTATTTATTTTTGTGTATACTAAATACTTTTAACGTTGTGTGTAGGATTATGGAATTACCCTTAGCTAGTTCCTATGCCAACAAAGAGACTTGCTTAGTAGTATGAAAAAGATAAATAAAACAATTATTTAACATTTATGTGACAATTATATGTTACCTTTTGATTATGATATTTAAATTGTCTTGATGACTTGTTTATTGTAGGTGGATGTTTTTGATGAGACATTATGTTCACATTCAACCTTTTTCTTAATTTTATTGGCCATATTGCTTCACGATAGGTATGACAGGCCTAGATGAATATCAACGGATATGTTTCTTCTTTCCAAATCAAGGAGAGACAGTGTGACAAGGGGATACGTGAGGAGAGGGGCACAGATGATGGTGTTGATTGGAGGAGAGAGGAGGGAGCTAGACCAATAAGTTATTTAATGTTCTCATTCAATTTTCTGTATTCTTTTTGGTAAACTTAAGATAAAATTATTATTGCAATTGAGATTGTTGTTATTCCAAGTTTTTACTCATAGGGTCAAAGTGAAGTTAATGTCTCTGATGATATAGTCATTGTAAGAGGATTTTTGTGATAGTATCCCACATTAGTTGTGTCATGGTATGAGACTTAACTTAGATATTGTTAAAGTCATCATTTCAGAGGCCATTGTTCCCACTTCTACATTGTCCTACCCTATGACATTTTTAGTCAATTTGGTAGAGTGCGGCAAATGGTTTGTGATATACTGATGTTAGAGATATGATACTGGACACTACTCCACTAGAGGAAAGTAGATGTAATGGATTATTTAATTTAATTATGTGTTTAATTGAATGATTCATCTATGTTGACTTATTTACTAAATGGTTGGATTTCAGGATGATACAATACAAGTTTTAGTCGAGAGGGTGCACTGTAGTCGATGTAGACATCCGAGTCTGCCCCCTCCTTGGGATCACACCTCCTTCCATTCATAGATATGAGAATAAGCATGTAATATTTTAGGGTTCAATTAATTCTATTGCTTCCAATAGGCAATGCAGAGATGACAATGTTTATTATATAACATTTATCATATAACATATCTTACAGGATGTTGATTACTATAGATGTATATATGATGATGTTGTTACTTTAATGTGTTTATGTACTCATGTTTGACGTTTATGATTTAGTATTGCATTCATTATATATTGAATATGGTTTGTGGTTTATATTAATCAATGAAATGTTTGGTGGTTATAGATTAGCAGTTATGGAATAATGTTTATGGTTTATGGGTTATATAGAGTTATCCATTTATGCTCTGTTTATAGTGCATTAGATGGTTTTTATTCTTATTATGAGACATTCCATTTATTGTATTCCAATGCTTATTAATAGGACCTTGATTTCTAGAGTTGTATATATGATGATGTTATCACTATGTATCTCATTTAATATATTAAAAAATAAGATGTTATGTTACTATGGATTACGGATTATGGATTACGGTTTATGGTTTATGGTTTAATAGTTTCATTCTTCTTCCATGTATTCCTACGTGGGTTTTACGTGCTTGCTAAACTTTCATATATATTTCATATATGAAAATATTTTGTTGAGTATACGTTAAGTGCATTATTTTATTTATAATTATGTTTTAATACTAACATATATAAATTAGTTGTTTACATGCATGTATAATTAGATGACTGTAGAAAAGAATGATGAAAATCGCAAGGCTACACATGTGGAGGAACCAAAAGACTATGAATCATTTGATAGTGCCACTTATGTGTTCAGAAATTTTGCAAAGAGGCCTACACATGAAGATGGGGGTGTTGGAAAAGAAGATGAGACTTCCCCACCATTGCGTATGGAATTAGAAATGCGACTTCTAACAAAGAAGGTAGAATTTTATAAAACTGAGTGTGAAAGAATTACATTGGAAAATTTATATTTTCCAAAAAAAAATGAGGAATTATTGGACCGAGTAGCAGATATTTCCTCGAGGAAGATGGAGTTGGAGATTGATGTTGAAGAGTTGGAACTAGAAATTAAGAATTGGGAGACAACATGTGAATCAAACAAAAAGTGTCTAAAAATCAGGTAGCAAGCTTTAAATCTATTCTTAAAATCCATGAACGTCACAAGGAAGAATGGAAGAAGTTGTATATGGAGGCCAAGGCATCAAGTGTTGACAATGTACCAGTCACTCCCACAAAGGCACAATTGATAAATGAATATACAACTTTGTAATAAAATGTCACTGTTCATGCAACCTTTGAAATCAAAATATGCTTTATAAACATATATTAAACTTACTTATATATTTCCTTTCTTTTGAATACGTCAAACTATATTTTTGTATATTGTGAGTATTGTAAAAATTATATTTACCTTTTGTATGTTATTATTCAACTAATTAGATTAAAACCTTGGAGTTGGTATGCGTAGTATATTTTAGTTTTTATAAGAGTAAATAATATTACTAATCATTTTAGGTGATGTATATTGTGAGTATTTTAAAAAACCTATATCTACGTTTTGTTAAGAAAATCATAACACCCGCAAAATACTTGAACAAATTTTAGTATGTTATTATTCAACTAATTATATTAAAACCTTGGAGTTGGTATGCATAGTATATTTTAGTTTTTATAAGAGTAAATAATATTACTAATCATTCTAGGTATAATATATTGTGAGTATTGTAAAAAATTATATTTACCTTTTGTTTAGAAAATCATAACACCCATAGAATCCTTTTACAAATTTTAATATTTTATTACACAAGAAGCTGAAAACAAAACATGTTTAGCACATGAAAAATATTTAATATTAATTACATCAATCCAAAAATGTGGAAAACCATCATCTTTTGCACCTTGTTGAAAACCCCATTGTATATTGTGAGTATTGTAAACATTTATGTTTACCTTTTGTTCAGAAAATCGTAACACCCACAAAATACTTGAATTTTTTTCCTACGTTAATACTTAATATTAATTACATCAGTCCAAAAATGTAGAAAATCAACATGGTTTGCACCTTCTTGAAAATCACATTCCATCTTTTAATGTGTTTTTCAACATGCTAAAAATCACACTATGTGTTTCAACAAGATGAAAAGCACACTAGTTCTCCACATGATAATTACTTAATATTTATTACATCAAGTACAAAAAGGTGAAAAATCATCATGGTTTGCACGTTGTTTAAAACCGCATTGTATTTTTCAATGTGTTGAAAAATATTGTATTTTTCAACGGGATTAAAATCATATTGTGATTTTAAACAATACAAAAAGAACAAAGGTTTAGAACATGATAATTAATTAATAGTTATTACATCATTCGAAAAGGTTGAAAAACATGGTTGTTCTTGCCTTGTTGAAAATGACATTGCATCTTCCAAAGTGCTGAAAAACACTATGTGTTTTTCACCCTACTTAAAATCACAATTTGTTTTTCAAAAAGATGAAAATTACACAAGTTCTCCACATGGTAATTAATTCATATATATTACATCAATTTTTTTTTGAAAATTATCATGGTTTACACGTTGTTGAAAACCTCATTGCATTTTTCAAGTAATGAAAAACACCGTGTGTTTTTCAATGGGCTAAATATCGAGTGTAAATGAATGAGATGAAAATAACACAAGTTATCCACATTAAAATTACTTAATATTGATTACATCAGTCCAAAAAGTTGGAAAAACTTAGTAGTTTACACCTAGTTGAAAAATGCATTACATCTTTCAAATTGCTGAAAAACACATTCTCTGTTTCAACAACATGAAAAAGAAAAAAGTTATACAAATGATAATTAATTAATATTTATTACATCGGTCAAAAAAGGTTGAAAAATATCATGGTTTTCACCTTGTTAAAAATCACATTGCATTTTTCAAAGAGGTGAAAAACATAGTGTGTTTGTCAATGGGATGAAAATCACAACTCAAGTGTTTCAACAAGATGAAAGTGAAAAATTTCTCAACATGATAATTACTTAATATTGATTAGATCTATCTACAAAGGTGGAAAATCGGCATGGTTTTCACCTTGTGTAAAAGCACATTGCATCTAAGTTGAAAGTGTTCAAAATAATAGTGTGTTTTTCAACATGCTAAAAAACACACTGTGTGTTTTAAAAAGATGAAAAAAACACAAGTTCTCCACATGATAATTACTTAATATTGATTACATTAGTCCAAAAAGGTGGAAAATCATTGTGGTTTGCACCTTGTTGAAAACCGCATTGCGTTTTTCAAAGTGCTGAAAAAAATATTTTGTTGTTCAAAGTGTTAAAAACAAACTCTATATTTCAACAACATGAAAACCACATAAATTGTCCACATGCTAATTACTTAATATTGATTACAAAATTAAAAAATTTGGAAAAGCATCATGGTTTCCACTTTTTTTAAAACTGCATTGCATCTTTCAAAGTACTAAAGAATACAGTGTGTTTTTCAACATACCGAAAAACACACTGTGTGTTTCAAAAATATTAAAAGTACACAATTTCTCCATATCATAATTAATTAATATTTATTACATCGGGAAAATAAGGTGGAAAACATTGTGGTTTGCACATTATTTAAAAACCACATTGTGTTTTTCATAGTGCTAAAAAAAACAATGCGTTTTGAAATGGGTTGAAAATCACACTTGTGTGTTTCAATGAGATGAAAAACATCCAAGTTATCTAGATTATAATTAGTAAATGTTGATTACATCTATCCAAAAATGTGGAAAAGAATTTTTGTTTGCACCTTGTTGAAAACCGCATTACATCATTTAAACTCTTGAAAAACACAATGTGTTTTTCAACGTGTTAAAAATCACGCATGCGTTTCAACAAGATGAAAAAAACACAAGTTCTCCATGTTTAAATTAATTTATATTTATTACAACATTGAAAAAGGTGTAAAAGGATGGTGGTTTCCACCTTGTTAAGAACCACATTGGGTTTTACAAAGTACATAAAAATAAAGTGTGTGTTTTAAGGTGTTTAAAAACTCAACTGTGTTTGAACAAGATGAAAATCACATAATTTGTTGGAAAGATAATTATTTAATATTGATTACATCAGTCTAAAAATTTGGAAAAGCATCATGGTTTGCACCTTGTTGAAAACCATATCAATCTTTCAAAGTGCCGAAAAATATAGTGTGTTTTTAATATACTAAAAATAGACTGTTTGTTTCAACAAGATGAAAAGCACACAAGTTATCCACATGACAATGACTTAATATTGATTACATCGGTCTGCAAAGGTGTAAAATCATAAGATTTTGCACCTTTTTGAAAACCCCATTGCTTTTTTCAAAGTTTGAAAAACACAACGTGATTTTCAATGGGCCAAAAATTAGAGTGTGGTTTTTGAAAGGAAGAAAAGAAAAAATGTATAGAACTTTCTAAATACTTACTATCTATTGCATCAGTACAAAAAGGTGGAAAAGCATTCTAGTTTGCACCTTATTAAAAATTGCATTCGTCTTTCAAATTGCTTGAAAAACATAGTGTCTTTTTTCAACGTGCTGAAAATTGATTAACTAAAAATATAAATTATGTAATGTGAGTTAATATAATCTAGAGGACATAAAAATGAAGTAAAGAAGGATGTGAATTAATTAAGAACATAATATAATAAAATTAAAACAATAATGATTAACTAAAATTGACTAATATGTAGTATGTGGGAATAGTTAATCTAAGCTATGAACAACTATAAGTAAAGTAAATAAATGCAGTAAAGAATTTTTAAGTGGAAAAGAAACTATGCAAAAGAAAACGTTAACCCAAATGTCCAAGGAGGAGAGGAAATAAGTCATTTGAATAGAATAATCTCACATTATGGTGTCGCAGAGCTAATTGTATAATTACAAAGTAGGAACATCCATGCAGTAAGCTCGAAAATGATGGATCTAGAGTATCCGGGTAAATAAGATACCTGGAGATGAATTAGGTGCCTATGTGTGCTCTAGTTTACAATCTGGGTGCCCGGTCTATGCAAAAGTCAACTAGGCACCTTGGTCTATGCAAAATCTTTGAAATTAAATATAATAAGGGTGGGAGATGGTTTAGAACCCTCATTATCAATCGCATCACATTCGTTGTCCCGTATCGAATGTCTTCAATGATCCAAGATGATGTAAAGACCTATAAAATACCAAGAAGAACTATCAAAACCTTAAAAAAATAAATATGCAAATGAATGGGTTAGACTGGCCTTATCTCGCCACAAAAGTGGTCTTACTAACTAAGAGGTACTACATTTTGAACCCAAATGTAGTTTTGGTGAGTGTATGCATAATGTGCCCTAGTGGTTGTTGTTGGTCACCACACTTTATGAAGTAGCCAACGATAACTATATGTAGAAAATGTAATAGCATGTGTGCATGGAATATAATACAATCCCTCCCCGTATGAAGTTTGGTGCAAATGTCCTAGCCTTGTGCCTTTTGATGAAGCTTTGTAGATGCAAGTGATATCCAATGCAATAGATGGATGGAACTCTAGATGGATGATAGTAGTGAATGATGTTATGTCCCTCATAATGGGCTCATAACTTTATATTTATAGGGTTATCTTGATCTAATTTCATAATTAACCTTGAAATCACCGACCACAAGAAAGATAAGAAGGATAAATTGATAGAAAAATCCAAAAATATGGCAGGAAAGTACAAATGGGGTCTAGGTGCCTTGGAATAGGGTGCCCACGGGAGCCCCAATACTATACTAGTGCCCATGTCAAGGCTAAAATAATATGAGATGATAGAATATGAGTGGGCATGTGGATGTAAAAGGTCAGTAATGATGAAATAAAATAAAACAAGATGGACAATAGACATGGGTTAATTAGTACTTTCTTCTCTCCAAAACCTTTTAAATAATAGTATGAAACAACAATAAATAATGTCTAAAGCATGATTTTGTGACTATGTTTTGCCCCCACTTTATGTTGGTGAGCGGAAAGATTGGTAACATAAAGTAGATAAAGATGCGTACTTGATATCCATGAAGAGTGTAGTAGAAACATGCTTTGAAGGACTACACAAAGTGTGGAATGACCAAAAGATGGAGGAGCATGGAAACTAAAGATGAAAATGCACAAAAAGCTGATGCGAGTAAACTTATTGTGGAACGTGTGTGTTGATGTTGATGTGTGTAGTGTATCTTCGTGGTTGGTATAGTGTCCGTTATCACAAACTATTGTTGTTGAAATTGTTGTTACCACCATTTTACTTCTTATTTCTCATATGACCAAACCTATAAGGAGAAAACATCAAGTAGTCAAATATTTTTGTATGCAAGTGTAAAAATGCTATGTTAAATATGCATGTGCATATATGTAAAAAATGCATGTAAATGTAAAATACATAAAATGAAAAGTTAAAATATCTATGTCAAGAGAAAGGGTGTAGAAGGACATCCTGTATCGCTAGGATTTTTTAGGCGATTCGATGTTATAGGATGAAGAAATACTAGGAGGAAATGTTATGTCTCCTCTAAGCTTAAACTACTTCCCGAGCTATATGTGAAGAGATCTTTTATTATCCTTTTTTTGGGTGATTCAACGTTGGCGGTAGAATAAATAATGGGAGGAATTCCAATGTATCCTACAACCATTAATCTGCCCCAAATTCTAAGAACATGATGTCCTATAAAACGTATAAGTGTGGAACCCGGACCTCAAGATAACATCCAAAATGATATGGGCCTCAGCAGGTACTTGAGTCCCCACAAAATACTATCTAGTAGCTCACATTTTTCTCTCCATATCCTCCAATGACATAACTTGTACTCTTTCCCTAATAAATGGAAACCATATTATGAAATACATATCCTCCAATGTGACAAGAATCTCACCAAAGTAGGAAACAAAAATGTACAAGCATCCATACACCACCTCTCACATAGATCTTGTCACTATAGGCATATTGTGGGGCACATCCCCATCCTTGCTACATGTTGCGGGATGAAATAGTTCATAACATCCCAATCATCATCTAACAAACTTATCCCAAGAAAATTACTCATGCAACGACTCCACATAAATCCCTTGAGTGAATATCTCTCTACACAAAACAAATTGAAAAGAAACACATCATTAGAACACTATATAAATCCAAAAACAATCACTTTTCACATTACTACCCACTAGAAATCTGATTTTCACCATTATAAACCAAATACACACTTTCAAGACTCGAGGCTCCGTGAGGAGGACACTAGTTCCCATATCCGGGTTCTCTTCTCCCATGTGTCACTAGCGCCCTCAATGCTCTTGTCTAGCTCTCGAATCAATTAGAATATTAATTATCTCAATTTCATAAAAATTCAAATGAAATGACTAACACACACATTTTTCACAAAAAGATCACACTTACCAACTCATATGTCATATGTGATTCTATGTCTGTTTTCACCATCTCAAATCGGTTAGGTCGTGTTGCTCTCACTTGTGACATCCTTACTTACTAAGATCTCACTATAACTCTCACACAAAATACAAATGAAGTGACTAATCACTTTTTCACCTTACTATTTATAGTTACTTTTTATCACTCACTTTACTATGGTCATTATTTCATGCCTATTCTCACAATTAATACACACCACATGATTTTTGTCATATCTCGAGTGTTTTTACTCCAATTTACACCTTATTTACGAATTTCTTTTATGAATTCCAACTACTATCATATCATACACATTTTGGAATTTTCTATCACATTTTATATTTTTTTACTTAATATTGACTTAGCATTTGCTACTTATCATGACTTCCCATTTCATCGAAAGGGGGTTATCCAATTGGGATTATCTTACAATTCCCCTTATATTAGCACACATATAAAAAATTACTTTGATTCTTGAATTCCAAACATTTACTAATCAACCATGTGATATTTTACCATTAATTCCCCTAATGACATAACTTGGAGGAAACAAACATTAAATACCTCTATGCAACATTTCTTCACTTCCCATATGATAGTCAGTAATTTCTATTGATTTCCCATAATGACGTAACATAGGGGAAAATAGTGCAAAATATCTCTACAAGTAACTCATAAATCAATCAATCAAACTATGCATCCAAATATCTAACAACAAAAATTATATCACTCGATCAACACAATACAATACAACACATCAACCTCCTAGATGACCTAACTTGGGAGTGAGATGCATTAATTTCATAAATGACATGACTTGGCAAGTTATTCTACATTTTTTTTTCATTCAAGATAAGATAACTTGGAAGCATTCATATATTTCATATTTACTTCGAGATGACCTAACTTTGAAGCCATCACAATGTGGCGACACCGTGGAGTGGGGGAAAGATTTCCTTTCCTATACCACTATTATATGGGTCAACCATTTGATCTAAATTATTTGGATCCAAGAACTCTACATGTTTGATTTCATTTAATCTACAAGTGGCTAGATCTAGAGGATATAGTTAGAGGTTGGAGAATAATACACCTTTCTCCCTATATTCTTCATCTAGCGATAGGATGCCCAAATCCTCTAGTCGATTATTCATATACATACAATTAGGTTGGGAACATATCACTTCCTACCCAATCTCACTATCATCATACAACATTAAAAATCATCAATCATATAAAATTACAATCACAAATCATGTTTAGTACACTTCATCATGACATCACATTTTCTTTAGTGTTGCATCGATCAACACGCTAATTCATAGTTCAAGCAACATGGTTAATTCGACATGATTTTCTACCACATATGTACATTTTACTATAGTATGGGATTCTTTGAATTTTTCTTTTGTATTTATCTCTATATAAAATATGTTATCAAGTTTCTACTCACCAATATAAAGTGGGTGAAAATGAGTCACAAAATAACGCCCTTATTATTATAATTATATTGCCAAGTATGTTTTATTATATATGGGACTCGTGTAAGAGAAATATTCACTAATGGATCAGCCCCTAGTCCTGTTGTCGGTTTAGTCAGTAATTTTCATTGAATGTTTTGCATAATATTCAATTATTAGTAGGGTTCTTATTGTCTCTCAATGAGTCTCACATGTTGTTAATTATTCAGTTATCATATCTAGTCCTTAACTAGGGTTCTAGAAAGGGATTTAAAAACCCATATATATTACAATCCTCATTTCTAGGCGTCATGGTCCTGGTCATAGTTTTTCTAATCTAGATGTTTGAGGTCGGTCTTTGTAATTTTCCTTCTCATTCCCTAAGGACTATTCGACATGTGAAGCAAGAGATCAGTATATAAACACATCATACCTACTATCTTATGGGTGGAATATATTCTACTAAGGGCTATCTATCTACACAAGGAAAAGGAATGCATTAGCGCACTATTTGCATCACACACTACATAGGAAACATAAGTTTATTCTATTCTATCGATTATTTTGCATTTTATCTTGCTATTGTCGATATCCCTACGTTGTTGGTGCTAGGGAACCCTAGGAACATCATTACACACGCAAATCACATAGAACTACATTGGGACTAAGATGTAGTACAATTCTTAGTTATAAGTGCACCATTGTGTCCATCAAGGACAATCCGAACCTTATATATGGATCTTTATTTTTTAGGGGTTTAATGATTTATATGGGGTTTTGCATGTGATTATTTATGGCAGCTTTATGGAGTCATCAATGAAGCAAGTGTGAGATCCACATGAAAAAGGAGAGTTATTGCGAATCCCTACCGATAAATCATACTCAATTTCTAAGCTATTCTACAGACAAGGATGTTCATATTGTAGACCAGTGGCACCGACTGGGCACCCTAATCCTTCCATAAGCACCCTAGTCCATCTAGATATTCCCTCATTGTAACTTTACAAGGTGCGATATGTCAATCTA
Organism: Taxus wallichiana var. yunnanensis; assembly: GCA_018340775.1. NCBI lineage: Eukaryota > Viridiplantae > Streptophyta > Pinopsida > Cupressales > Taxaceae > Taxus > Taxus wallichiana. The sequence goes on along the minus strand of CM031237.1, from coordinate 276,260 downwards.
CTCTATCCGTTGATCATCCCGCTTAGTCTCCGATCACAGCGAGGTAAGTCATTTTAGGTTGGTAACTTTCCCTCATATTTTAATTATTTCATTTCATTTAAAAATCAAACAAATTATTTAGACCTTATATTTCCAGTTCATTTTAGTTATTACATTGATGTAATGCTTATATTAACTTTTAAAATCCACATTTTAGTTAACCTGAATCCATTTCACATCACCATTCTCGATTAAGTCCTATAGGAAGTGTTTAAGCTTCAAACATTTATCAGTTTTTTGACCTTTAACATGATGATAAGAAAAAAATTCGTGGTCTCTAAACCGTGTTTGTTTCAATGCATCATCTGGGAATGGTATGGTTTTAGGATATGTGACCATGTTTACAGCGTTTAATTGTATTAATATAGAAGATAAAGAATCTGTAAGAGGGTTAAAAACTCGACATTTAAATTCAGATATTGGCAGTCGTTCAGAAAGCTTCCGTGGCGCCTTATTAATAATGGCCTGCACATGTTTATTACCAGTTATCCCATCTCCTACGAAAGTTTCATTATTATTTTGAGTGAACTTACTTTTTATGTAGGTTTAAAGTCGTGATGTTCCCATGTATTTTCTCGTGAAAAAGGTTTTAAAGTTCCTTTTGCTAGCAATGCCTTCTCTATTTGGCTACCTTTATCAATAACCTCCGAAAAAGAGTTCACACAATGCATCTACAGGTGAAAGGCTATTTCAGGGTGTATGTTAGATATAAAAAGTCTAATCAACTGTTTCTCTGGTATGGATTAAACGAAGCAGATAGCTTACCTTCGTCATCGCTGTAAGAAACTATCCAAATTTTCATTATTTCGTTGTTTCATGTTACATAGGTCTAACATGGTAACATTACTTTCCATGTTGAATGAAAAGTGACGTACGATAATTTCAGCTAATTTGGCCCATGTGACTATGGACCCTTTAGGGAATTGGGGGAACCATTTTAATGTTTTCCCCAAGACTTCGTGGGAATAAACGAATGAGGTAGTTGTCAGTATAGGAAACTTCCTAACCTTCCATAAATAAGTCCTTGACATGATCCCGATAATTACTTTTTACTTTGTATTTATCAAACTTTGGACAAATAAACTATACGTCACATACTTAAATTACCTTACCATCCTTCATCTTTGAGTGGAGATAAATATATGCTTGTCATGCCTCCTTTCCCATTTCAAAATTTATGATGGGGTTCAATTCCATTAAAAATGATTCCATTATTTCTTAATAGGCATTCTTTGTAATGTAGCCATAGGTCTTGCATAAAGTATGGTACTCTACATCTATTTTGTTAGCATTGAACTTTAATGGATGTGAGTCCTTTATCTAGTTCACCATGCTTCAAAATATCTGGATGAGAATACAAAGAAAAGTTTTGACCAAGGCCCCACCTATGCATTATTCAACAAAAACCTCTGCAAGGCGAGCGAAATAATGCATAATAATGAAGTCTTCTTGGCCACACAATTTTATGGGCATCTCCCTGGTATGTGCCATTAATTTTTTAATACATCATGCATTCTCTTATACCACATCTCTAGCGCACCTTATATGCATTTTTATGAGTTGTCACAAGTATACATGGAAAATCTCTCTTTTGAGACCTCTTCTCAATGGGGTGATCTCGTTCTTTCCTATTTGGACTATCTAGAACATTAATTTTATAGAACACAATCAATAACAAGATAGATCCCATTGTCATCTTTTCACCCCTCTCATGTTGGGTCTTTGCTTCATCTATAGTTCTCTCTATGATGTACAAAGATATGTTGTATTTAGTTCCATGTGCCATCTTGTGCATGATATGATGGAACTTTGTGTTTACCTCGGTTACCTTTTCGAAGCTCCGATTTTGCAACTCACCAAGTGTGTGGCTGCTCTAGTGCAAGGTCGGTGATATGTGATACATTGAAAGCACAAATCCCTCATTGGTAGTGTAACTTGGTGGTTTTTTTTCCACCATCACCTTATCACGTATGTCTAGCAAGATCTTGTCACCCTTGTCATACATCCCAATAAATTTTCCAATCACTTACATAGTGATGTGCATCTTTTTTCCGTAAAGTAAAAATAGTCTTCATGGACGTGGGACATCAACAATTTGAATAATTATGTAGGCTTTCCCAAAAATTGCAATTCAAAAATTTGCAAGACTCTGGCACTCTCCAGGGTCTTGTGCACTTTGTCATTCTAGTACCAATAACACTACTTAAGTATGTTAGCCTATATCCCTCAAAGATTTCATTCTTTATTTCGATTGCATACCCTAGTGCATGGTGATTGTATTCACTTATCTTGCATTTCAACAACTCGTGATGCCCAATGTTTCACAACGATCACCTCTTGTGGGTATTACATTTCAAGAACCACTCTTTTGGTGCATCCTCTATATTCTTCTTTCCCTTGGTTCCCTTCTTTGGTCGTTCATTTCTTAGTTTCAATTGAAGTAAGTACTCACAAATTACAATCTCTAAATCCCGAACCCAAGTTCCATAAATCAAACCAAATCCTTGTCTCCGCTTTCTCTTAACGCTTCTTATATTTCCTTATTGATTTTCTGGTCTCAAATGATTTGTTCGCTAACTCAACTACTTACTTTTCTTGCTTGTTTAGTGTTTGGTTATTAACTTTTGTGCCCTTAACTATGTAACTTCTTTCTAACTGATCTTACAACCATAACTAGCACTTCGCCTCCAAAACCTTATATAGCTTCCAATATATTATTTAGATATCACTTATTCCAAACAAAAGGATCTCTTTTTCAAGACACTGGTTGTTGGTTGCTTTCGATTGCTTTGAGTCATTGTTTCTCTGTTCACTCGTAATCACACAAATTTCCAAAGCTCTCTATTTGTAAGGTGAGAATTACAACTACACTTACCCCATTTTATAGATATATAATTTTTGAGTGCATAAAATGGGATAGGTGTGGTAGGTTAGCTTTGTCCCATTCTTTTCTCCATCTCCTGAATTTTCTGTAAACTCTAGACCTTTCATGTTTTCCTTCCACACGCTGCATGTATAACCTTCTAACTTGAAAATACTTCCTCATATATAGAATATTTTGTGCTCGCCTTACTACTCCTACAAAAATACTTTCCTAGAATACATGTCCTTGTGCGTGTACCTTCCTGTGTTGCACCTTTCCTTCCTCTGCGCTACATACCAAGTATTTTTTCTTTTTGCATTGTCTACCTCACGTTATCTTTCCCTCCATTCTACGTGTTATCATTCCCACCAAGTCTCATTATACACCATGGAGAAAGAAAATTAATACATGTTGCCATGCAAAAACTTTAGCATGAAAAATTTAAAAAAATTACATGACAACCTAAGTCACCCTTGAAAATCCTTCTCTCGGTCAATGTGAACCTTGCCCTCCGGCCAACTCAGTCAATGTGTTACCCTCATTATGGCCTAGAGGGATGTGCTAATATGATTTTAAAGTGTGTTTCATGTGTAGGGGATGTTATTCAATTTTATTCATGAATATATTTGGATCCAAGCAAAGACAAGTGCTTTTGGAGGCCCTGAAAGGCCTATTTTCAGGATTTTTACACCTAGAGATAGAGTGAGAAAGTGAAATTAGATGAAATTGAAAAATGAAATAAGAAAAACAGTGTAGAAAATGGCATTTGGGGGTGGAACAACGCGTCTGAAAGGAAAGAGTAATCAAAGAGCCAATGTAAAAAAATACCATCTATAAAGAGCATGACATGTTTGTAAATCTCAAAAAGGAGAAAACCCATGTTTCGGAATTGACTTTATGTGGCAGATAGAAATAATGTAGATGTAAGGGGAAGTTGAACGCATGTTTCATGGGACACATCAAGGGCAGGGAGACACAGAGCACACTTAGAATGTTCAAGTATTAATACCATGCAAAATAAAGATTGGTGTTTTTGTCCAACTATTAGGTTGATGATTGGAGTAGTGCAGTAATTACAGGAGAGTCAGTGGTGTTTAAAGGGGAAAATAAAAAAGGGAAAATTCAATATGTTCTAATTTTGGAACTTGTCCTCAATGACTATTCGTTGCATAAGTTTATAAAAACTATGTATCTAGTTGTAATGTCAAGTAGTTGGAGGGAATATATGGATGGACATGTTTCAATAATTAAGACCTTCCAACAACTGGTCACAGATGAATGCCTATGATTTCTTGGCTTCTGTGAATGATTTCTAAGATGACAACGACACGAATGTAACCTTGTTGACTACACCTTGATGATCAATAGATGAACACAAAGACTAACATTTAATTGATAGAATAAATATTTCAACATTTGGCCCATCGCCTTTGTATGCATTATGGATCTAAAAACCTTCTCATCTCTGGCCTGATGTAGCTTCAGACGGTCAGATGGCCAGAAGTTAATCAATCTAAATAATTTTCTTAACCATCAACACACTTGTTAAATAATATACAAAATAAAAGGTTTTATATAAAAGATTATATCAATAAAGATAATTGTAAGGAATAACAAGATTATTTTAACAATATTTTGACCACCCGCAATCAAAACTTAGATTAGGGTTTGTTAAATACTTCGCAGCGGTGTTTTTGAGAAATGTCAGGCCGATTACAATGAGCGTAACACTTACCCCTACGATGCATCTACTTGTGTATATCCTACTGGAGGACTTTTGTTTCTTCGAAGAGAACGCTTGATGCGTTTGCAAGAGAGAGATATATGAATATGACATTTAAGAATTTAATTTGAGCGACAATGGCGATCTCCAAAGAAATTAAGATCCTAAATTGGCAAGCACTCGATGGAACAAATATAAATGCAAGTTCCCAATAAAATTGGGTTATATCCATAAGCATTAAAAGTCCAAATTTCTCAATGAACGCTATTGTGTGAACTACATAATTAATGACTTGCATCAATGTTTATATAAAAGAACATTTTGTATTTACTTATCCCATGTTTAAAATATGTGACTAATTTTAATAGATTTTTAAAAGAAAATCAAGTAGGGAATCCAATACTCTATCCAACATGACTTTTGCAATACACTCAGCAAAATTTAATCTACGATACAGTCGTAATAAGCCAAACAACTTCCCCAATAAACCAACCAGCTGTTGACTATACATATGCACACCTTTTTAAAAACAAACGCCTACACAGTGTCAACAAGTCAATATTTAAACTCTTGAGCATTCAACATTGGATCACATTTCCTGCTATTTTCTCCTGCTTGATGAAAGATGGGTGAAGGTATGCCTGTCTTCTTTATTTTTGTCCAAGAATTCAAGCTTGATGAAAGATGTGCAATATTTATGGTTGTCCGAGAATTCTCTTGATTTTAGGGTTACCCCCTTCCAATCTGCCTAGTGGCAAACCTAGGAATATAACATTTGAATAGTATATAATATAAATGGAAACAATTACCTTCGTGGGCTTCCAGTTCCACAAAGGGGGTCTCATGAATGGTGCCTAGTCAAATTGTCTTTACAATTTTACATTTACTCATATACTTTTCCTTCTTTCAACACTGAAGCAAGGTCTAACTGTTCTATTCTACTTGCTTTTAGTTTTCAAGTTTTGAGAATTTCCCCACCAATTGTAAACCAGGTCTCTCTTCTAGACCCCCTTCAGGGTTAAGAATGTAATTTATCTGAATGCTCTTTTTCAATTAACTTGTGGTATTGGGTTTGTCCCTATGAGCAGATGAATTCAGACACAGACGCAGTCAGAGATGAATTGGATTTTGAGTTTTTGGGAAACAAATCAGGACAACCATATACTGTCCAAACCAATGTCTTTTCCCATGGCAAGGGTGACAGAGAGTAGAGAGTTAATCTCTGGTTTGATCCTTCTGCAGATTTTCACACCTACTCCATTCTATGGAACCACTATCATATAGTGTAAGCATAGTTTATGCTAACCCAATTCTAATTCCTTCCAGTTTATTAAATCATCATGTTGAATTGAGCATCATAATTACATGTACAGATTCTCTGTAGATGATGTACCAGTGAGAGTATTCAAGAACAATGAAGTCATGTTATTATTAGTGCGATCCTTTTATATATAAGCTTTCAACAAATCCTCACAATCTAACCTGCACTGCTTGGTGAAATAAAAGGAACCAAAACACGAGTGCGATTATTGCACTGTACCTGTCCAACGGAAATTCTCAACAAAGCTCACCTAACACAGGCATCACTGTTCGGTCACATTCATCTGCATCCTCGTGAGCTCTCCAATTGTTTGTGGCTTCTTGGATCTGGAAGGGATGTTGTGAGTCTTCTTTGAGGATGATCTCTAACCAAGGGCGCCCTTCTTCATCTTACTTGCAGCAGCCGAGGTCAATGACTTTTGCAGAGGAGGAGAAACATACAATGATCTGTCAAGCTTCTCTGTTGCCTTCTCTGATTGAGGTATGTATGTAAGGGTGGATTTTCCAGCAAAGGGACTACATGCTGCAATGAAGATCTCGTAAGCTATCTCTCTCAGATCACCTTCGGATAGTTGGCACCCTATTTCTCCAACAGGGGACTCCAGATCTGAGGAGGCCCTAAAGTCTGTGTCTTGGACAGGGGCCATACTACCCAAATACCTCTCTGATCATATGGCAATCAATCAACTTTGTTTGCGTCTGGAGGGAAATCAACCCAAATGGCTTATATTCAAAGTCAAATTTGCCTCTGTTATGAGGGAAATCAATCATTTACAAATCCATCATATATCCAAATAGGACGAAACCCAGATCTAGCAATGCCCAATACCGTTCTTTTACCTACCTGAATCAAAATTTTCCCAAGGATTCCACCCCTGAAAAGTTCCTAAATCTTCATAAAATCATACAATTACAAATGAATTACAGACGTCGAACCACCTGTCTCAGCCTTGTACAAACAATTGTCCTAAATGCAAGAAAAAACCACTTGGCTCGGATCTGCAGCAACAACAACCAGCTGTCAGTCCAAACATCAAACACGTCCTGAAAATGTGGAGCCTCCAACTGTCAACTTCTGCGAAACTCATGCCTGAAATTTTGTGATCCGTTGGATTTCAACGAATGCGGGAGGAGGAATGTGGTCGGTTAGATATCTGACTGTTGTCAGCCCCAACAGGTGTAGTCTCACTACAAGAACGCCTTCGGCGTAATAAGTCCTTGACATGATCCCGATAATTACTTTTTAATTTGTATTTATCAAACTTTGGACAAATAAACTAATGATGGAAAGCTATTCTTAGAAAATATTTGTCAAAGGGATATGGGCATAGCTCTTCAATTTGGTATTTATTGTTATATCCTAAATTTCTGTCTTGTAAACAAGTGGGGGTGTTCTTCATGGATTTTCATTCCTATTCATAGAGTTGTTCTCTCGCATGTGAAGCAGGCTTATACACATGATTATCCTTCTAGGTTTCACCGCCTCTATTATCTGTATATAACTCATGATACGTACGTTTTGATTTATCCCTGTTGAGGAGACTTGGTATAGTAGTCATTCTACAAAGTTATAGGCCTCTCTTGATGAAGATTCTTAACTATTGGGATTTTGTGTACATGAGAAGCTAATCTCACCAATTGGTGACTAAGAGCTTACAATTGTTTGTTGCATCATGACTTTGTCATTATGAATATCTTCGCAAGTTTCATGAGGAGGAAAGTATTCATGGGCCTCATGTTCTAGGTTTCCATCACAGTTAATATTAACGATAGGTATACGAAGACCTCTACTTTATCAATAAGGGTCATTCCGTTGGCCAAAAGTAGGAGAAAATATATAGTTTAAGATGGCATCACTTTGGGTATAAGGTGACATTCTATCTCTTCCTATCCATGAACCTTGTTCATGAGAAGAGAGTGATCAAATGTAGGTGGCATATTTTCTCCCAAATATATGAAATGTGTAACGCCACCTCTAAAAACAATCGCTCGAGACCAAGAACAACCTAGGTTTAGTTAGAAGACTTCAGGAATAATTTTTTTTTTTTACCTTCCCAACAAAATTCCAGAGTCCATTACAACAGTTATCAAATCATCCTACAAAACACTAAGAGAGAGAAATTCATCCTTAGCTCAGATAAAAATATCTTCTTGTCGGGGCGTGGAAAGAAATTTTCCCGAACGCGAAAAGTGGGGCCAGGAAAAAACTTTCCTCCTGTGCACAAAAGGCGGCAAGAGACTCTTTTGTCCTGGGCATGTAAGAAGGGCATGGGAGATACTCTTGTTCTCCCAGGCGCACAAGAAAGGTGCGTTAGAATCTTTTCCTCTTACGGGCATGCAAGACGGCAAGAAGTGCACAAGAGGCCTTTCCTCTTCTGTGAACTTAGAAGACCATAACTTTTGATAGGGATCTCCATTTTTGCAAACAAGGACTTTTCAGAAGTCTCTTGATGTCTTATTTGCACAAACACCTTAAGAATTTAATTTGGATAAAATTTAAAGGGTAAATTTTGAGAAAATGCTCTGAGAATTATAAAATGAAAACTCGTAACGTTTGACTTACAAAATTTTGTTCAATTCGACCTCCTTCCTTTCTCAACATGCTAAACAAACATGGAGGCTTTCTCCTAGAGGAATTTAGGATGGATAGCAAAGGTTACTTTGTTTGATTGAAGATCAATTCAGAAATTAATCAATTTGACAGCAAAACGACTGTGGGAAGTTTTGTACCCGATTCTCAAAGGTTTTCTTAAGTGTTTTAGTTTTTTTAGGGTCCTTTTAATCATAATAAGTTTAATTTAATGTTTCATTTTATTTTTCATAGTTGTAGAGGTCATTCTGTATATTTTAAATAAAATGTTTGCTAGTTTGAAAAAACATCTAACAACGATCTAATTCGAATAGATTGTTTACATTTACCAAATTCAACCATGAATTCATTCCAAAACACTCTAATCCATTAAATTGATTCAAACAAGGTATTCAAATACCAAATTACAACTTCATATTTTCCAAACATTCATTTCTACAGAACAGAGCATCATGACATTTCATCATACGTATTCACTTTACATCTTTCCAACAGAGATTCCAAAATGCATTTCAAACACAGGTTTCCAAAGAACACCAAATTATTTGAACAAGGTAAACAACTTCCATTAATTCAGAAATGATATCTTTACAACTTTCTTTTCCATTTCATTCCCAAAAGATAGAATATAAATCTTTCTTTTCTTTCATTCAAAATAGAAAAAAGAGTGCATCTCTTTCACATTTTGAATCACAACTTTCATAGCCATTACAAAACATCATTTCCATCATCAATAATATACAAGGTCATCCACTTCCAAGTGGGAAAGGGTTGCAATAAATAATAAACTCAGCAAGGAACTATCAAAATTGTCTTTTTCCTTTTCTCCAAAATAACAACATGCAGATCCATCATTCTCCAATTTTTATCATAACAAGACAGGGGAAAGGAAACACTCTCCACCCAACCAAGACATCCAATGAAACGGATAAGCCATCCTTCTTCATTGGCCCCCAAGCCCTAACCACAATGCAATAAGATATGTGTTTCAACTCATGGCAAAACTGCGGCTTCCACAAACACAAAACACATGCGCATTTTATATTTAAAAACAAGATCCAAAAAAAAATAGCATTTTTAGCAACCACAACATAAACACACAACAATACTCGGCTTCATCAAGCAAGCCAAAGGAGCAAGAAACCATGAGGGATGCTACTTATGCCTTTCAAAGAGGAAATGGGTATCACCACCTAAGAACAAACCACCATAATATATATTTCATTTGAATCCCTGACAAGCCCTTATGCCTCCTCCAAGTACCCCTTACTCCTCACATTTTGTTATGCCTCCCACACCTCTTATGGCACCCCATAACAAGTAAAGAAATGCAAGATATTTATTTTTACAAGGTGGAACCCAGATCCCAACTCCCTCCACACTTATACCTCCCCAAAGCACTTATGCCTCCCAGAAGAAAACCTCATAGTCTTCTCCTACACCATCATTAATCCATCTACCCAACTAGCCAACAAATAAAACAACACATTCAAACATTCAACCATTCACATATGCATAAAATAAAAGGAGAATTTCCAAGAGCTAAGTTGTTACCTTTCCATGATGGAGTTTGTTCCAAGGTTGCAAAACAACAAGCTTTTCAAAGCAATATAGTCCAAGATCAACAATCACAAGCATGCAACAATTCTTCAATCTTCTCCAAAATTTGCAAGAACTCAAACACCCCAAGAGAAGTCACCCAATATGAAGTGATGAAAGGGAAGCAACCAAGCACAAGTATTCAACAATCTCCCATTTTCTCCAAAAGAAATATCTCACTCAACCAAAAGAAGTCACCCAAAACAAGTATCTAAAAGAGAAGTAACCCAAAAAAAAGCTAAAGAATTCCAATTTATAGAAGAGGGAAGGAAAGAGGATGACGTGGATCCAAGTGGGATGCCAACTTACACATCCTAACCTCCAACTCATAACTCAACTTCATTCTCCAATTCATAATAAATAGGTGGGTGAATAATATGACAATTTTACTTAAACACTCAAACAAGCACACACCCCATAAGGACTGAAATTAAAATATGTAAGAAAAGTGCAATAAAAAATCTAACTTGACTTACAAAAATGCATAATAAAAGTCTAAATTTAACTCTCCAACCATAGGTAAGGTTGGTATATAAATTTAAGAGGCATGGGACAAGTTTAACTTGTCCCACAAGCCTCCAAAATCAGCCTCCAAGGACAAATTTGAATTTCAAAGAAGATGAAGTGTTTCATACTCCAAAATAAACTTACATATCTTTTAAAAATTACTTACACATTTCTTACAACACTTTAATTCAAGGCCAAGAACTCTATTAATTACTTTCTTATGACCCAATTTGATCAATTAACTTTAACAATATGATTACTCACATTACTTTACCACAATCTATTTAATTAAAAAGAAAGGGGAAACACATCACTTATAAAACACATACATACTAAAAAAAGGAATCAAATAAAAAAATACACAAAGTCCCTTGGTCACATTTAAAGGTGATTCCCCTCATGGTAATCCCTAACAAAAATCAAACAAACACAAATAAATACAGTTTGCCATGGTGACCTTGTTCAATTCATCTAGAATTCCAATGTGGTTGGTCTCAATCCTCGATGTTTGTTGTGATATTTTAAACCTATAAAATACAAATACCTCCTTTAAGTGGCCACATCATAACATCCAAATGAATATAAATATAATTCCATAACCATATATACATATGAATGACAACATCATCAAGGAAAAAAAATATCATTTATAATTTTATCAACAACTATATCATCATCAAATAAAATTTCTTTTTTCTAGGTCTACTCAAAATATCCAAATGTCACATGTCCTAACAACATCCATAAATATATAACCATATCGAACAATATATCATCATTAATAAATAAATTTTCTCTAATAATCATGATGCATTATATATAAATCAAATCCAACAATAATCCATGATCTAACATCTAACACCATACTAAATCAAAACGTAATAATGTTCATAATATAATCGGTAGTATCATAATCAATATAAAAAGTGTTGAAGGAAGTGGGAACTACATCCCCCTCCCCTTAGACTCGACTTCCTCTTGGAAGTCACTGGAAAGAGAGATAGGAACAAATGCAATAGAAAAGGATAACTCCCATTATGGGATTTCTTGCTTCAAACAAGTGTGGGTCCATAGAACCCAAGTTTGGTCCAATGCAATTCAGCAAGAAGAAGGGAGATTGTAAGGGATGAGTTCTAAACTTTTGTATGCACGGATACAAACATTTAAATCTAGAGAGTAACTTTACGCTATCAACCAAGATACAACACATAACAATATAACATGAAGAGTTCAAAATGGTATTAAGAGTAACCACCAAGTATAGGAATAATAAGGAGAATTCCATGAGTTTGAGAAAGACCACATAGTTTCCATGGAACACAACATACTATAATAACAAAATTTAAGGTTTCCACTAAGTTTAAGTTATGTTTTCATAGTTCGTTGTTTAGACAAGGCTAGCAGAATCAACCATGGCCAAAATTTTGTATGAGGGACAAGTCTACTCAAGGTCCCACAATTTGAGATCACACAAGATGAGGTTAATCAACAAGGGAGGACACCTAAAACAACAAAACATTTAAAATCAAGGAACTATTCAAGGGAAGCACTTCTATAACTCGAGAGGGTATAGTTAAATTTTCATGGTAATACTAAGAAAATTCATGACCACAAGGTTTCCTATAGTCTGATTTTTTTACACTTTTGTTTTAAGAATCGAACACACCACACCAACCAAATCTAGAGACATCAACCATTTAGCAAAAGAAAAATATATATAGCTCCCTAGCAACTAACATATCAATACAAGAAGTACCATTCACGATAACACAATGGGATTCATTTATCTTATTTCCTAGTCAAGCTTGGAATAACCAAAATGAGAGCACAAACATAAATCATAACACCAAAGAGCACTCAAGGTCTCTAGGGAGAATAACAAGTAACACGGGGTTCGACTACAATCCAGGGGTGCATCGTATCAAAAGTGAGTAACAAGTTACGAAAACATCTTGTACTTTCCTTCCTAATGACACGAGAGGCAAAAACAACAATGTGTCTCTAGAAGAATAAGAAGAAAATAATACTTCCCAAATTTATGTCATATCCTTAACATTTGTTTCCTTAAAATTACAATAAATTAGGTCTCCAAGGACAAAACAACACACAAGGAGGTTGCTTCTCAAACAAGAGATAAGTCTCAATCAAAAGACCACAACTCACACTCGTCGAGCTATGGGACGATAAGGGTATGATGACCCAAAACTCCCACAAAGAAAGGCACATACATCTATGAATGAGAAGGTACTAAGAAACTAGAACACTCTACTATCCACCAAGTGCTTCAGAATTTTAGGTAGGTGAAAAACTATAGGTTCAACTATACATTGTACTCAATACACATAAATCTTACTTATTTATAAATCAACTCATTAAGTAAAAAACCATAGTTTCGCTTGCTAAGCACATTTCTTTCAAATTTTCCTACTTAAAATCTCCCTCCTATTATGACATCACAAGTTTTTGTTATAAGGACTACTATGGTGCATGATATCTCACCATTCTATAAATGCGAAAAGAGAAAAAGTATTTACTTTACTCCTAGGGGAGGTAGATGGACAAAGGTTTTCCCTTTCTGTTCTTCTACATGGTTTTTTTTTTTTTAATTTCTTCTATTAATCTACCAAGGTTAAAGAAAGGATGATTCTCTTTGCTTATGTTCTAGCTTATGTGTTAAGCTTCAAGGCCAAATCTTCTCAATTACGGTTTTATGATGTTTAGGTGAGTCAACTTGTCAATTAAAAATTTAATGAGAAGGAATGGTAAACATATCACACTATTATTTTTATGGGAGAGAGAGGTAAATCAACACCTCATTTTTTTAATTCTAAGAAAATAAGGGACATTCAACATAAAAACACATTATTAATTTTGTAAGAACTAGAAAAAAATCAACCAACATGGATCACAACAATATTTCGATATTTTTCCACTAATTACAAGTTTAATAAAACATTCCTAATGGGTTTCTACAAGTTCTCAAAAGAAGTTAGAAGGAATACCCATTAAGGAAGCATAATTACTTTTTTATACGATCTACTAGGGTTTTAATAATGTTTGTTGTTTTGGTGAAAACAATTTACTCACATGATAAGAAAGGAAAGTTTTCAAATCTACACCCATATTACAATAGGATGCCACCAACCAAGAAATCAAAATGAAAAGGAAATATTTCAACTATAATAACACCACATACTCACTAAAAGCATCAAATGTAAGCAGACCAATCAACTATCTATTCAACATGTCTTTACGACCAAGAGTTATAGTTTTGCAAGAAGATTCCCATTATAAAATATCATTGAGATTATTTCATCAAGGTCTAATTACACTAACATCACTAGTGGCATGGTCAAAAAGACTCAAAGCATCCATAAGTGTCTCCACGTAGTTCAAAATTAATAGGTCATAGAGTGTTATTCATAGTAACTTAAAAAGTTTAAGAAAAGGGTAGTCTTATTTATAGGTCAAAGGGAAAAAAACACATCTAATTTACACACACAATACTCGAATGGGATTAATTCTAACCATAATTACCAAGAAGCATAAAACCCTCAAGTCACTACTTTATATAATGAAATAAGGAAATCCCTGATAAAACTTAGCATGCCATCGAAGAAAAGCCACTATCAGACAAAAACTTTTCCACTAACATCCACATCCGGCCAAAAGCAATCCAATCCTAACATAATTCATTAGCCCGCAATTAAACACCTCTACTTTGACGAGGTTCAAGCTCTTACATGGATTGTAAGAGAATCACCTCCACCACTAATAGATTTGTGCAACTAGAATGTACAACACAACGATCTGTCTATCTAGTAAGGTCGAGCAATGAAAAATTCACTCTAAGATCTAGACACCCTCAAGGTTCCGTGCATCCAAAACCAAGGCATAACTTTAAGAACCTAAGAGGACATTTAAGACACCAAGGGTGTACCCCCATATGACAAAATTTTACAATAGAAGAAGCATAGAACCATTTCAACAACATTAAAGAAGGAATCCACATAACGTTTGGCTAAGTAGCCAAAAACATAATGAGCTCGAGTAAATGTCGATAATCAACAAAAGTGGCTAAGTAGCCACATTGCAAATCGGAAAATTCTCACAAAAATAAAAATAACTAAAAGAGCCTCGAGCTTCTCAATCCAATCATAAAATAAGATGCTGGTCCTTGATAAAATAACACAAGATTATGAATTTAAAACATAAAATTTAACACCACATTCACTCTGCAGCTCTTCATGGCCGCCAATAGGGGTACTATGTCTCAAGGCTAGTTCCAAGGACACATACGTAGGATTGGGTCCTAAACGATACCCAAACTTAATGTCCACTCTCCCATACGAGTAACAAAATGGAAGATTGACAACTGGACCATATTTCCTAACCTTTGAAGGAAGGAAGCTCTAAATAACTTCTAATTAACTCTTCCCGACCCAACCCAACCAATATTGTCCAACCACAATAATCACACCAAACATCTTATCATTCCAACAACTTCAATAAAGTAGGGTCTTAAAAGGGATTAACGCATCATACAATTAAATTAAGATTTAGGAATTTTAAAACAACACATTTTCAAAAGGAACCAAGTTTCCTCTACACTAGAAGTTCACCAAAAATAAATTTAATCTAACATTCTTAGTTACCGGGTTGAAAAACGCAACAAACAAGCACAACAATTTAAACAACTTATTATTTTATTATTATTTTAATTCTATAAATTCAAGTGAACACAGTAATGTATTATTTCTTCATTAATATTTCTTTTTCAATTCTCAAACAAGGTTGTTTTCTAGATTTAAAAGTGTGCTAGGTTTACAGTTCATGTCTCAAGTTTTCTAGTGTGCCCAAGGGTCCAAGATTTGAACCCACGGATTTGATACCAAGTTTACAAAGCACCTCTAAAAACAACCACTGAGACCAAGAACACCTTCGGTTTAGTTATAAGGCTTTAGGAATTTTTATTTAATTTTTTACCTTCCCAAAAAAATTCTAGAGTCCATTACAATAGTTATCAAATCATCCTACAAAACTCTAAGAGAGAGAAATTCATCCTTAGCGCGGATAAAAATATCTTCTTTTGGGGCTTGGAAATAAATTTTCGCGGAGCACTGAAAGCAGTGCGCAGGAAGAAACTTTCCTCCCAAGCCTGCAGAAGAAACTCTTTTCTCCTAGGTGCAAAAGATGGGTGTGGAAGTGTGTAATGAACCGTTACACCAAAACCTCGAGGCATTAGATAAATCCACCACACTTCCATATGCCCGAGCTCAGGCTGGGTTTGCGCCCACACTCCCATATGTACGAGCCCCGCTTCACCGACGTTTAGGCACCCCATGGGCCCTGCTACACGGCGTAACCAACCGAGTGGGATTCAAACATGGGTGGTTGCTCTAATACCAAATGTAATGAACCGTTACACCAAAACCTCGAGGCATTAGTGAAATCCGCACATGAGGATCATAACATTCCACCATGCTTCCGTATCTTAGACCCTGGGCTAGATTTGCACCCGTATAGCGGGACCCGCCTGCCCTATACAAGCCGGGTGAACACTGCAATGCCGGCGTAGCTACCCATGCCGGGACTCGAACTTGGGTGGTCACTCTGATATCAAATGTAATGAACCATTACACCAAAACCATGAGTCGTTAGTGAAATCCACACATGAGGATCATAACATCCCACCACGCTTTCGTATCTCGGACCCCGGGCTAGATTTGTGCCCATATAGCGGGACCCCACCCTGCCCTATACGAGCCCCAGGTGAACACTGTAATGCCGCCATTTACCCATTCCGGGACTTGAACACAGGTGGTCGCTACGATACCAAATGTAATGAACCATTACAACCAAAACCTCTAGGCATTAGATAAATCAACACATGAGGATCATAACAAAGTGACTCTTATTCTCCCAAACACGCAAGACGGTCGCAAGAGAGACTCTTGTTCTCCCAGGCGTGTAAGAAGGGTGCGGAAGAAGCTTTTTCCTCTTCGGGTGCACAAGGTAGCGCAAGAGGCCTTTCCTCTTCTTCAAACTTCAGAAGGCCATAACTTTTGATAGGGAACTCCATTTTTGGAAAACAAGGAACTTTTAGAAATATCTTGCCGTCCTCTATGCATAAAAACTTTAAGAATTTAATTTGGATAAAGTTTTAAGGGTCAATTTTGAGAAAATGCTCTGTAAGATTATAAAATGAAAACTGGTAACATTTGAATTACAAATTTTTGTTCAATTCGACCTCCTTCCTTTCTCAACATGCCAAAAAAACATGGAGGGTTTCTCTTAGAGTAATTTATGATGGATAGAAAAGGTTACTTTGTTTTATTGAAGATTAGATCAAAAATTACTCAATTTGATAGCAAAATGATTGTGAGAAGTTTTGCGCCCGATTTTGAAAGGTTCTATAAAAATTTCTTAAGTTTTTAGTTTTTTTGGGGTCATTTTAATCATACTAAGTTCAATTTAATTTTTCATTTTATTTTTCATAGTTGTAAGGTCATTCTGTATATTTTGAATAACATGTTTGCAGGTTTGAAAAAACATCTAACAACGATCCAATTCGAATAGATTATTTACATTTACCAAATTCAACCATGAATTCATTCCAAAACCATCTAATCAATAAATTGATTCAAAAAAGGTATCCAAATACCAAATTACAAATTCATATTTTCCAAACATTCATTTCTATGAAACATAGCATCATGACATTTCATCATATGTATTCACTTTACATATTTCCAACAGAGATTCCAAATGCATTTCAAACACAGGTTCCGAAGAACACCAAATTATTTGAACAAGGTAAACAAATTGCATTAATTCAAAATTATATCTTTATAGCTTTCTTTTCCATTTCATTTCGAAAATATAGAATATAAATATTTATTTTCTTTCATTCAAAATAGAAAAAAGAGTTCATCTCTTTCCTATTTTGAATCACAACTTTGTAGCCATTAAAAACATCATTTACATCATCAATAATATACAAGGTCATCCACTTCCAAGTGGGAAAGAGTTGCAATAAATAACAAACTCAAAGAAGGAGGCTGTCAAAATTGTCTTTTCCTTTGCTCCAAAACAACAACATGCAGATCCATCATTCTCCAATTTTGATCATAACAAGACATGGGAAAGGAAATGCTCTCCACCCAACCAAGAAATCCAATGAAATGGATAAGCCATCCTTATTCATTGTCCTGCGAGCCCCAAACACAATGCCATAAGATATGTGTTTCAACTCATGCAACAATGGCTTCCACAAACACAAATGAAATATTTCACATGCACATTTCATATGTAAAACACGAAGTCCAAAGCAAAAAAATAGTTTTAGTAACCACAAGATAAACACACAACAATACTCAAGCTTCATCAAGAAAGCCAAAAGATCAAGAATCTATGGGGGATGCTACTTATGCCTCCCAGAAGGGGAAATGGGTATCACCACCTAAGAACAAATAGCCTATATATATATATATATATATATATATATATATATATATATATATATATATATATATATATATATATATATATATATATATATATATATATATATATATATATATATATCATTGGAATCACTGACAAGCCCTTATGCCTCCCTAAGTACCCTTATTCCTCACATTTCCTTATGCCTCCCCAACCTCTTATGGCACCCCATAACGAGTAAATAAATGCAAGATATTTATTTTTTACAAGGTGTAACCGAATCCAACCTCCATCCGCACTTATACCTCCTCAAAGCACTTATGCCTCCAATAAGAATACCCTATAGTCTTCTCCTACACCATCCCTAAGCCATCTACCCAACCAGCCAACAAATAAAACAACACATTCAAACATTCAACCATTCACATATGCATAAAATAAAAGAGGAGCATTTCCAAGAGCTAAGCTCTTACCTCTCCATGATGGAGTTTTTTCAAGGTTGCAAAACAACAAGCTTTCCAATGCAAAACAATCCAAGATCAACAATCACAAGCATGCAACAATTCTCCAATCTTCTCCAAAATTTGCAAGAACTCAAACACCCCAAGAGAAGTCACCCAAGATGAAGTGATGAAAGGGAAGAAACCAAGAAAAAGTATTCAACGATCTCCCATTTTATCCAAAAGCAAGAGCTCCCTTGACCAAAAGAAGTCTCCCAAAAGAAGTAATCAAAAGGGAAGCAACCCAAAAACAAGCTAAAGAATTCCAATTTATAGAAGAGGGAAGGGAATAGGATGAGGTGGATCCATGTGGGATGCCACCTCACACATCCTCACCTCCAACTCATAAGTCAACTTCATTCTCCAATGCATAATAAATACATGGGTGAATAATATGACAGTTTTATTTACACACTCAAACAAGCCTAAACCCCATAAGGACTAAAATTATAACATGTAAGAAAAATGCAATAAAAACATTCAACTTGACTTACAAAAATGCATACTAAAAGTCTAAATTTAACTCTCCAACCATAGGTAAGGTTGGTATATAAATTTAAGAGGCATGGGAGAAGTTTAACTTGTCCCACTAGCCTACAAAATCAGCCTCCAAGGACAAATTCGAATTTTGAAGAAGATGAAGTGTTTCATACTCCAAAATCTGCTTACATATCTCTTACACATTACTTACACGTTTCTTACGAAACTTTTATTCAAGGCCAAGAACTCTATTAATTAGTTTCTTATGACCCAATTTGATCAATAAACTTTAACAATATGATTACTCACATTACTTTACCACAATCTATTTAATTAACAAGAAAGGGGAAACATATCACTTATAAAACACATAAATACTAAACAAAGGAATCAAATAAAATAAAATACGCAAATTCACTTGGTCACATTTAAAGGTGATCCCCCATGTGAATCCCTAACAACAATCAAAAACACACAAATAAATATAGTTGCCATGGTGACCTTGTTGAATTCATCTAATCTAGAATTCGAATGACGTTGGTCTCGATCCCTCGATGTTTGTTGTGATATTTTAAACTGTAAAATACAAATACCTCCTTGGCCTCGTGGCTGCATCAAAACATTCAAATGAGTAAAAATATAATTCCAAAACCATATATACATATGAATCACAACATCATCAAGGCAACAACAATATCATTTGTAATTTTATCAGCAACTATATCATCATCAAATAAAATTCCTTTTTTCTAGGTCTACTCAAAATATCCAAATGTCACATGTCCTAACAACATCCATAAATATATAACCATGTCGAACAGTATATCATCATCAATAAATAAAGTGTCTCTAATAATCATCATGCATTATATATAAATCAAAGCCAACAATAATCCATGATCTAACATCTAACACCATACTAAATCAAAACTATAATAATGTCCATAATATAGTCAGCAGTATCAGGATCAATATCAAAAGTGTCGAAGGGAAGTGGGCACTACAAAATATACCAGGAATTAATTCCTTTCTAAAAGAGGAAGTTTTCTATATGAATAGGATTAAATTCAAAGTCATTCCGAGGAGAATTATCCTCATCACCACTATGATCCACCATTATATTGTCTTCAAAAAAATGGTTAAATGTATCATTTGTAAAAGGATTAATCCTAATTTTTGGTGGCCCATTCTAGTAATAGGAGGCATAGTAGGAAAATGTTTACTAAGGGAAAAATATTTGTATTTATATTACAAGGACCCTAGAAAATTTTGAGGAAGGTGACACATATAAAATGGCCACAAAGAATGCTAAAGAATTTCTAACCACAAATGGAAAATAATCCAAATAATCAATGTAAAAAAACCAAGGAATAAAATAGAAAACTAAATCGTATTATGACTAGTGACCAAGGATTAAATAAAAAATCAAGACAATAATCCAATAAAAATACTAACTACTCCTCATGTCTCAAATGTAGCTTAGTATACAAATGGCAACACCATTTCAACACTTAAATCAGGTTTGGGATAAACAAGGATTAAGTATAAAAATGATGTTGAAGTGACTCCTAAACAAGGTATACTCAAACTTGTTCAAACACAAACAAATTCTAAGTCTTGAAAAATGGAAGTTACAAATGTGGGTAGCGTAACAATACCACTTGGATATGTTAATCAAGACTTTAGGAAAATCAAGATATTAGTATCAAAATAGTAGTGATATAATGTGAACAAAGTAACATCAAAACTTCTCAAAAATTAAGGAAAATTTTGGATAAAAACAAGGTCTAAGTATAACAAGAAGTTGATAATCCATGAGAATCGTAAAAATAAAATCTAGAGACATAGATCAAGTTCCACAAAGAAACAAGATGTAATTATCAATACTATATTTAGATGATGAGAGAAACATAAAAATGAAGAGGAAATCACTAATGAGACAACCCTAACCTATTAAGATCATGAGTCTCAATATGGATGTGATATAATGGCTATCGAAACATAAAGACATATCATTCACACTTTCAACACTCACATTTCAACATTACTAACCTAGTTATGTTAGCAAAATAGAAAATTGGTGCACATGATTATATCCGATAAACACATATTTTTTTATCTTCTTTTGAGCAAAAATTTCAACAAGAAAACATAGGAATAGACCAAGTTGTGATTAAAAGTATGTGGCCTAAATTTGATCGAGTTTTCCTTGTTTTAGGATAAGTGATAAACTAGGACAATGTAATACTTTATATGTTTTGTGATGAATAAAACTAGGCTCAAACTTCAATGGACTATCCTATTGCTCAAATATGTAGTACGATATGAATAATTCTTTCCTTTTGAGAGATATGTAGTACATGATGGATATAGTCAACTTGGCCCCAATGCCATATAGCTTCCTAATAAATTCACTCTCCGGGTGTCTCATCTGATCTCTGTGAAAGGTCGATTCGCTATGAAAATATTGTTGGGAATATTAAAGGATTATTTTAGCTTTAATTTACCCTTTTTGATGCAATGATAAATAAATTTCATTCAATTATATCTCATTGGGGTTACATGAAGATATATTTGACCCTAATCTCAAAAAGGTGTACTAGTCAAGTGGGATAAGGGGGCACTTCTGTTTCATTCACCATTTTCCTCAAGGTGTGGACTAATTTGGGGTTCCTTTTGTAATCCTCACAATGAGTTTTATGTCTTATGCCAAGATACTTCCCATAGTTTGAAGTGGTCGATCCGTATCTCCAAACCAACCTCAAATACACTAATTTGAATAAAGTGGTGTATTTTTTTATCTTGTATCTTAATGAGGTTTAGAAAACCATTGGAAACCTATAGAACATGTGTGATTATTAATTTTTAAGATCCCCTTTTATTTGATAAGCAATTTATGGTCCTACACTCAAACATTTAGTAGTTATCCAAAATATCTACAATTTAATGAAAATTGATTAAATGTTGTTTTTGGTTCTCAAGATCATCGAAGACAAAAGAGAAGAGCATAAACAACAATAAACCCAACTAGATAATAATTAAATGCTTTTAAAAAATCAATAAATGACCATAATTCCTTGTATAAAGTTCATTCCCAATTAATCTTAGTTCTTTATAAAATCAAAACTAAAGTTGTTTTTGATTCTCAAGGATCACACAATGTTGCAAGAGAAGAGCATATGCAAGATTTATTTTAATTTTTATCAATGAAAGATTTTAAAATAAAAGAATCATACAAATTTATTATGAAAGGTTCATTCCCTTGCATAAAACATTCAAAAATAAAATTTCCCACTTACTCTAAATGTTAGAAAAATAAGGTCTAAAGTTTCTTTTGATTCTCAAGATCGAGAATGATGGTGAAAGATTAAAACATGCGAAAGCGTTAGGAAAACTCATGCAAATCATGGTAAAACACAACTCGTTAAATCATTATACATGTTAGAAAAATGAACTAAATCAAAAACCTACAAGAACAAAAAAATAGAAAACTTGCAAAATTCAAGAAAGGTTCAGAAATCATACTTTGAAACCTTTGAAAACCTAACAAATATTTGAAAATAAAATCCTACTACAAGCCTAAAGAAAAAAAACGTAAGATTATTAAAAAATTGTAGGAATCATGTACAAAACCGTAGGAAATGCACAAAACCACCCACCATTTAACAAAAATGAAAACTTGTGACAGAGAAGGAAACAATGTAACATCGGTGTAAGGTCAATAACAATATTTCCAAACTACTACAAAGGGGAAAAAGGGTGCAATAGAATTGCAAGCTAAGAGACGATGCCACAAGCTTGATGACATGACCCTGTGCGGTACATAGAGCCTAAGAAGACCAAAATTTTATAGAATGCCAACATAGGCCGATAAAAACTACCACATACCTACCAACAAAACCACACACATTTGAACAAAATAACATGCCTTTGAATGAAACTACATGCTTTTCAACAAAACAACATGCCTTTTAACCAAAACATTCGAGTCGATCATCAAAAATATGGAATTTTTACAATAAAATTGTTAAAATCTCAAGAAGTTTCCAATTTCCTTTAAATTTGACAGCACCTCAACTCTCTTATTCCTATAAAGAGCACAACAAAAACAAGACAACTCAACTAATCTAGTTAGAAACATTGTAGTTTAATCTACAAATTAAAAAATTAGGGTTAGTAAACTACAAAATGATACTAATCTACAAAACTTAAAATTCATTTTAATGGATATTGTATTATGTCCCACCGGGAATGCCAAATGTGCTCATACTAAACTAAATAAGCTAAACAATTGAAAGCTAACACCAAGTATCTTGAAAGGAAAGTTAGACTAAAATGAACATCAAATAATAACTCAATGAAAAGACTAAACTAATGCATAGTCATGTAAGACATCCTATGCTAATCAATCATATTCTTTTTGATATGATTTTTATAACATGAAATTAACTTAATTAGTTCATTAACAATCAAACTATGTTGTTTTTTTACAAACAGAGGGAAAAGATCTCACCAAGGAATGACAACAAATCCAAGCTTGGATCTTCTTCTACTACTCAACAATTATAGAATTGGATGGAAGGATGAGAAAGCTATTTCAAAAATAATGGATAATGCTTGAATCGTATGCTTATAATACTTAATATTCTTGAAGTATGGGGTACATTATAAAGGGGGCACTAGGTTTCGAGATATAGTTTTCATTTGGGAAAACTTCCAATCTAGTGCACATGGAATAATTGCTAAAGTGCAATTAGAATAATTAAGATTGATTAGAAGAATTAAAAAGTGATTAGCAACTCATGGGAGTTGGGGGTGCTTTAATTAATCAATTAGGATTAATTAATAGGCTAGGATAAGCTTAGAAATCCTTTAGAGATGATTTGGAGGGAAATGGGGTGATTTTGAATGGTTAGAAGAGGGGTTTTAACCAATAAGAGGGTTTATTGATTAAATACAAGGGTAAATAGGCTTAATTAACTAATAATAGATAATTATTTGATCGGAAGAGGATTATAACTAACGAAGTGTCATTCATTTGCATTCGGAGTGAAGTAAAGGTTAGTTAATTAACAAAGTGTCATTAATTAATCAAAATGGACGAAACATTATTTAACTAGTGAAAAATCACTAATTATTATGGAAATGATGGGAATGAGGGTAATTAGAACAATTTTAGTAGTAAAAATACGTAGTCATATTTTAGGTTTCTCTGATATTTGTAGTTACTACAACTACCATATGACCTCAAAATAAGAGTCAATCTTATTGTATTGGTAGTTTATGGTTCCATGGGATTATTTACATGGCTTGGTATGAGACATAATACAAGTTGTTAAAAAATTAATGAAAATATATAATATCTTTGAAGGATATTTCACAATTTCATTACCATCCCACCAATTTGTCATCAGAATAACCTCTCGATAATATTCATCACCTATGAGGATACCATATAAAAATGCATTACTTTTATCCACAAATACATTTCTACCTGATGAGAAGAAGAGAATTTTAGTGTCTCATTATCATATTTTTGTCGGGGTGAGCTTAATAATCCATCCAAAAGAGGGATTAACACATGATCAATCAAATACATATTTCTCCTTGCCATGGTGGAGTTTTCTAGGATGACATCGTGTTACGGGAAGATACACTAATTTACCTTAGTGGGAAGTATGATACCTTCCTAAACACTTTATTGTGTTAGATTTCATTGGTATACAATTCTTTCAAGAAGGATTCACTCTAACCTTGAAAAGCCATTGTAAATCCTAGTGCATTTATTTCTTCTTCTTTTTTGTTCTCGCTTTCTATTATGAGGGTTTTCGTATACTCAAATCAATAGCTATTTTAACTACTCTACATGATAAGATGGATAAATATGAAATTACTATGGACTTCTAGTTGGTGAGTATTTTATTTTAAAGGTATTCTATCATGATTATTTTCATAAGTAATTATTTTCAAATCAATTATTAAAAATATATAATACTTTTCAATAGGTGAAATCAAGTGAAACAATTTATGGATGCGATGTAGTAATTTATGCACATAACCCTTCTCGGCATTTGAAGAGGTCTTGTGAAAATATTGGAGTTGATCTCACCCGAACGATGAATTTATGGGCTGTCGGTAGCATCAATATGTTGTTTTATAGAATCATCTGTCTAGCACCATTTTACCTTGGGTTTTATTGATGTCTCAAGGGAGTAAAACTTCACTCAATCTCAATATGGTAGGGTTTTTGGGATGCCGCGATATGTGATGGTGTTTTACACTTGTGAAGAAAGTGAAAAAGACTTATTTTCCTTGCAAGAAATCCTACAAATAAAAAATGCTTAAACAAGATAGAGTTAGTAAAATAAGTGGGAAGGTTGTCTTGAGAAAGCATGTCCCCAGAAGCCCAAATAATTCCTTAACTAGATATCAACCTTATTATGCAACAATTAAGTCTTATTAATGATAATGTTTCAGTACAATATGATAAAGTGGAAAATATGACCAGATGATGTCACTTATTTATATGGTTACATACATAAGAGAATAATAGAAAGCATAGAACAAAGGCCGGATTCTTTATTAGTGTATAAGTTTTCAGAAATTTTTGATCCTACGGAACGAAATAGGTCCTCCTCTTCGATGAAATAAGATTCAGGTTCAGAGATATAATCCTCTATGAATAAGTTAGATACTTCTTCCTGAGTATCGTAGAGATGTGTAAGAGTGGTTTTGTTGTCGGGGACAACGATATGGCTATCATTCTCAAAATTGTATGTGAGTACGGTTTCCTCCAATATGTATAAGTCAGCTTCATAGTTATATTCAAATTGTGTGAGGTTAACTGGGATAATTTTCACCTCATAATACGCATTCTAAAACTCCTCGGTTACTTTGCGGATGCACTGAGTTGATGAAAAAATGGCCTCTAAATGATCCATGGGTACAACGTGGATGACACAAAGTTCTAAGTCATGAAGAAGATCATACTACTCCCAGTACAAAGGATGACATACAATGGGTAGAGATTCAATTTCGGTAATAGGATAGTTGTCACCTCCTAAGGCCATTTGACATCACCATGTTGGGAAACATGTTAGAAAATAACAAAAAAGTAGAAATTGTTTGATATAATATGATAAATGTATGACAAAAAAACATTGAGCGGGACTTGCAGGGGATGAGGCCAATCGTAGGCGATTCTTATGAATTTTAGCCAATCACAAAAACTCAATTAAAAGATGATTTCAAAGCATTTTTTAAAGTATAATTGACATGATAGTTAAAAAACAAAAAATATTTCTTGTTAATGGAGATAGAAAATGACAAAAATAAAGCGATTACCTTATGTGAATGATTGAATTGGATGAAAAATGAATTAGGGTATATTGATGATGAAATAGACAATATGATGATTGAGTAGCGATTTTGATGTAGCGTAATGATAATGGAGCTTTGTTGAAGATGGATGATCTCTAGAATAAGCGTGAGTGAGCGTAGTTTCCTTGTAAAATGTGAAAATACCTTAAAAAAAGGCTAGCAAAGCTGTTTATATAGATCACGGGTGATCGGGATAATCGCCGATGATTTTGGAAATTCGAGTTAAGTGATGAAATGAAGTGATTTTACTACTATTTTGATCTTGATTTTGGAGGATTTCAAAGGAGGTTAGGATGTGAAGTGGGAGAGACTCAAACTAAGATTAAATTTTTTTATATTTTTAAACAATTTTTCATGGGAGTTTTGAACACGGGGTTTGATGGGTTCCCACCTCTGACTTGCAATAGATATTCAAAGTTAAACCCAATATAACAAAGAAAAAAAATTACAAAATGAGCTAAATGCTGAATCAAAAGAATTACACCATAATGACACGAACAAATCGGATGAAAAAAACTATACATAACCATAAAACTAAACCTTTTCGATGGGGCTTCTCCCACCTTCTACGCATACACCCACCTAAAGACACATCAAATTTCACACGGACCTCATTAGGAAGGAAAAAGTATAGCCCCACTACTAGCGAAGATCCACCACCTGGAAGAAGATAGAACCATCGATGTAGAAAGAGTTGGTAAGTTGATCTACTCCAAATATTGTGCCTTACCAAGCCCCTGCACCCACCATGTGAATATCTAATGCAAAGCACATCAATACTAATTATCGAGCCGATAATTCTGCTATAACTTTGTTTGGCCTCAAGTAACTCCAACCCTTCACAAATTACCACGAGAAGAGAATGCCCCAACCATATTGTACAAGGGCTTCAACCAAATTTACCGTATGCTACGATTTCACATAGAACATGCAATGACCATTACCTCCACCACATTACGTTTAATCAAAAAAATCCTAGACATAAACCATGATCTTACTTCAAAAAATGACATGATTATGCTATGAATTCCCCAAATACCTCTCACCCAACACCACGGAAATTGCATCAAACACCGCTTCCTCCTCTACTCTAAAAATAATACATCGGACCACCTTATAAATGCCACCCACAAAGTCCATCTCCCTCCTAGCACCCTGCAGAAAAATGAATGGAAGAGGGCATTTCACCATCTTGAAACCTAGGAAAAACAAAATTAAAAAAACACCGACAAAAAGAATGAAATGACCCACTACTTGGTGACTAATTAATGGCATCCTTCCTTGCATCATGAGAAATGAAAGTTGGGAGGTATTCCGCTTGATCTACCTCGAAGCAATGAATCCATATCTTCTAATGATGGCTTGATTAGCTAAAATCCGCTACCCCATTAGCCTCTCTAAAAATGTGTTTAATAGACCACTTAGGAATTTTATATAGCCAATAAAGGATATTACAAAGGAAATTATCTAACTTCCAAGACAAAAATTTCCTTTGTGAACACCATTAACAATAATTTGAGAATCTCCTTCGATTTCTAAAGCATCACATCCCAGATTAACCACCATTTTAACACCTTCAAGTAGCATTTGAACCTTTGCTTTTTTTTTTGATCTCGGAGGCAAGAGAAAAGAACCCGTCATTACCATTCTCTTTGTTATCATCTCTACTTATGAACCACACTCCTGATTTTCTCGGATTACCTTTAGAGGCTCCATCGAAATTCAATTTTTGAAAAGTAGGAGGGGGTGGTGAACTATGATTAATTTAGTTAGGATGAGGATAGGGGTTATTTTATAAGGTTTCAAAAACAATTTAGTTATAACTAGTTAAGTGTGGAGAGGTGGTTAGGGATAGGTTAGAGGTAGTTGAGTGATATTTATAGAAGGTTTCTAAACTAGCTTAGTTATAACTAGTGAAGGTGTCCAAGTTAGCATGGTGAGGTGTGAGGGTGAGTTGTGAGGGTAATATTAATCAATTTAATTTCGCTAATTAATAAATTAGACTTAGGGATGTGGTGGTGTGATCATTAAATTCATTAAATTAAAGGGGACCAATGGGTGACCTAATGTCATGGAGTATCACAAGCGATTCGTTTTGATCATAAATGGAGTGCGAGGCGGTGATAATGAGGAGTGTAGTATTTCGTATCTACACATCCCATAGCTAAAAAAAAAGAATGTGTAGTGAGGCCAATCTGAAATTTAATTAATCTAAAATATACAAATCATTTTAATTTTGATTAAATGTTTTTAAAGA
The DNA here is from genome assembly GCA_018340775.1 of Taxus wallichiana var. yunnanensis. Taxonomy (NCBI): domain Eukaryota; kingdom Viridiplantae; phylum Streptophyta; class Pinopsida; order Cupressales; family Taxaceae; genus Taxus; species Taxus wallichiana. The sequence goes on along the minus strand of CM031237.1, from coordinate 247,556 downwards.
CTAATGAGAATATGAGTGTTGATAATGAAATATTTCATTTTTTGATGTTACGCTTATACAGCACATCACTAAGACACATTTGTATACTACATGTAGACACTATATACATACATGAGACAAAATATATTCGAGTTTATAATAGTTCATTTCCCTTCAAGTTCTAGTATGAATCGGGGTTCATTTTAAGACACCCCTATAAAATTGAAGGTGGAAAATACCTGGCGAATATCCCCGTAACCAGTTTCAGTGAAAGGTGAATTTGACAGTATTAAAAAACAAAATTTTCACCTGGTTTTTCAAGGCTCCATCAGTGACGTCTGATAACACTAGTTCGTAATGACGCACGTCACTGGGTGACATTTGTTTCTTAATGACGCGCGACACTAGAGCGACACTAGATAGTAATGACGCGCAACACATGCGCGACACTAGCTCGAAATGGCGCATGACACTGGCTCGTAACGACGTCACTAGCCCCTGATGATGTGTGTCATTTTCTTCTATTGACGCGCGACACCATCTTCTATTGACGCGTGACACCATCCTCTATTGACGCGCGAGACCATATTCTATTGACGCGCGACACAATCTTCTTATTGATGCGCGACACCATCTTATTGGCCTTGACACTATCTTCTATTGACGCGCGACACTATCTCCTATTGACGCGTGACACTATCTTCTATTGACGCGCGACACCATCTTCTATTGACGCGCGACACTATCTTCTATTGACGCGCGACACTATCTTGTATTGACGCGTGACATTGTAATCAAATGACGCGCGTCACTGTAACCTGTTGACGCGCATCAATAGGGGCCAGTGACGCCCTATTTAGGTTATAAATACCCTTGTGCCGCTTATTTTCTTGTCTTCGTTTTCCGTTCTTGAATTTTGCAGGTCTAAATCTTTGACAAAGACGCTTGATAATAGCTATAATGTCGACTTCACATGCTTCCCGATTGCGAGTTAGCAAGAAAATCAAGAGAATCCAACTCAATCGATTTCAAGATCAACTACTGGAATCCCTTATGCCCTCACATCCATACGGTCTTAAAGATGTCTTGAATATCAAGCTATAATGGAAGAGTGTGAATTTACGGGGCTCGTTAATATGCCCCATTTGAAACAGATCCGAATATTTTGAATTACCTTACGTAAATGCTACAATTTAGAGGATGGTATATTTTATGTGACTCGAGCGATGGCCAAATGTTCCGATTCACTATTGAAGCAAATGACATACATCGGTTTACTGGCCTTCCTATCAGAAATTTACCAATTGATACAACCAAGGCAACACTAGTGGAAGAAGACAAGAAATTTCTCGAATCAACGTACGGTTTCCATGTTGATTGTAAGTATAATTCTTTTTAATTCATATTTTTAATCATTTCTAATTACGATACAATTTGTTGATATAGATTTAATGTAATTTTCTTGTTTCACATTTGTAGCCCATGTCGATAAATCCGGGCATGGTGTAGATACACAATCAATTGCACACCACTTCTTCTTGCTGCACTTATTTCATTTTTTCAAGCCAGAATTGTTTTGCAGGGTCGCCAAACGGATATACCAAATTGGGCCATTGCATATATTTGTGCCACTATCTCAAAACATAAATTTGATTGGTGCACATATCTATCCAAAAAAATAAGAACTGAAATAACAAATTCAAAACTCTCGAGATAAACCTTTCATTTATTCAACAAACTATCTCCTCGGCCTACTATGAGGCGAGTTTTAAATTTAAAACATAAAGAAATTCCTACTTGCTCTGATGAGGCTTTGAAGAAATTCTCAATTCCATTTGATGAACAACAGGTATAAACTATTTAGTTTGTAATTGTATTACAATTTTCGTCATTACAGTGCACAGTTATTAAAACTTAAATTTTAATGTTTTGTAGAGAAGATATCTTGAAGCCATTCCAAGAAAAAAAATATGTCGAGAGGAAGAGGCCAACAACACGCGGAGGCTTCGGGGGACTCCCAATCTGAAATGGAAGCTCACTCTCCAAACCCTCAAGCGTTTGAACTCGTTAAACGCCTTGGAGAAGTAATACATTCTCGTATATTATTTACAAATTCCAAAGTTGCATATTTATTTTTCAATTTAAATTTTAACCAAATGAATTGACAACATTTGATATTGATGAATTGCGGGAATATGGATCCTTCTTCCCCAACTCACTCCATACAATTGCATGCATTCATATCTTAGAAGAGCCATTGAGTTCAACTCTACAAGGCCACCCCGTAGCGAAAAAAACAACCCCTCGACAACAAGGTACAAATTTTCTATAGTACGTTTAATTTCGTAGTTTTCACTTTATGAATTAGGCTAGATTAGCCAATTATGAAATAGTTAAATTCCAGGCCATAAGAATTAGAGCTTGGGAAATAATCAAGACCATGGTTTAAAAGATATGGTTTTTTTTATCATGGATATTGTTTTGTGTAGAGTAGATAATGGAGGCTATGGAGGCTAGATTAACCAAAGTTGGAATAACCATGTGATTAAAAGATAGGTCAAGCTCGATATAGAACTTTGAAGTTTAATGTAAAACATACAAGGTTTTTATCATGAAGATTAGTGTGTATAGATCATTTTTTTATATTTGATAAGGGTGAAGAATAATTGTGGATTAGAACTGGGAGGCTATAAGTTGGAATAATTTTGAGTGTATAAGAAAATATTGAATTTTGCAAACATGATCATAGTAAAATATGTTGTATAGGATTCACATATTGAGATTCTCTCTTCGGGACTGATTCTTGGAGTGGTTGAATTAAAAAATCTCTTTTTTTTCAAATTTTTAAGGTGGTGCATATGATCATAGCTCAATAAGGTTGTTTACATATCGTATTAGTTACAAGAAGGTTTGAAAGATACAATAAGGGTAAGGTTTTTACGGAAAGTTGTTTTTACTTTCTTCTAATTATCATTGTTGAGCTGATGAAATACTTGGTTGACCCGTGCAATGAGTATCAAAGTATAAAATTCCTGCTACCACCTTGTTTTGTTTTCCTTTGCTGAAGATACAATGTTCAAGTGTATGTTTGAAGACAATTTTCTTGAAGCTCCACCATTTCTATGCCTTGAATTGATTAATCATGATCTTCTTGAAGTACAATCTATAAAATCAAGTGTCTAAAATATTGAAAAAAAATTTACAGCTCAACATAAAGTTCTCTGTGCAAGGTTGGATCATCTTAAAAAGGTAACATTGTGTAAATTTTGTCAAGAGTGCAAGGTTGGATCATCTTAAAAAGGTAACATTGTGTAAATTTTGTCAAGAGTGCCTTATTGGTACCTCATGTCAAACTCAGTCTTAGACACCAATCACTGTTTGTTTCTTTGGTCTGGGGATAAATTTGAAGTCTTCATCTCAATTGGCTACATTGCGAACATGAAGGAATTTCCTCTACTTCAAAAGAGGTGGCGCTTAGCGTCGATTCGCGTCTATTGGCGTCGTCATTTGGCACCTATTGCGCGTGCGTGTCCTTTCTCCTATGCGCGCGTCATCGCATCTATTGGCGCGTGTCGCGGCATCTGTTGGCGCGTCACGAGAATCTATTGGCGCGTCACAGGCATCTATTGGCGTGCGTCATTGCTTTATTGCGCCGGCACTTTATTGACGCAGCGTCACTAGCATCTACCGACATGCATCACTTGGCATCTATTGGCGCGTGTCACTTTGGCCTCTATTGACGCGCTTCAGCGGCCTCTATTGGCGCTTGCGTCAAGTGAAGCCATATGGCGCCCATTTTAGCCTATAAATACCCTTCAACCGGTCATTTTCGTTTTCATCTTTCGGCTCTTGAATTTTTGCAGGTCTCAATGCTTCCCAACTGCAAGTTCAGTAACAAAAATCAAGAGAATCCAATTCAATCGATGTCCCTTATGCCCTCACATCCATATCGTTAATATGCCCCATTTCTAAAGCATCCGGATATTTTGAATTACTTTTTGTCATCCTACAATTGAGGGCGGCATTTTTATGTGACTCTAAGCGATTGCCAAATTTTTCAATTGATATAAAGCAAATGACATCCATTGTTTCACGGTTCTTAGTTCAAAAATTTACCAATTGTTACTGACCAAGGCAACACTCATGGAAGAAAAGAATTTTCTCGAATCAAGCGTTTGGTTTCCATGTTGATTGTAAGTATAACTCATTTTAATTCATATTTTTATTTTGTTTCACATTTTTAGCCCATGTCCATATATCCGAGCGTTGTGTCTAATATTTAGCATTTCTTAGTACATGTAATTTTTGCAATGCTAGTGTCTAAGATGAGCTTTGTAACTTTGTTTTACACTGATGAGTCTAGTGGAAAAGTTTTAAAAAAAAAAAAGATCTTAAGAAAAGCGATGGAACCTAGAAGGTGAAATTAATTGATGTTCCCAAACCGATGATGTAAATCAGCGGGGAAGAATTCTCATCAATGTACTTTAATATTAATGGAGGGTGACTCGGCCGAGGATCTTGCGGTCATTTGTAAGTGTTTGTGCCTTGAATCGGGAAATGTGAATCTTTGAATTTGGTAGTATTGTGACATGTTTCGACATCACTTTCAATTTAATTTTTGTTATTTTAGTTATCTTTATCCTATCGGTGGCGGGAATATCTCTATTTTTGGGAAGCTACCACTCACCAAAAAATGGAGAATAAAGAGATAGTAAATAGAAAAAAAAATCCTTGGTCTCTGAGGAAGATAAAATATATGTGAGCATTAAATCTTTAAGATATGGCCATCGATGATAATGAAAGACCGGTACATGATCTTTGTATAATATTTATTTATTTTACGTAAATGTTCCCCCTGTATATTTGGTTGTGTTTGAGACTTTTTATATTTGTTTTCTAAGCCTCCGGATGTTATGTATCTCCATGTCTAATGTCGGCACATGTTGATGTAGGCAACTCACAAAAATGGAAATGTGTTATCTTTCTACACAATTCTGAGTATGAAGCTTGGAGAGAATCATTGAGTGGATCGATAACTGAATTTGGACCATATAGTGCAACAAAGTAATGCTAGTTTGTTTTCTCTTTATATGTTTTCAAGTTACGGTTTTGTTCACTTGCTGATTATGTATCACTTGTTGCTTGGACCATACAGGGTTCCCGGTTTGGGCACAAGTACTTCTAAAGATGGCAAGGAGTATTTCATAGATCTGGACAAGCACAAAAAGATTTTGTGTGGGTTGATGAGAAAGATGGAGATGCTTCCTCATATCAATCAGCTTATAGAATGGGACAGAAGGGCTAAGGTTCTTATCAATGAGATTATTAGTCGTTACGAAAATTATTGGCAACGGGATAGTTTATACGCTGTAGCTGATCCAAATTTGCTGTCGCATGGAGATTTCTAGTGTTTGGGAAAGAGGTACAGCCACACTGGAAGAAGCCGTTGGGGAATAGTGCAGAGGAGTAGAATTGGATAAAGAAAAAGAGGGTTTTGAAAACTAGAAACTTTTATTATTGTGGAAACTTTAAATAATGAATTTGAAAACTTCTACTATTGTCTATTGTGTATGTACTATGGTATTTGAATTTAATTATATGGATTTACATACAATCTTTAATTTTAATTGCATTAGATGTTGATTATCATGAATTATATGTATGTTTCTTGTTTACTTGCAATGTCATGAATTGTATGTGGACGTAGATGATGAATGATGATAATTGATAATTAATGATAGATGATGATAATGAGGATATGATAATGATATGGTGATGATATGATATATATGGATGATGAGGAATTTTACGTGGACTTATATTTAAAATCGTATAATGTATTGTTTATCCCGAATTTTATGTGAATTTTATTAGGAATTTTATGTGGACTTGTATTTAAAAATAAATTAAATATAATTCTAAGAAATCAAGAAAGAATCATCAACTTTGGTAAGAAATTAAACATAATTGCAAATATCTTTGGGTTTAGCTTACCTCTTGCGTATTGCAATCATCAAGGTAACATGACATTGTAGATGGAGGGTGAGTTGCACGACATTGTCATCGAGAAGTGTCGGCAACATCTTTAAATATATAGACCAACAATATCTTTAAATAAATGTAAATATAAAGAATTAGACACATAACGTCTTTACGATAACAAGAGCTGAAAAAATGTAAGGTAACAAACAATAAGATTATGTTGAAGAAGATACCTATTTAAAATTGAAATCATCACCGGTAATGTGCTATATCTTTGTCTTAAAAAATTCAACACAAAAAATTGATTAGTAGATAGATGGGTGAGTTGCCTGACATTATCAGTCCCGAGATGTAACTTCCTCGGACGGATGTCAACCCACGTTTTCAAAAAATAAAAAGATTGTATTTAACTAAATGTAAATACATACACCTGTAACATCTTTAATTATAACCATAGCTGAAAAAATGAATAGTAACAAACAATAAGATTAAGGGGAAAAAGATACCTGCTTAAAGTTGAAATCATCACTGCCACTGGTAATGAGCTAGATCTTTGTTTTAAAAAAATCCAACACGAGAAATGGATTAGTAGATAGATGGGTTAATTGCCTGACATTTTTAGTATATAGACCTGTAACATCTTTAATGATAAAGATAAAAGATAGATAAAGAAGATACTGCTTAAAGTTGAAACAAGCCATTATCAATAAGCTTCATCAAAGTCGATGTTGTCTTATGTAGAATGTGACGAAGAGCCAATTACACTCTCAAGGTTGGGAATATTTGTACTTGTAGCTGTATTATTTACACCTCTTCTTTAAGGGAATTCCAGTGAGCAATTGCTCTGTCAAAAAATGAATAGAAACAAACAATAAGATTAAGGGGAAAAAGATACCGCTTGAAGTTGAAATCATCACTGCCACTGGTAATGAGCTAGATCTGTGTTTTAAAAAATTCCAACACGAGAAATGGATTAGTAGATAGATGGTTGAATTGCCTGACATTTTTAGTATATAGACCTGTAACATCTTTAATGATAAAAATAAAAGATAGATAAAGAAGATACCTACTTAAAGTTGAAACAATCCATTATCGATAAGCTTCATCAAAGTCGATGTTGTCTTACGTAGAATGTGACGAAGAGCCAATTACACTCTCAAGGTTGGGAATATTTGTACTTGTAGCTGTATTATTTACACCTCTTCTTTCACAAAGGGAATTCCAATGCGTGATTGATCATCAACGGAAAGGTTTCGAGGAGTATCAAGAAACGTAACACCTCATGCAAATTTCGATTTTTATCAACTTTGTTTCTCGGTTTTGATTTTATAAATGACAATGCACCGAAAACCCTTTCATCCTCCACAAACCCCAAAATCATTATGCGGCATAACTCATATAGTCGAAATATTCAACGATATCTTCTTGTAAGATAGAACTTTGATAGATTCCTCGCCACTGACCTTGTAATAACACCACTTTCGAAGGTTGATCTAAATTCCTATATTGGTTCCTCATTGTTGTTGCAAAATTTGTTGACTAAAACTTTAATAAATCGACATTCGGTATAGATTTGATTTTCGTACCCTTGAGCTCGACATCTTTGTAAATTGTTCCATTATTGTACCCATTGATTTATGGAAATGCTTATTGACAAAGTCTACATGGCCACCTTACGTATTCCAAAAATTGATTCATCACACCCATGGCTTCGAGAATTTTATCTTTCTGAGAAACGTTCCTAATTTACGATGACAAGGTTTTTGAAAATTTTTAAGCTTTATTCTGGTTTCAACTATCACAGAATCAAACAAATTACGTGTCACGGGAACATCTTCTCGTTAGATCTGTAATATCTTGACATTTTTACAAAATGTGCATTGGTATTTCCCTCCCATTAATGAGAGATGCATAGTTGATCTTGGATATTAAATCTCAAAAAGGTGTTAGGATTTTAAGATCTAATAAATCTCTCCAATTTTCAAAAACAGGTGCATCAAAACTATCACGGGAGCGATCTGATATATCAAGACTTTGACATACCATTTTCCTCATCCGTATAAAATCCACAATATAGATTAATCGCCATGTGCATGCTTCATCAATGTATTGATCTCCTTTAACATTGGAAGAATACCAACCAATGTAAGCAATGTCTCCAAATCCGTTAAAGCGGAACAACAGGTCCCTTGACCTATCAACTTCATGACGGTATTTGTGCATGAAACCAACCAATGAAGGATACTCCTCACGAACTCTGCATGTAGGTTCATACAAAGATATCCATCTAGTCTCCACATCCTTCAGAAGTTTTTTGCCATCTATAATTCCAATTGCAAATTTTTGGAACTCGAGAAAATGCTTTGGGCTGCTTGACATATAGGCATGAAGTTCTCTTATGATGTCTTCTAATTTAGCAACATTTTCGTGGTTGCTTACCATTTTATATGCTAAATTCATTACGTGAGCCATACGGTGAATTGGTAGCATATATGGGGCCCTTGTTGTTTGTAATCTAACACATGACCTGTTGGTGACCCTGCATGACGAGATGACATCTGCTCCAAGCGCATACCAACCGTAGCAATTTCATAATCAGTCATACCAATGACATCTTTCAAATGAGAAACAACTATTTTATATAGGTTTTTAGCATTGCGATTTTCAACCATTTTCATAACACCCAATAGGATGAGGTGTCCTTATATGATTTTCTAATGTATAGATGTGGATACATACCCATGCGGTGTTGTCATTGCTTATCACTTCATCAATTGAAAGAGAGATAAAGTTTTCTTTTTTACATTCTCTTTCAAATCTTCCTTCTCTTTCATCGAGAGGCATTTTTCCATTTCCCATCCACTACTCTCGGACCAATGAGGCGAGGTACATTGACATTCCATTAAAGCGATACAAAACTTTGAAATCGAGGAAATCGACATCGCTCTTCCTTTCTTAAGTATTTGAAAAGAGTAGAGAATTGTATGAATTTTGCATGTAGATTGGTTTCTTTCATCTTACCAATATGCGATGTGATCGTTCCTCCCTTTTCAACGGATATACTGTTTTTCTACTCTGCCTCATATTCCATTGCGTATCTAACATGCATGCACTCCTTTTCGATTTTCCACCTACGTGTTTTGATTTTACGGCCATCGCCCTCATTACTGATTAAATATTGTTTTCCACAATGTTTTTCTATAGTGTCAGCTTGATTGCATTTTTGTTGCTTTCCCAATTTCCACGTACATATTGTACATGTACATTCACATGGGATTTCTTCAGAATTAGATGATTGTACAGGCTCAATAAATGGAAATTTAGCTTCCCAATCAAACTTGTATGTCTGCCAATGGTCCACATATTCTTTTTCATTTTCAATGCTTTACTTTTTTAGTAGAATTTTGAGCAATATCACAATCACTGGTTTCCTCTTTCTTGGACCGAGTTTGATTTTGATTTTTGTCTTCCATTTTTTGAGTGTTTATATGTGTGATATCTATTTGCACTTTGGTTGCACCCAACGGGAACAATATCTTCAAGATCGGCATATTATCGTAGGTTTCATTTGTTTGTTGTGATCTGTGCAGAATGCATGTCCACCTCAATAATACCTTCCACACGGTCGATTCGATTCTTTTTGGTGGCATCTATATGATTGGTATTTCTGATATCGTACGTATCATGAGTTTCCAAAATACTTGAAGAGTGATTTCGAGATTTCTTCATATTCTTTGGTGGCACCTTCCATTATTCTGAAAAGAGTCCTACATCAGCAAAAGAACCAAGAAGCGACTCTGTCCAGTCTCTGAGGTGTTGTCATGCGTGAATTGTCTGAGGTCATGCGTCAACTCTGCCCAAGTCACGCGTCAACACTTCTTTCTGTCGCACGTCAACCCTTTCTCTGTCGCGTGTCACCTCCTAGCCCAAGTTGTGCGTCAGTAAAGGTCTTGTCACGCGTCAATACAGCTCTTGTCGCATGTCAGTACAGCTCTTGTCGCGCGTCGTCTGACTCTTGTCGCGTGTTAGTACGGCTCTTGTTGCGCGTCGTCTGACTCTTGTCGCGCGTCAATAATGCCCTTGTCACACGTCAACACTGCATTTATCGCGCGTAACAATCACAAGGCTAATGATAATATGAATCTACGGTGCTCGAGGGTATGCGAGTTCAAATTTCATAGTATTGGTAATCTGGTAAGCTACTTGAGGTATCTACCAGGTGAATCACCTAGGTTTTTATAGGAGATGTTTTCAAATGAAGGCGAAGCCGACCCCCCAAAAAAAATATACTATATATTTTAGGCGAACAGGACACCGACCCACTCCGAATAATTCGCCTTTTCAAATTTTCCTAAAATGAAATTTTCGCCATATTACGAATATTCACCGCTAAAATTATCCCACTGGTATGAATAGATAGTAATTTAAATTTTATTTATATCAAGTTTTGTTTTAGGATTTTATCATAATATTTAATTATTTTTCATTAAATTCAGGTCTCACAATGCCACCACCACCCTTCCACTCGGTTCCATAGTCATTGATTATGGAAAACAACATTAAAAGCGTAAGAAATATTTATTGATTTCATTTTTTTAAGTTATTATTTTTCTCTTGTTTGACTTTGTAAATACAACATACTGATATTATTAACGTATCGATGCTTGCATAATTATTGTAAAAAAATCTCATATTGAAATCACGGTCACCCCCACTACTTTGTGCTTAAGGATTACAACACACCCACCTCCCTTTCTGTCTCATGGTAGGGAAATAGGTTAGTGTTCCACTGTAATGAGTAGGGGCTGCATAAGTTCTGATGATCATAGGTCCCAACTTTTCAATTAGGGGCATGCGAGTGCTAGAGGAAATTATGTTTTAAATAATATCAATATGGGTAAGGAGTATATTTTTTTGAAATCATTTAGGAAATTTCATCAATAAGATAATATAGTGAACATCTCATTAAATATACACATAAAGAGTTATAAATACCACAACAACCATCCTCTTCATATCTTCCTTCCCCAAATGGGGAGGAAAATTAGGATGATGATGGGAAAATTATTTTTTAGTAGACTACCTTATGGATGATAATGTTGCGCAGCCCTTGTGATGGAATGCATTCTTCGATATTAAGGAACTAAGGATATTGGAGATCAGATCGAAATTTCTTATGAAGGAAATTAATGAAAGATATCATAATTTTGAACACAAGTAAATTTTTTTTTCACTAAGTAAAAATGAAGTCGCATGACGATTGATCATTTACTTGATCAATCATAATTATGTAATTATGTCACCAAAAATATTTACACTAATGATAATGTGGTTACTATAATGCTTGAGATTGGCTAATTTGAATGCCAAGGCACATCTTATTACAATAATTGAAATAGAGAAAAGAAACTTGTCACTATTGGAAATGCTGAGAAAGATATGGCCGTGGTAAGTACTTAATATTTTTAAGATTATATTTTATGTTGTTATAGTTTATCTACTTTCTAACTATGATATTTTTAATTGTAATCTAAATACTAGACATTTAATAAGGAGGTGTATGTTTTAGATGAGCACATGACAAAGAGAGAGCAAGTGTATGTGGTGCAATTTCCTTGAAACAAAAACATGTTCTATTAAACAAGAAGAACAATACATTGCATGATATTATAAAGGAACATAGGATTTGAATTCGGATATTAAGTTGAAGAAAAAGAATCATGAGGATCATTCTCTCATTTCAGCGGTAGATGTAGTAATGAGGATAGACAAAATCTTGAAAGTATCAATGCAATTGCAAAAGAATTACTCGAGTCTGGTGATATAAAATATAGTTCAAATGTTGATGTTATAGAATCTCCTCCATAACAAGGATCCAAATGAAGAATTATTATTGATGTAAATCATTTTATTTGTCAATTGAAAACATTATCTTGATGTCAATTTTTTAATCATTTTTTCTCTTATGTATGCATTTGTTAAATGAAAACATTATATTTTTCAAGGTTTTAGAATACATGAATAGTAATACATGTATTCTAGAATCTTGATTTATATTCTGATTGACAAGAAAAATACACACATCACTACTAATTTGATGGTCATCCACTTCATAATAACATAGAATGATTTAAAATGAAAATTTGAGATTACCTTACCAAGAACCCAAGTTTTATTTTTTAATTGATTTACATTTACTCCTCTTGTGTGTGTGATTGTGCGTGCATGCATGCGCGCGCGCACATGTGCGTGTGTGTGTGCATGTGTGTGTGTGTGTGTGTGTGTGTGTGTGTGTGTGTGTGTGTGCGTGCGCGCATGTGCGTGCGTGCGTGCGTGCGTGCGTGCGTGCGTGCGTGCGTGTGCGTGTGCGTGTGCGTGTGCGTGTGCGTGTGCGTGTGCGTGTGCGTGTGCGTGTGCGTGTGCGTGTGCGTGTGCGTGTGCGTGTGCGTGTGCGTGTGCGTGTGCGTGTGCGTGTGCGTGTGCGTGTGCGTGTGCGTGTGCGTGTGCGTGTGCGTGTGCGTGTGCGTGTGCGTGTGTGTGTGTGTGTGTGTGTGTGTGTGTGTGTGTGTGTGTGTGTGTGTGTGTGTGTGTGTGTGTGTGTGTGTGTTCAACTAAGACGAATGGTATGTTTTATGTAAAAAACACACAAAAACATTCCAAATAAAATTGTTTAATGTTATAATGTAGATATACACATCACTCCACACCCTTAAGTCGATGTTTTGGTGTAGATTTGGATATTTTGTGAACCTTGATTTATAAATTTTGAGTCTATATAAATTTACAATTAAATCAATTTATAGAGAAGATTCACATTTAGATGGAAAATTATCTACTATCAATTCCCATAAATTGAATATTTTATTCTTATCAAGATTATATATTTATATGTGAATTGATCTAAGTTGAGGTTTATTTTTAAATTATAAATGATTCATTATTAAATGTGACGAAGTAAATTTGGGTTATCATTTTTTCATGATTAAAATTTATTATCTTCTTTATAAAACCATACTTAAGGGTGGCTAATTTAATTAAAATCTCAAATGTTATATCTTTTTACTAAGACAACATGAATTCTCATGGATTCCAAAAAGAATATTTGTAGAAGAAAATATACACGTGTTTGCTCCGAAGGTATTTGATGAATAAAATACCCTCTTCTTATAAAAATTTTCGCATTTTCAAGATTAATGTCGCATTTCATTCCCTTTAAATAAGATATTTGTTATTTTTTAAAGATAATTTTATCTGAATATTTGTTTGAACATTGGCTAGTCAAACTGGACTCATAGCATTTTTCCTCTTCATATTTATTTACCTTTCCCATGAATAATTTATTTTACAAAAATCATCTGCCCATTATGTACAAATCTCTTTGCATTGCGTTTCTCCATAGATGAGAAACTTTATTTCCCTTGAATAGGACACCCTTTAAGGTTTATTAATTACATTTATCTTTCAATGCCATGCTTGCACAATTTATGTAAAATTTCTTCCATTAAACCGATAATACTTTAAAACAACCTCTGATATTTTACTTTTATACACAATAAATATGTTATTTTTAGTAGAAGTGGATGTATCCATAGAACATAAGGAGTTGATTAATATCCATGTTAGTGATAATGAATACACTTATAAGGATATATATATATATATATATATATATATATATATATATATATATATATATATATATATATATATATATTAATGTTCCTAACTCTTGTTTTTATAATATTATTTTAAACATATCAAAACATTCTATTTTAAGTTGTTTAAATGAGGATCACCACTCTAATAGACATAAAATAATTAAATTAATATCGAAGCAATGTCATTGTATTATAATAAGGAAATCCATTTAATCTTCATTTATATGATTTATAACATTTAAAAATTTAAATATTTATAACATTATATTAGTCATTATTTATCTCATGGTACATTAGTGTTAGGAAATGAGGGATAAAATACATTGAACTATCTCACACATAATCACATTAGTAGAAACTAATATGCGAAAAGATTACGGATCTAAAAATAAAAGTGCAAAATAAAGAAGAACACAACACAAAGAGACAATATTTAACGTGGTTCACCCAATTTGGAATATTTCAGCAAGAATCACTTGCTCAAATTTTATTATAAACCGTCTCTTCTCTCAATACAATACCCAAATTTGTTTGGAGCTATGCTCAACAAACGCTATAGAATTCAAACTGAATTCACACACATCGCAATGTTCCAATAACTCTACCATATGCACAAAACCACATAAATAGGCATCTCGCTTAGCAGCTATACAATCTTGTGGGTACAAAAACATGAGGCAAAACCATCCCATTAACCTATGGGTCAAAATCCTGCCCATATGCGAAGAGCATGTTTCCCGAAATATCGACATTTTTTCAAGACCAAATTTTTTTTTCTCGGGGAAATTTTGTGCCCTTGTACCTTTATTTGGGCCCAACCCCGATCGAGAATACATGAAGAGTGTATAGTACTTTTAGTGTACAATCTTCAACACTTCCACACATGAAAATAGGCTCCATAACATAACAATCTCGAGTTCTTTGAGCAAGCTTCTCAACCCTTCACTAGAGTTCTTAAAGACTAACCAAAGTTGAACATAGCCAGAGTTTATCCTTGTGACCGCATTGGTCATCATGTCTATATGATTGTGACTCGTATGAATATTCTCCATCTTCAAATTCTCTTCCTCTAAAGTTATCCTGCTGAAATGGTACTTTAAGCGCATATGCTTTATCTTAGAGTGGAAAGCGAGTTCTTATCTAGGTTTATAAAACTTTGACTATCACTATGCAAATTTCCTTCATCCTTCTTATGCCCCAAATCCTCAAGCATTTTTGTAACCAAATCATGTATTTGTTTGCCTCTGTGGAAGCAACATACTCAAAATTATGTGGTTGTCAAATCCACAAGCTTCGTAGTCGTGAAATCTAGCTCCTTTGTTGTCCCACCTATAGTGAAAATATAACATGTCGTACTCCTTATATTGTCTACATATCTAGCCATATATGAATCTATATAACCACACAAAGTGGTGTCGATCCTTTGAATCAAAAGCTGTCCCTATAGTCCCTCTCAAGTATCAAAGGATCCACTTTATCGTGCAGCTGTCGATGATCGTTACTGGATCACTCGTAAATCTACTCATAAACTCCCATTACATGGGAAATATCAAGCCTAATGCACACCATGGCATACATCAAACTTCCAACTGGCTTTGATGAGTATGGTATCTGTTATCTCTCGAAAGTGCACCCTGTAGAGAGATGGCTGCAAGTTTTATAAGCTTGCAAAATTTGACCTCTATCTCTCATAGATATAATGGAAAAACCTTAGGTCTATGGGTATACCTATTTATAGGTGAGTCTCAGTATTAAGGTCGGTTCCTTGTTGATGTATCCTAAATTGATTTCTGGGGTTTAAAGGGAAAAGATGACTATAAAATAATTAAAACTAAGGTGATACACCAAATTTTTATAAGGGCTTTGGCCAGTATATACACAATTGATATGTGAAAATATTCTTGATGCGAACCAACAGTTTTTCGTAGAATGTTAAGGGAAAAACACTTCGAGGTATTGAGGGAGAGTATCACAACAATACTGCTAAGCTAAACATGCACATTAATATCATGTAAAAATTACTAAATTTTGTATGAGGGTAAGATGATTAATCGGGAACATGCATTCAAAAGACTAATAGAAACATACACGAGACTGCAAATGATTGGGAAGGAAGAAAATAATTCACACTCAGAAGGAAAAGCTCGACAAAAATTGCTTCAATACTCCTATATCCAAAAAGTCCTCCTTTGTGCTTTGCCAAAGCACACAATATATAGAAAAATAAATTTCACCCCCTTCCTAAAAATAGTCTAAGGCTTGTACTCACCCATGCATCTTATTTTTATCCTTTATTTAATAATAGATAAAGGAATAAAAATAGAGCATGTAATTACAAATAGGCATTAATAGCCTTGATTACAATACAGTCAAACTGAAGTTGATTGTCCTATTTTAAGAAAACAAAGGTGAATAATTTTCTAATAATAGGCTTGCTTGCTTGGCAAGTCTCTTTCCTTGTAAATGTGAATTTGTCTTCTTGTGAAGCATGCAAAAAATCAACTCTCTGTTTGTGAGTAAAATAATTGCAATACTTGCAATATTAACATCCATTGTGGGGACCACCTGTCCATGTGCACATGTTCTGATGTTGACATCTCTTGGCTTCTAATGGTCACAAGGGTGACATAATGCAAATCAACTTCAACCTCCTTGAAGTGGGGACCATCTCCAATCTACTTGGTTTGGCCACCTTGGTGGACTTAGCAATATATAAGGTCGACCATTTTACATGGCACATGCCACTATTAGTTTCGACCACCTTTTGATTAAAACATGCATGTGTATACTTTTGCCTTTGCATATTGGATAATGTATGTTTTAAAAGATCCACCTTTTCGGTGATCATTGTGGGAATGATTTGGTTGGCACTTGTATTGTTTTGAGCATCCACTATAGTGGGACTTTGATCAATATTTCAAAGATTAATTTGATTAATACGTGGGCTGGCCCCTTCTCCACGGTGACTCAACCCTTCTGATGCTTAGTTGTATGTGCACATTTAATTGGTTTAAAGGCTCGGGCCCTTCCCTCCATTAATTTCCTTGGCATTTAAGTTGGGCTCTTGTGGTTATGTTTATAGATTTAAACCATTTATTTAAAACTCGGGTTAGGGTTTTTAACCTTGCATTGAATGTTGTTGGTGGCGTTTGATCACTATGGTTTACATTGAAAGTTGTAGATCGATCTCCACCCTCGATCTATGTACTTGTTGATCATGGTCATTGATCTTTGAATGTGGTTGAGTTCAAACTTAACTCAACTCTTGAGCTCGGTGGTAAAGGTCATTCGACCTCAATGATAACTTCATTCTAGATTTTAGGTGCATGACGAAGCCCTTGTAAAATTTTGATGCCATTGTTATCCTATGAAGCTCAGCTTCCTTATGAGATCAATTTCCTTAGATCGGTTCCTCTGCATATTTTATGGCTCTGCTTTGTTTGAGTTTTATGAGGAGGTGGTCGTGGGGTTTTTACCATTGCATATGTATTTTTACGTGATCGTTTCATTGTTGATTTCGGTTCTTAAACTCTCTGAAAGGTTAAATGGCAACCATTTTTTGATTATTTCGAGTCTGGGTTATTTCACCATTCTGGGTTCTGTAGAAGGGTTCATGTGATTTGAGTTTCTTTCCTCATTGTGATCTCTCTGATCCCTTGCTGTATATTGACCATTCTGAGCTTTTCAAGGTTACTTGGTGTTGTCTCTTGGCACTCGAGCTCTATGGATTTCTTTGTGAATTTTCCCCTTTAATAAGGCCACAGTTTATGATTGTTTTGATCCTTGCTTACTCAAGTTTTGTAATGTTGTTCCTGTGATGCAATAAGGGGCTTGCACACTAGTATTTCTTATCATTTCAGCTTCTGTCCAAAGGGTTGATGAGCTCACCCTTCTAAGTGGTCATCATTTTTTATCACTTTGAGTTTGGGATTGTATCACCGTCATACTTATTTGGCAAGGTATGGTAAGTTTTGGTCTCTAAAGCACCATTGTTACTTGTCTTTGCCATTTCAACTTGTAGGAAGTTTCTCCATATATTTTGAATTCTCCATATATAGGGGAACTTGTAGGAAGTTTCTCATTGCACGTTCGTCCATCGAATGTTAGTTTTGGACATGGTTTTCTGAGCCCTCGAGCTAACTTTTATTTGTTCGCAACTAGGCAAATTATGACCAATGGCCTCCAAAACCTAACCACCAATTGTAAACCATTCGCTAGATCTGAATTCTGTAAGTTCCTATGAAATCTTGGTATATAGTTGGACACGTAGAAATTTTAATCGTGGTGTGTTTTCTCATCAGAAGACAATGTTTGAAAGTGGTTTCTTAGCCTCCAATCCTATTTTGAATGTTTTTGTAGCTTGAAGGAAAATGTAAAAATAAAGTTGTAGCACACTCCTCGGGTTACCACACCCCTGTGGAAACTTGTTGATACTTATAAATAACTATTTGGAACTCTATCTTATGGCTTGTTATGTGAAATTTGACTTTTGGGAAAAATGTATCTCTCTCTTTCCTATCTCTTCCTCTCTCCTTGGTTATGAAATGAAGTGAAAGCGAATACATGTATATAACCTTTTTCCCTTCAATGCAAATTATTAATGTTATTAGGTAAATGGAAAACTAAATATGTTAATTATGCTAGATTAGGGTGGATGCCATGCCAACGATTTATCACCAATTTCATGCTCACATGGTTTTATAGGATGCAAGAAATATGGCGAAAAGGCATTGTGTAATTCAATGTTTATTATTGTAATTTATATAGGTCATTGTAAAATGTATATATGTATAATGTAGTCCCATGTTACAAAAAAATTGTATTTTTAATTTGCTAAGATGTATGAGATGCTAGTTTTAGGGATACCTTGGGAAATGCGCATTTAATCATAGGTGCAATTTTGATTCATAGTTACATATGGTAAAAAGGATTGAAATGTGTGTGTGTGTGTGTGTGTGTGTGTGTGTGTGTGTGTGTGTGTGTGTGTGTGTGTGTGTGTTAAATGAATTTTAATTTAATATCTTGTAGTGCGTTTCTAGTGTGCAATAGATGATTAAATAATTGGTGTTGTGTTTCTTACCTTGAAAATGTAATAAAGGAATCTAACCACAACAATCAACCCTAGTATAAGATTCGTGCATAACTTGTCTTCATGTGTGATCCTTCTTAGCATAGAAGAAATTGAAATTGTAGAATGAACTTAAACCTTGTACTCGATGGAACCTCCTAGTTTAGGTAAATAAGACCCCTAGTTTGAGTTTAGTGTCATAGTCAATATGTTCAGTGACATTGTCGTGAACCCATATTTTAGGAACGATATGGTCACACTTTATCCACAATATGTGGTTTCCTTCAAGGTTTGTTAACCGTGTGTGGGGTAAGTAGAATGTCTTCTCTTCAGGTCTGACACCATGTTGAGTGGTGAAGACCAGCTTGGAAGTCACCTTAAGATTCTTTGTTCGAAGCAACGACTATGTGGTGTAACCTTACCATTTATGTAGTAAGTAGACCTATTAATCTCTTAGTATCCTAGTGGACTAATAAGTCTTACAAAGTTAGATCTAGAATTTTTACTTGTCATCGAATGAATTCCTTGTGGGACCTGCAGACAACACAAACGGAGAGAGTGAAATAGTTGTTCTATGACTTAAACACTTGTTAATAAACTCTTTAGTTCCTCTCATATAGTTGTGTTACCTTGGTTACTAACAACATAGAACCTTGGTTTTTAATGAAGATTGTTTAGCATAAATATGTCCTCTCACCTTAAACTCATATATAGTTGAGGCATAGATCCTTAAGTGCAATTCGAATCAAACTAAACCTCAGTTGATTAGGAGGTTAACTTGGGGTTCGTTTGTAGTTATAATTATTCCAATCATATACTTCTTCAAGATTTTAGACTAGTACTTTCGTAACTCTATATGTTATAAAGTGATCCCAAAAAAGAGACCTAAGAAACAATGTAAATGAAATGAGAAACAAGAGTGTATGTGATAATGGTTTAGGAAAAAAATTCACTTGAATTCCTTGTGGTTTAATTAAGCATTGACTTTTTGTTAAGAATGGTTACAATATGTTCTTGGTGGGACTAGGCATTTGAGTGATTATAGAGTCCACTAAATATAAAATAAAATAAAATAAAATAATGTCATGTAAATGCTTAATTGAATCAAACTAAATTTGGAACTAAAACAACCATAGTAGGAGAACAAATGTGCTTCTAATGGAAGGAAGTTTATAGGAAAGGGAAACTTGAACCTTCACCTCCTTTGAATCGTATTATTTCTCCCTTGACAACTTATGGTTGGTCCCCTTGCTTAATGAGGGTAAAATTAAATGTCAACTAAACATATTTTGAGAAACAAACCTTTAGCATAAGAGTGAGAGAATTAGGAACTTTATATGCAATTTGAAATATGGAAAATAATTATGTAAGTTATGGAGATTGTCATAAGTGATAAAGAGCAAACTTAAATGGTTGAACTGTAAGTTGAATGTGGAATGAACTTATGAATCTATAGGTGGAAAAGGGAGAAAATTATTCTTACATAATAATGTTTTTGAATGTTAATTATAATTTGAAGATGTAATCATTGTAATGATGTGTTGTGGGTTTGTCAATAGTTGAGTCCCTTTTCTTGTGGTTGGCATTATTTCTTGCATTCATTGATTGGGGAAAGTGTGGCATCGACATGTATATGGTGTTGTCATGTGTCTATGTAATTTGATAACTTGTGTAAGTGTCGTATGCATTGTTGAGTTCCTCTGCTTGAAACCTTGTGGTATTGCAAAGTGAGAAATGTAAGTCAAAGATAAAAATATCCTAATATTATTACCATTGTATTTGGATGTGTATTTTGTAGGTGTGACACCTAGTCACCATGTGATGTGACTTAGAATGATCATTCTATTTGTTATATTGTTCACACATTACTTTCTTATGAGTTCAATTACAGTTACATTGACAAAATATTTCCATTCCTTTTACTTCCAAGTGACAAGTTATAACATTACACTATCAACACCGAAACCCATGTTATCACTAAACTTAATCCTTCACACTACTTTCTTTCTTAGACTCAGATATCGATCGATGGGTTATGTTTATTAATGAAGTTAATATTATTTTTAATAAAAGAGATTAAAGGACAAGTAATGTACGATCAATAAGTCGAGACTCCCGGTAATGATTTTTTATTTATTTGGACCATGTGTTTTGATGTCTCTCTTTGCACCACCATAGCTAGATATGGAAATATTTTTATCGCTCCAGATTGTCAACGTATGCCCTTTTGTTACTGCTTAGGTTTCTCTTGCGCAACTAATAGTGGTGTGTACGAAGCCATTATTTTTGGCTTATATGTCACTCGAACCCTTCCTATATGTCATGTAAAAGTTTCGGTGTCTCAAAGCTTATTGTTAATCTGGTCAGTAGTACATACTAAAAAAATAATAGAAACTTATATCCTATTATATATTTTTTTACCAAAATCCTTTCCACGTTTGATTCGAGCACCATTACGGATGTTCCTTGCGAGTTCAATTTGCACACTGATGCAATCGTTAGTACCGCCTCTCATTCCTTTAATATTACCGATGGCCATGCTACATTTGTAGTTTATCATTTACAGTGTCCCTCTATTGACTTCCATAGAACATAGGCCCTGTCACTTGTATCGCACTATATCCAGAATGGTTTATTAGTACCTGCCATGTATGATACTATTGTTTCTGCCTTGTGGTATTAATTTGCATAGGGTTGCGTGTAAAATACACTTTACCTATAGTTTGTTTTAATTACGCCGAAAGGCATGTTCTATGTTAGAAACCCCGAGGGGCTCTGACACGGACGACGACAGCAAGGGCCGAGATCGTTTGGTCGACGATGTACGGACAATCGCGAGCCATACACCAGGGATGTCGTAGAAAAATAGGGAGAGCGTCTGTCTAGACATCGGCGACTGTCATTCGTTGCGGTCTTTTCATTCATGCTTGCCCTGTGTTCTAGATTGTGGTGCTTGTCCTCCTGTACACTATCCATACAGGCCACCATCTCCCCCTGTACTTCTACGCCTGTCGGATTAGGTCGTATTGGATAAAGAGGCGTGGTACCTATCGTTTAGGGAAAAATGGTTGCGTGTTTGGGTGCTGCAGCGACGTTGCTGTTTCTTGAGATCTGTGTCGTTGGAAATCCCTGAGGGCTAGGGTTTTAATGGGGGTCGGAAAATGCGGATATGTTTATCTGTTGTCATTCACCAGCGCAAAGGAAGCGGCAGAGGTAAGGCATCTAATAAATTTTGTCTGCTAAGTTTGAATTTCCATCAGATATCTGGTCGTTTATATTTCCCCTATTTTTTAATTTCTATATTCTTCACTGATCTTATTGGTATACGACATGTTATTCAAAGCAATGGGACGAAAATCTGTAAAATTATAGTGAAAAATGCTTGAAAATACCTTGTCGGTGGTGAAAACCTCTGAAAAATCGCTCATGCTTTTGCTTTGACCAATTTTGCATCTCGGAAATTTTCTTTCTCGAGCATGGTTCAAATACTCCATCTTCTGCAAAGCTTCCTCTGCTTGTGATGATATCAGTTTGTCTTTAGTAGGAAGAGCCTTCATATCTTCAAATCGTTTAGCCTCCATTTTCAACAAAATGGATTTGTTCAAAATGTGTTATAATTACTTAGAAACATTCATGCAAATGCACGATTAGTAGATGTAAAGCCAAATTCCACAACCTTTGTCAAGCATCCTCCTGCTGTTCCAAAATGGGAGCTTTGGAGCAGGTATGGACATCCATCAAAGCACAATGGATAGAGGAATTTTGACTAATGTAGTTCAGAATTGCACAGTAGACATGTATGCACAATGTTGAAGCATAGACAAGGCACATGAAGCTGTTTGATAAAATGCCTCAAAGAAATGTGGGCTCATGGAATACCATGATTGCGGGATATGCACAATATGAATTTGTTCAAAATGCACGTGAACTGTTTGATAGAATGCCTCAAAGAGATGTAGTCTCAAAGAGTTCCTGAAAGCCCGTGGAAACAGTGTGAAAAAAGTAGAAAACCAGCTGAGGGCGTGCCTCACATGGCGAGACAACATTCCCATTGGTATTTTATTTTTGTCCATATTTTTAATCTTAAATTGAAAGATGCGATTCACATTTCCACTTTTTCCAATCGCTTTATTAAATCCTCAGTGCAAAATAAGAATGCTACCCTATAGACATTGATAGCTTGAGCTTTCTATGGCATTGTTTTTGTCTCATCCAAATGCTGATAGCTACATTACAAATAATGTTCAATCCTAGCGCGTTCGTTGAAAATTGAAATTCCACAGTACAAAAATGGAGTGTTTTTAGTCATTTTACATCCAAAGATTTGACTGATTATTTCCCTAACATCGCCTAAACCAGAAAAGGGATGATGCATACTCGATCCATGTACAAATTAAAGTTCGGACAAAATTTGGGGTTCCATTACAGCTCTTAGTAACATCGACAAAATTCCTCTATCCTTTACGCTTTGATGGATGTCCATATCCTATTCGAAGCTCCTATTTTGCCACAGGCTGGGAGTATGTTCGCAAATGTTAACTGATCGAGTTGAAGACCTGTTTCTTGCATATGGTGAAACAATGTGAGTGCCTTGTGACAATAACCATGTTTTCTGTATGCTGTAATAATTGTATTCCATGACAAACTGTCTCATCGTTTCACTTGGTCAAACTCTTTACGTACATCTATCAAAACTCTGCACTGGACATACATTTAAATATGTTCTTTATGAAAACCGTGCTCATGAAAATACAAATCTGCAATAATTTAAAATATGTAATCTTCAGAGACGTTGTGTGCACCTACCTCTGGCAGTGTACTATTGTTTTCGGCTATTCGTATTAGTTGCAAAGCGGTGGGGTGGTGAACTATTACTGGCGGATTAAATTGGCATGTCATTATTTCTCCAAAGTCAGATTGCATGTTCCCACAACCTATAATGTATGTTGCCCGCATTTTTTATTTCCTTTTCTTTTCATTGGTCCTTCCTTTTCCCTTCATTGCCCGCCGTATATTTTATTGTTAGTTTATTTGTTTTGACAGACTCATGTTTTTCTTTGCTATCAACACTTGGATACATGCATTTCTCAATTTTTGTTTCTACAGAAGATAAGTTGGTTCATATGAGACCATTTGCAAATATCTCTGTTTATATTTTAAATTATAAAAACAAACAAAGCATAAAGGATAGAGGAATTTTGTCGGATGTGCTTGCAAATGTCCTGGTAGACATGTATGCAAAATGTGGAACTGTAGACAAGGCACGTGAACTGTTTGACACAATGCCTCAAAAAAATGTAGTATCGTGGACAGTCATGATTGCAAGATATGCCCAAAATGGATTTGTTAAAAATGTGTTATAATTACTTAGAAACATTCATGCAATTGCAATTGGCAGAGGTAAAGCCAAATTCCACAAGCTTTGTTAGCATCCTCCCTTCACGTGCCAAAATGCAAGCTTTGGAGCAGGGTATGGACATCCATGAAAGCATAATGGATAGAGGAATTTTGAGTGATGTAGTTACTGACTACGGTAGACATGTATGCAAAATGTGGAAGCATAAACAAGGCACATGAACTATTTTAGTACGTCAAAGAGTGAGAGCATCCCTGCAAAATCCATCTGGTACATATACTGCAATCATGGCAATCCCTGATACCACATCTTTTCAAGCATTGTTTCAAACAGTTCATGTGCATTAGGTATGCTTCCACATTTTGTATAGATGTCTACTAGAGCACTTGCAACTACATCTAACAAACCATTAGGCAGTCCCTGATACCACATCATTTTCAGGCATTCTTTCAAACAGTTCATGTGCATTAGGTATGCTTCCACATTTTGTATAGATGTCTAGTAGAATAGTTGCAACTACATCTGACAAAATTCCTCTATCCTTTATGCTTTGATGGCTGTAAATGCCCTATTCCAAAGCTCCCATTTTGCCACAGGCTGGGAGTATATTGGCAAATGTAAACTCATTGGGTTGAAGACCTATTTGTTGTATATGGTGAAACAATGTAACTACCTTGTGAGGATAACGATGTCTTTTGTATGCTGCAATAATTGACATACATTTAAATATGTGTTTTTATGAAAAGCTTTGTGTAGCAAATGCCATTTAATCAGGCAGAAATTCCACAACCTTTGTCAGCATCCTCCCTGCCTGTGCCAAAATGGGAGCTTTGGAACAGGTGATGGACATCCATCAAAGCATAATGGATAGAGGAATTTTGACTGATTTAGTTGCAATTGCCTGGTAGACATGTATGCAAAATGTGGAAGCATAGACAAGGCACGTGAACTGTTTGATAAATTACCTCAAATAAATGTGGGCTTATGGAATCCCATGATTCCAGGATATGCACAATATGAATTTGTTGAAAATGCACGTGAACTGTTTGATAGAATGCCTCGAAGAGATGTGATCTCAAGGAGTGCCATGATTGCAGGATATGCACAAAATGGATTTCTTGAAAAATCCCATGAACTGTTTGATAGAATGCCTCAAAGAAATGTGGTCTCATGGAATGCCATGATTGTAGGATATGCATAAAATGATTTAACTCATATTGTAGCTGAGTTGATGATATTTTTATAGACTTGAAACAGACTCTAATTTTCGTTGTTTTTGATGTGAAAACAAGATTTCTCTATATCTGTGGGCTATGAGTTTTGATATTTTTGGTATATATACATTTATAGAAGCTTTTATTTTCATGCTTATCTTAATTATTGGTTTAGTTTATGCATGGAGAAAAGGAGCATTGGAATGGTCTTAATTATTGGTTTAGTTTACGTATTTTTCTGAGTATCACATTTCATAGGGTTCAGCTTTCAATGAAATAGTTATTGTTTTTTAAATGGATCTGTTTTCTTTTGTTTGAAGGTTTGCTGGTATTTTCTTCTGGCTGTCACTTTTCCCCTTTTTCCCCAAATGTCCCGTGCCTTGTCTATGCTTCACCATAAGTTTTTCAGTAGTTTGGATTCGAATATTTTGGATTTGGTTCTTTGGCGGTGAGTTCATTGATTACACAAAGCAATAAGAAAGTGACATTACTTTTAACCTCATTTTTTTGTCAAGGTATGTATCAGCATTCACATTACATTTTCAATTTTCTGTAGTTTCGTAAAATACATATACATTTGAGCTTTAGAAAATAGTACATCCGATATTGTATGTACTGAAATTTAAATAGCTAAAGTCGTTGAAAAAAAATAAGTAGAATTGTGAATGACGTAGAGATACAGTTTAAGAATTTTCATGCACTGAAAAACAAAATGCGGAAGAGAACAGAAAATGACGCTGAAATAGAAGAACACATTAAAAAAAAGCAAGTAAAGTAGAATCAATTAATATATTGATTATAAAACGCTGAATAGTTTCCACAGCTCTCCTAGCCTTGTTTCTTTTACAACATGGCCAGAATTTAAGAGACCACTGCATAAAAAGGTGTGGAATTACTTGGCTTGTTTTTCTTAATAAATACATTTTGGAATGTAGTTATTTGCATTTTGCATTGTGGTTATTATTAAGTTAGATTCTTTGTTGTTAAGAATACCGTTTTCATAGTATGTCATTGTTACGGTGGATATGACTATGAATTGACAATATAACTGGCGCAATGACTATTCTTCTCTGTCAGGTACTCTTTTTCCATAGTAACACTTTGTGTTTTTTAGAAGAAGCATTAGCTAGCTATTGGCCTTTCTGTGGATTAAAAAAATTGATCCATGTAATGACGGAGGTAGCATGGTTCTTGACATAAGCTGTTTATAAACATGAATTTTCTTTTGTAGAAAACTGCATTTGTTTCGGTTTTAGTGCTCAACTTCCTCATGGAATTTTCAGTTGCCTTAATCTCTATCCAATTAATTATTTGTTTGCCAGCAAGATGGGGGCTCTATGTCATTATGCATTGGGATGTTTGGAATTAGCAAAACAACTAAAATAATTACAAGTTTAGTAATAGTTTAGCTAAAATAATTGAGGATCAATAGTCAATTGTTTATAGATTTAACAAAAACCTAGATTCACAGACAATACCATATGTCATAGTTTTTCTTGTAGTTTCCTTGCTCATAAGAAGGTTTATTACATTAAGCTGCTTGCAGAATTGTAAGGGCGAAGTCTCGAGCTTAGTTGGAACACTGCACAGAATTTGTAGGTGGTAGTGGCGACCGCCATCAGCCAAAGACATGGCATTCCTAACTAACGAGGAGTTTGAGAGGAAACAAGTTGGTTTCCAATAACAATGATGATCATGTGATTGATGAGTTGATTTTTGAAATTGTTATGCACAAACAATTGGAATTGAAGGTTGGCTATGAGGACAAGCTTGAGCGAGCCAAGAGCTTGTTTCATGCTAGTTTACAAATTACGAGCAATTTTTTGAATAACACATACATTTTTGAAAGCAATAACATGGAAAACTAAATTTACAACCACTAGTTGTCACGTACTGAATTTTTACCTATCAAAGAAGTTCAAACTTCATGTCCACTTTTGAAAAGTTTCATGTTACATATTTCTTTATAAATCCTTCTTGTTGATCAATGCACAGTATGTTCCATTATTTCTTGCCATCACCACCCATCATATTCACATCTTCATCCCATCCTCTTCGGCATTTTCATCGTACACTCCACGTACGATGAAATGAAATGATGAAATGAAATGAGTTTCACTTCTCTTCAAGACTCACTCAAACACATAAAATACATTTTAATCGATAAAATGAGTTTTTTTGGTCCAAATCTTCTTTCCAGAATCGACTACCGTCTTAGGGAGGCTTTCCGCACTTCAAAGACTCAACATTTGGAGGTAGATCTATAATCCTTGTTAGAGACCTTGGTCAACTTCCTCGATTATGGACATTCCAATTTATGCAAGCAAGTCTTACGGAGCTACCCTCTGGCGCGAATTCAACATATCGGTCTCCCTTCATTCAATCTTCAGGAAACAAGGCTCTGAACCTGCACAGACATCATTCTGGGAATTGCTGCTTAACATTCGTAACACCATCCCTCTAATCCAAGATTGGGAAGCTCTTATGTCAAGATCTGATTCCTCCCTATCCGAACAAGAAAGGATTGAGTTTAAAGAAGGCCCTCATCTTTTCGCTCAGAATGACCTTGTGGACTTGCACAACCTTTTTATGTTGAAGTCCCTTAACTCTCCTATAGCCAGATCTATTGCTGAAAAGACAAGATGTTCTACATCAGGTGATACCGAGGATGATCAATTGAAGCCCAAGGTTCTTCTCTGCATCAATCAAAAAGTAATGCTTTCCGTAAACTTGTGGGTTGAGAAGGGTCTCGTCAATGGTGCTACTGGTTCTATCATCGACATAATCTATGGAATATCCTCCGGCCCTCCAAATCTTCCTCTGTTTGTCGTCATCAAATTTGATCGTTACACAGGACCTCCCTGGGATTCAAACAACCCCTTGCATGTTCCTATTCCTCCCATATCTAGAGGAGGCCGTAGACAACTACCGCTCAAAATGGCTTGGGCTTTTTCTATCCACAAATCTCAAGGGCTTACACTACAACTTGCTACAGTGGACATTGGCAAGACTCGAAAGATAAGGCCTTACATTCATTGCTATCTCAAGGATTCCGTCTCTCTCTTCGCTTCGTATTTCTCCAGCTTTCTCTTTCTCCCATTACTCTCGCATGTCCTTCACTCCCCTTCTGCATTCCAAGCTCCAAGAGGAATATCGGATTTTCTCCCTTCCGTCTTCTCTAGCTCTCCCCTTAAATCGTTCGTCTTAGCTCCTTCCAGCTCTTGCGGGGACGCATTCCCCTTCCATCTTGGTATCGCTCCCGCTGTATATATCTCATTTTTTTGTTTCGATAACAACTTATGCCTCATATTTCTATTTCTTTTATTTTGTTCATTAAACTAAGTTGATCTACGTTATTTTGCTCGTACTTTCTCTTTTTCTTTCATCCAACCGCTCTTTCGGCATTTTCATCGCACACCCCACGTGCGATTGCTAGTTTTTAGGAAATTATTGATACTCTAAGAAATTTTGTTGGGAATTGTTGGTGGAATTTTATTGCTCATTGCCAAACCTCATTCCTTTCTCCATTCCGGATATCACCGTAATTTTTAAAATTTTATTTCTGTTAGAAATTGACATGTACCGATAGCTAATTGTTGTTCTTTGTAGGCCTAAGCCAAGTGGATTATTGCATTGACGACAGTTGTTGTGGCAAGGCTGGGACAAGAGGTTTTTGAACTCTGCTGCAATGTTTAAGACAGAAGAAAAATATGTCCATTCCATGAAGAGCTGAAGATGCCTCAACATTTGCGGATGTTTATAAAAAATAGATATTTCGGATAGCCTGAATTTGACAAACACACAGGTGAGTTTTTCAACTATTTTCATTTTACTTTGTTTGATAAAATTTTGCATATTAAGGAGATGCTCAGATGATTATTCAATTTTTTTTTGATTCGGCAGAGGCATTACATTGTGAGTTTGACTGCAAGGGGCGTTTTACTTATTCATGTTTGTTAGATATTTTATTTATGTAAATGTTTAGTTTTAATTGTATTTGAAAAGACCACTTTTTGCTCTTCCAGAGGCTTATCCTTTTTGTTTTTCATGTTCAACAGATTCCATACATGAGACCCTCTGATGTGATTATTTAAGTGAAGATTTAAATAGTTTCTTCAACTCTTTATTCTTATTTTCAAATTCAGTTTTCCCAGGTTGAGCAATGAGGGCTTGTTTCTTCTCTCCCACTCTTAAGAAATTTGTATGTCGATTCCAGGCCTCACAAGCCTCTGATCATAGCCAACACTTATGGAAAGGGTTATATACGGTAAAGGAGTGGAAACACTTTTCCATCACTCAGTACATAAAACATTATCCAATAGCCTTTAGGTGTTTTCCTCATCTAGCATCTTTTACTAGGGAAGATGAGATTGTCTCGGACAAGATTCTTAGCATTCTGCTTCTATGTTTTATCAAAAGCAAGAAACGGTGATACATATATCTAGGCATTGAAAAGTATCTACATATTTTGGAAATGGTTCCAAATCCTAATATGGAAATATTAATGTCAACAACTTCTTTCCTTGTTATTTTCTTTCTATGAAAGGGGTGATGTAAATCAACGTTCCACTAGATTGTTATTTTCTTTCTCTGCAAGGGGTGATGTAAATCAACCTTTGACTAGATTTCCCACTTTTGTAGTCAGGAATTTTTGATAAGGAAATTAGTTTTATCCTGATGATGGACAATGAGGTGTGGTCTAAAACATTGACTCAAAACCTATACAATTTGTAGCAAAAGCTTTTTATCAATGCCATGTCTAATTAGATGTAAATTACAAAAACTATTATTTCTATGCTAGTAGGTGCAATAGTAGAGATTTGGATTTCCTCAATACAAGGATACGATCTCTCAATCACCATATTTCTATGTAATAAAACTCTTCTATCTCAAGAAAATATTTAGTTGTCCTTTGCACTTGAAAATTTGGTAATTTTCCATATTTACCCGAACATGTTATGTCTATTCCACTATAATCAAAATATTTCAAAGCATAAAAAGCGAGATTATACTCACTTTTTCACTTTTGAGGACCGATCCAGAGGATTTTTCACTATGAAAATTTTCCCTAAACTTCCCTAAAATTGGACCATGCTAAAGGGATTATTGATACCTTTCTGACGGTATGTTGAACTCCAGAAACAGAGTCCGTATGCAAATTCTATCGCCGGTCGAAGATGGGCCTCCAAACGGGTCAACTCTGGTCAATAGGTCAACCAGTGGACCAATGACAAGGTGACACGTGGCAGTTGGTGATGAGAAAAAAATTGATGGTACTATAATGTTTCAAAATCAGTTCCATGGTATAGAGCTCATCGCAAGCTTTCCGACGCATTTTGAACGGACCAAATCTGAGTTCGTATGCGAAAGATATGCATAGTCAAAGTTGCGGTCAAATGATGACGTGGCACACTCTAACGTGGACAAATGGCATATTATTGGCGTGACACTTGGCAGGTTTGTAGTGGATTTAGATTTTAAAATAATAATTTTAAAAATCTATTTAATCCATTCCATGTGAATAAATTCAAATCCCATGGTATAAGGAGGATTTTGTGGCCAAAAAAGCTATTTTAAGGCTTATCTTATCTCTTTCCCACCAAACGTGGGGTCAATGGCTAAATTGGGCTCCTAAACCTATGGAAGGGGGATTTGAACCCTTTCCAAAATAGTAATCAGCCTTCCCAAGCTGCCACTTTGTAGCAAGTGATAGAGAAGGAGATCACATCTATTTAAAGGGAAGCTTTTGGTAGGTTGAAAAGGGGGACAGCGAAGGACCAGTTTGCAGAGATCACAATTTTCGAGGCACTTATGGTCCGAATTAGGACTTGGTGTAAAAATGAAAGTTGTTAAAAATTATGAGAGATTTCCAGAAAGGTAACTTTTGTTGCATGAAGTGCTATATATTTTTCTGTGTAGGCATTTTTCCATCGCAGTTTCACAGAACAGGCACGAGGGCAAGCAGAGATCTGTATTTTGCATCCACTTCTGATCCGAATCAGACCATGAAGTAAAAGGGAAGTTTTTAATAATTTCCTAAAGTTTCTATAAATGTAAACCTTATCTGTATAGGTCTTTTATATTTCAAGTTGTAGACGTTTTTGAACGTATTTGCACAGGGAACAAACAGAAGAAATACTGTAGGAGCCACGGATGAACTTGGGAATGATTATGGTAAATTGCAGAATTCCTTGAGGTTTGAATCAGCTCATTTGCAGGTATAAAGGTCTGTTAAGTCAAGATTGAAGGGATATTGTACTTCATTGGACGTTTAATGGATCGATTCACTTTTTGTGAATCCGGAGATGTAGCCTTCGGGTGAACTCCGTTATCAATTTCTTGTTTTGTGGATTTGTGCATTTCAGTTTTTAAAGCTTTTTATCAGTTGAAATTCATCATTGGATTAATTTTATTAATTGATAAAATAAGTATAAAACTGGAGTAAATGGATTGAAGGAACTTTCAGTATCCATAACCCACAACAAGATTTGAATACACTTATCATCTTAGATTCAAATGTTAGTTTGAGTGTATGATTAAAAATCAACTGTGAAGTAAAATGGATTTGTATTAGATTCAAGCGATTCACTTAAAGTTGAAAAATCAGATTAATTGGTCTTTTTGGAAGAGTTGAGGATTTGGGTTTCAAGACACCTAAAAATTGGATCAAATTAACTCAAGATCAATGTTGAGTCTGTAAATTTCAAAATCTGGAAATTTTCTAAGTACTTCAAAAATAAATAAATAAATAAGTACCATTTTCAGATCAAGTTGGTATCAGAGCTGGTTTAGCTTTTGATTTGCATCAATTGATTTGGTTCAGTTTGGTTTTTGCATTTTGGGCTTGATCTTTCATTTGCAGTGTGCAGAGTTTGGAGGAACAGGTGTGCAGGAATCATGGGTAAGATGTCCAACAAGACCAAGTTTTGAGGAACTGGAAGCATGCAATCATCAAATTCAGGAAGAGAATGCCTTCTGAGATGTCAGGTATTGGCTCTTGAAGAGAAACTTGACATATTGAAAAAAGAGCTAGAATCTAAGGATGAGCTCTTGATGGTGTTGCAAATTGATGGACCTAACAAGGTACAGTTATTGTTGATGCCTCCACTATATGACAAGATGAGTGCACAAAGTAAGTATCAAAACACTTAATTCCTCACCCAAAGCTAATTTGGATTCTACTATAGTGCTCGGTGAATTTGAAAAGAAAACACTAAACATATAAGATCTAAAATTTTGAATAACATGGGTTTTAATGGAATTAACCTTGGTAAGAATAACCAAGGTATAACTAACCCAATATTGGTTGAGGAGAGACCTCGTTATGCAGGACTGGGATATGCTAGTGCAGGGGAAATGGAAATTGGAGAGAACTCCAAGACCGCTGGAAGAAGAAAAGCTTCTAACAACAAAGAGTCATCCCCACTAGCATCAGGTGGTTCATCCTCATCAGGAGGATCTGGTAATAATTCACCACGGAGAGGTATAGAAATCCCCCCACCTTCGGTTTACCATTGCTCAAAAATGAAAGGTAAACAAATTGATCCCTTATCTACACTGGAAAAATTTGGCTATAATTTTCAAGCTATGTTGAATAGTTATCCGTGCACATTCTGTGGTTTATCTAATCATTGTGTGGCCAAGTGTAGGAAGTATAAATCCAGAATGGAACAGTTTGAGAAAATGCATTCTCCTAACCCGGGTTCGGCTAAGAGCAGTCAAGGTAAGGTTCCTAAAAATGTGGATCCTAAAAAAATGGATCAAAGGTTTTGTGATCATTGTAATAAACAAGGTCATGAAATTGGTAAGTGTTGGAAGCTACATCCAGAACAAAAATTAAAGTTTGTTAAAAAGGATAAAAGTTTTAAACCAACTAATTTGACCACTTCGGTGGCCCCGGTAAAAACTGAATTGAATCAACCCCCTAAAAAGGACAGTATGTTGAGTAAAGTGGGTAAACAATTTATCAGTTTTATGTTTGCATAGTTGATTGTGGAATACATGCAAACTAACAAGTAGTTTTGGAAATCCCACTAAATTGTGAAAAGGATAAGTACAAAAATTTATTTTTCTGCCTTGGTGTTGGTGAAGTATCGTAAAGAGGAAATAATCGGGTGACAGGTTTAAAATACTTGATGCAATTTTCTTTTTTAATGGTTTTACAACTTCATTTTTCAGCAGTATTTACAGTTCAGTGGGCATGATCATTGGTCGGATGTCTATATGTGGATTGTAGTTAAAATATTGTTATTGTGCAATTTGTGGCATGTAGGCATTGTTTGTAAGTGCACAACTTATACAAACTCTTTGTTTACTATGCATGACATTTGTACATTTGTAAGTCTTATTGATAGACTTAATATTTGTAACTGTTAGGTATAGTTGCAAATGGTATGTACAAGTTTTGCACTAACAAGCTGTGAGTGCAGGTTACATTTGCATTGTTGACAGTGGTGAGTGCAGGATCAGGATGTACAAAGGAATATGGCAGTTGCAGTGTCATATCAGTTGCAGTTTAGGCCATTGGGTTATATTACTATTATTGGCATTTGATTATTGCAATTTTTATGGAAAAATTACCATGCTATAAACTGGGTTCTATGTTTGTATTATGCAGAGAACGTGTGTATAGTTCAACAGAGTGAATTTCCATTTTGAGGTCAAAATGGTCTTACTGGGGAGGAGTGATCCGGAGGATTTTTCACTATGAAAATTTTCCCTAAACTTCCCTAAAATTGGACCATGCTAAAGGGATTATTGAGACCTTTCCGACGGTATGCTGAACTCCAGAAACAGAGTCCGTATGCAAATTCTATCGCTGGTCGAAGATGGGCCTCCAAAGCGGGTCAACCTCGGTGAAAGGTCAACCAGTGGACCAATGACAAGGTGACACGTGGCAGTTGGTGATGAGAAAAAATTGATGGTACTGTAATGTTTCAAAATCAGTTCCATGGTATAGAGCTCATCGCAAGATTTCCGACGCATTTTGAACGGACCAAATCTGAGTTCGTATGCGAAAGATATGCATAGTCAAAGTTGTGGTCAAATGATGACGTGGCACACTCTAACGTGGACAAATGGCATATTATTGGCGTGACACTTGGTAGGTTTGTAGTGGATTTAGATTTTAAAATAATAATTTTAAAAATCTATTTAATCCATTCCATGTGAATAAATTCAAATCCCATGGTATAAGAAGGATTTTGTGGCCAAAAAAGCTATTTTAAGGCTTATCTTATCTCTTTCCCACCAAACGTGGGGTCAATGGCTAAATTGGGATCCTAAACCTATGGAAGGGGGATTTGAACCCTTTCCAAAATAGTAATCAGCCTTCCCAAGCTGCCACTTTGTAGCAAGTGATAGAGAAGGAGATCACATCTATTTAAAGGAAGCTTTTGGTAGGTTGAAAAGGGGGACAGCGAAGGACCAGTTTCAGAGATCCCAATTTTCGAGGTACTTATGGTTCGAATTAGGACTTGGTGTAAAAATAAAAGTTGTTAAAAATTCTCAGATATTTCCAGAAAGGTAACTTTTGTTGCATGAAGTGCTATATATTTTTCTGTGTAGGCGTTTTTCCATCACATTTTCACAGAACAGGCACGAGGGGCAAGCAGAGATCTGTATTTTGCATCCACTTCTGATCCGAATCAGACCATGAAGTAAAAGGGGAAGTTTTTAATAATTTCCTAAATTTTCCAGAAATTTAAACCTTATCTATATAGGTCTTTTATATTTCAAGTTGTAGACGTTTTTTGAACGTATTTGCACAGGGAACAAACAGAAGAAATACTGTAGGAGCCACGGATGAACTTGGGAATGATTATGGTAAATTACAGAATTCCTTGAGGTTTGAATCAGCTCATTTGCAGGTATAAAGGTCTGTTAAGTCAAGATTGAAGGGATATTGTACTTCATTGGACGTTTAATGGATCGATTCACTTTTTGTGAATCCGGAGATGTAGCCTTCGGGTGAACTCCGTTATCAATTTCTTGTTTTGTGGATTTGTGCATTTCAGTTTTTTAAAGATTTTTATCAGTTGAAATTCATCATTGGATTAATTTTATTAATTGATAAAATAAGTATAAAACTGGAGTAAATGGATTGAAGGAACTTTCAGTATCCATAACCCACAACAAGATTTGAATACACTTATCATCTTAGATTCAAATGTCAGTTTGAGTGTATGATTAAAAATCAACTGTGAAGTAAAATGGATTTGTATTAGATTCAAGCGATTCACTTAAAGTTGAAAAATCAGATTAATTGGTCTTTTTGGAAGAGTTGAGGATTTGGGTTTCAAGACACCTAAAAATTGGATCAAATTAACTCAAGATGAATGTTGAGTCAGTAAATTTCAAAATCGGAAATTTTCTAAGTACTTCAAAAATAAATAAATAAATAAGTACCATTTTTAGATCAGACACGCCCAATACTTGCTTCTTAAAGTTAGTATTTTCTTTGACAGGGACTAACTGAATACCCCAGCAACTGTTTGGACTTTTACCCTCTTTTGCGAGCTTCTTGATCCGTTAAAAAGCTTAGGAGACATAGACAATGCCTATTAATTTTCAATGCCTACAAAAGTAGATCCTTGTATAAATTTCGCCTCAATGGAGAGGTAAACTATTCATGTTTCATCAATTACATTAGGAGATTTGATCTGATTAGACATGTATGGACATTTAGGCGTATAGCGCCGATTTAGCTTGATTACTATGTTGTTTGCATTATCTTATGATGTCATGGATACTAATTGATATGATGTTGTTTTGGAACGTAATTATATTGATGGATACTCAGTTTGTTGCATGTTGGGATTCTATGGATACATGTCATTTTATCATTATGACTAACTTATGGTGAATTATGTATAGTTGTGCACGTTGTCACATTTTGATTCAGAAAGATGATATGTTAGTCTAGAATTCATTGATATCTTATTTAGTAGTTGATTTATATTTTATCGGATAGGTGCGTTTAATGTGTGCAATGAGTGTGTAGGTGACAGGTCACAGGAGAACGTGGGATTCAGGCCAGCTACGTAACTTTGCACAAGCAGCCCATGGGGCTAAGTCCTAGCCGTGTTTATTGCTTGAGGCCTTAGCATTAGAATTATTGTTTTGGGCACCATGGGTGACCCTCATTTGTAATGTAATATGTCTTGTAATTATTAATTTTGCTTAGGGTGTTTAGTTTGTGTTGTAAACTTGTTTTGGGAATTAATGACCCCACTTGCATTAAGTTTTGAATTAGTTTAATGATGTACTTAATCTAGAGGGTTTAGGGTCACATGTGAACCCTTGGGTGGGCCCCACACCCTCTTACCTTGTGCCAAATTTTCCAAACCCGAAATTGGGTTATTTTAGGCATTTTTAGGGACCCCTTTTTAGTTTGGGAGTTCCCTTAACATGAAAATGAGCCCTTGGACCCTACCTAATAGGTAGGGGGCTTATTTCCAAGGCTAGAGGGAGTTTTCCCTCCCTTTTTGCCTCTCCTTTGGTCACATCCATGTAAGGGGTATGGATTAGTGTGCTTGTTAAAAGTTGCACAAGAATTGTTTTGTTATCATTTAGAGTAATTTGGGAGAAGAGGGCTAAAAGTCATTTTATCCTTTCTCTCATTTATCTTTGGCATCTTTGACCTTGAAGGAGGAGAGGGGTGACACATGTCACCCCCTCATTTGTGAGGATTTTTTCTTGCTCCTCTTCAAATTCCCCTCATGGGAAAAGAAGAGAACTTTTTTTTTTGGAGCTTTGCTTGGAGTCTTGTGGATTTGGAGCTAGAGTTTGCTTGGGTCAAGAAGTGGAAGAGATTGAAGTTTGGAGAGCTTTTCTTTGAGGTAGGCTTCTTGAGCTTTTTGTGTTTGTTATATCATGCTTGAAATTAGTTGTTTACTTGGAAATGTTGTTGTTGTTGTATGAAGATTTGTTTGTTGTTTATTTGATTTTTTCTCCCTCCATCATATGGCATGATGGAGTTTTGGAGTTGTGGGGGAAGAGAGGGAATTTTCCCTCTCAATCCTTATAGGCTTGATGGGCAAGCCTTGTAGGATTTAGTTACTCCCCTCAAATGGTTGAGGTGGGGAAGGTGGGTCATTTGGCATGAACCTCCTTCCCCATTCTTGGTAAGGAAACCCCTTTGGGGTTTGAAAATCCTTCAAGAAGTTGGTGAAAGGGTGGAGGAATAAGGAGGGCTTGAATGAAATTGGAGAAATAAGGAGGGTATGGAGATCTTGTTTTGTACAAATAATGATGGTTGCAAACTTTTGGAGAACTTTCTTTTCTCTTCCCCATTTTTAGAGGTAGAACATGGTTTCTCCTCTTGTTCATCTTTGTAAAATTTGGAGTCTTGTCTTAGTCTTTGCCTTGTTTTTTGTATGAATGTAATGTTGTTTGTTCACCCTCACTCTTGTGCATAGTTGTGGATAGTTGTCCTCTTTCCCATGGGCTTGGGGGAGGCTAGCATGCATCCCAACCTTGGGAAAGGCATGTAATGATGCCTATGGTTGGGTGGAAAAACAAGCTTCTTCTCCTTGTTTGGATTCCTTGAAGGCATTTGAAGTTGGATCTCATGAGTTGGAGTTGGTGATAGTTGGAGCTCTTTGTCATCTTCTTTTTATTTGTGGACATTACCTCATTGTAACCCTTTTTGGGATATGGCTTGTGGAAACTTCCTCTTTATTGTAATTCCTCTTCTCTTTTTTTGTATTTGAAAAAATCACTTGTAAGATTTAGTATCATTTGTATTTGAAAAACCTTCTTTCAAGCTTGGAAAGGAGTTTGTTGTTGTCTTTTATGTATTTTAGCATGATTTTGAAATATGATGTATTGAGAGATTTGCAAAAAAGTCTTGTAAAATATTGTATTCCTTTAAAATACATTTAGTAAAATATATTTACATTCCTTTAACATGCTTTGTTTTTGGAATATTATTTTGAAAAAAAAGATTATTTATTTGAAATGAAATTTCTATTTTTTATATGAAGTTTTCTATTTAACATTGAAGAAACTATTATCATTTTGAAAAATCTCTTTTTTAAAATATGATAATGGATTTAGAAACTAAGTGGAAAAGCTTTAAAAAAGAAATATAATTTCTTGGAATTTTTTTTATATTGAAATGAAGTAATATTTAGTATTACCTTGGGAAGAAAAGTAACTACTACTTTTTTTTGAAATTAATTATATTAAATGGAATGTGAATATTTTGAATTCTTATCCATGTAAAATTTAATGGTTTTGTTCTTAGTATTATCATTTAAAAATATTATCTTCTTGAAAAATTTATTGAAATCATCCTCTTTTAAAATTATATTAATTATATTTTATTTAAAATAAATAGTAAATATTTTATAAAATTTTGAATTTTTTAGGTTTTTTTGCATTAAATAAAAAATAAAAAATTTTATTATATGCCCCTTGAAATAAATAAATTATTTTACATTAAATATTAAATATATATTTATATATATAATATATAAAATTATTATATTATATAAGTACATGTTATATAGTTATATTATATTATATAATATATATATTTATTTTATATATATATATATATATATATATATATATATATATATATATATATATATATATATATATATATATATATATATATATATATATATATATATATATATATATATATATATATATATACATATATATACATATATATATATATATATATATATATATATATATATATATATATATATATATATATATATATATATATATATATATATATATATATATATATATATATATATATATATATAATAAATTAATATTTAAATATATATATAAATACATTAAATAAAAATAAAAAAAAAAAAAAAAAAAAATATAAAAAAAAAATATAAAAAGGGAGGGCCCCCCCCCCCCCCATCCCCCATGGCCTCCTCCCCCCCCCCCCCTATCCCCCCCCTCCCCCTATCCCCCCCCACCACCCCCCCCCCTCACGCCCTTCCCCCCCCCTCCATCCCCCCCCTCGCACCTCCCCCCCTCCTCCCATCCCCTACCCCCCCCCCCCCCCCCTCCCCCCCCTGGATTCCCCCCCCCCCCCCGCCCACCTCCTCCCCCCTCCCCCCTATACCCCAAAACCCTTTCCCCCCCTCCCCTCATATATTTTTTCTACTTTTTCTCCATCCCCCCTATATATATAATAAAAAATATTATATATATATATATATATATAATATATATATATATATATATATAAAAAATAAATATATATATATATATATATATATGAATAAATAAAAAAAATATAAATTAATATGAAAATAATAAAAAAAAAAAAGACTCAAAATGAAGATCCTCCAAAAACCTGACAAAAAAAAAAAAAAAAAAAAAAAAAAGAAAAAAAAATGAAAAGAAAGAAAAAAAGAAAAAAAAAAAGAAAGAGAGAAAGTTAGGGAAAACTTTAGTAATTTTCAAAATCAAGGGTCAAGATTAGATTTGATCGAGGGCTCACAAAAACCCTACTCACTTTTAAGTCATGAGCATTTTAAATGGGTTTGGGAAAATAAATTAAAGGGGATGTGGGAAAATTAAACTTAAAAAAAGGGAAGACTAAATAAAATTAATTAAAAGGGTGTATAGACTTAGTAACCTCTTAGTGACCCTAGTAAAAAAACTTAGTAGAAAAATAAATAATAAATGAAATTTGGGATTAGTGGTTTTTTTGGGCTATAAAAATTGAAATTAAATTTAAAATAATTAATTAATGGAATTAAAATGAAAATGTTAAATATTTAATTAGACATTAGTATTTTTAAAAAAAAAAAAAATTATACCCAAATTTTTTGGTTTTAGTTTTTTTGGTGTCTCGAGGTGGGGCATTACATTTGGTATCAGAGAGAGGTTCACACATGCGGACACTCTGGGTAATCAATCAACTAGTTAACAATATTTGTAATAACATTAAAAGTAAATAAATAAATAAAATAATTAAAAATTTGCAACCATTTAAACCATTTAATAACCTCTTCGCTCACCTCGTGCATAGGATGGCACCCAAGAGGGGATGATCTCGGTTAGGGGTTTGGGGCGTGGTTCACCTACGCCCAAACCACCGGCACCCGAGTTAGGGCCTCAGATCTTAGAGGCTCTTCAGCAGTTGATCGGCATTGTGTAGTAGCATCTTCCACCACCGAGGAGGTGAGAGAGGAGATTCCATTGGGAGATGAGGAGCGATAGGTGAGGACGTGCATTCATTGAGAGCCAGCCCAGAGCATGATACACCGAGGTGGGAGAGGTCACGTAGCCCTTCCATTCATCATGAGAGGGTAGCCTCATACCGTCGTAGCCGCTCACATAGTCTCGAGGGACCATTTGGGGATAGGTGACCCCTTTCACCTATTGGACTACATCGCAGGATCGAGATACAGGTAGTGTGATTAGAGATCTTCTTCACTTGCAGCCACCTACCTACACCGGCTCTATAGATGGCTTTGGGGCTGAGTCATGGCTCCTTAGCTTGGATAGTTGCTTTGGCTTGCACTCTTGAGAGCAATGTCAAGGCAAGGTTCACCATACACCTCCTTTGAGATGCAACAGGCATTTGGTGGAGGAATGAGGAGTGGAAGCTCCATCTGACTCGAGAGATAGTGACCTGGGAGATGTTCGAGGAGTGATTCAGGGCTGTTATATGTCAGAGCATTTCATGTAGAAGAGGATCGATGAGTTTCATGACTTACGATAGGGATCTAGCATAGTAGCATAGTATGAGAGTAGGTTCTGGATCTTCTGCAGTATGTGGACTACCTGCAAGATGAGAAATTATAGGTTAATAGGTTTATTCGAGGCCTTAATGCAGATATAGCAGGAGTAGTTAGGATGTTATCTCCTCCCACACTTGAGAAGGCCGTTGAGAAGGCCTACTTAGCTGAGGAGAATAGGACCAAGGCACAGGAGCACCGAGATAGAAACAAGAGCAAGTTTTAGGAGAGGATATAGGCCTTTTAGAGTCAGAGGTCATGGGGTACACACCACCCCCTAGAGGAGGATTTTGGCCTCTGCCAGTAGCCACGAGGGCTCCACCACACCACGTGCAGCAGACACAACATCATGGCCACCAGCAACAGAGGGCTAGGCAGACTCAGAGCTTTTAGAGAGGTGGCACTAGAGGAGGTTTTGGTGGAGCCAGGGATAGGAGGTAGGGTACTCAGCAGGTGCAAGCCACTCGCATGCTGCGTGTCTCTTAGGGTTGGACCGGTAGGATCAGTACACAGAGTACAGGAGGGACCCCATCTCAGAGGGGTACAGGAGGATGTTTTATTTGTGGGTCTCCTGATCACTATGTGCATATGTGCCCACACAAACCCAATACCATGGACACATGAGAGCCGCTAGATCGAGTAGATGGTGGGTGATGTAGGATGTGCTCATCATGTGTATATGCAAAGTGGTTGACAACCCTAGGAGGCCGAGCATCGAGGCCGAGTCATTGAGATGACAGGTACTATCAGGGGTATTTTGTCTCAGTACTTTTTGATTCAGGTGCTTTAGATTCTTTTATATCACCTTCTATAGTGGACCAGTGTGGGCTAGTGGTGGCTAGGCAACTAGATAGTTGGCAAGTTGAGTTGGCCTCTGGGGCCAAACTCACATGGACTCGTATGTGGAGAGTTACGTACTTGATTTAGGAGCCTTCTCCACTACACTTGACCTCCGAGTTATTCCTCTAGGATCTATCAGGTAGTATTGGGTATGGATTGGCTCGAGGCTCATCGAGCTAAGGTGGATTGTAGAAATAAGGTCATTGAGTGTCAGGATGATCTTGGGAGTGTAGTTGTGATTTCAGGGATGAAGAGACCTATCTCTTGCGCATGATCTTGGCTAAGAAACTCAAGCGGAAGCATGTGTAAGGGATGTCAGTTGTTTTTCTATCACCATCAGTGATCGATAGAGAGCACTCCAGAGCATTCACCCTTAGATGATCATGTAGTTTTGAGGGAGTATGCCGATGTGTTTCTAGGTGAGCTTCAGGGTTACCACCCCGTAGAGAGGTGGATTTCACCATTGATTTAGTACCTGGATCTGCACCAGTTTCTAGGGCACCCTATCGGATGATGACTCAGAGCTTCATGAGCTCAAGATTCAGTTAGAGGAGTTGTTAGATAAGGGTCTCATTCCCTAGTGTATCTCCTTGGGGAGCGCCAAGTCATATTTGTGAAGAAGAAGGATGGTTCTCTCTAGGCTTTGTGTAGACTTCAGACAGCTCAACAAAGTCACAATAAAGAACCATTATCCACTCCCTAGGATTGATGACTTGTTTGATCAGATGCGGGGAGTGAGAGTGTTCTCAAAATTGATCTCAAGTCAGGGTACCATCAGTTGCGCATATCAGATGCAGACATTCATAAGACAACTTTTCACACACGTTATGGGCATTATGAGTTCATGAGTTGTTCCATTTGGTTTGACTAATGCCCTATTTGTCTTCATGAGCCTCATGAATGGAGTATTAGGACATTTCTGGATCACTTTGTCTTAGTGTTCCTTGATGACATATTGATATATTCTCATTTCGAGGAGGAACACGAGGAGCATTTGAGGTAGGTACTTCAGGTTTTGAGAGAGCAGAAGTTGTATGGGAACTTGGAAAAATGTAGCTTCTTTCAGATAGAGATTCAGTACTTGGGTCATATCATATCAGGTGAGGGTATCTCAGTAGATCCCTCTAAGATAGGCTATTATGGACTAGCCAGCACCCACATCAATTACTGAGGTGAGGAGTTTTATGGGTTTAGTAGGGTATTACCACAAGGTTTGTATAGGACTTTTCTAGGATTGCTCACCCTATTACTTCTCTTAGAGAAAAGGGAAGAAGTTTGATTGGTCAGAAAAGTGTGAGCAGGCCTTTCAATTGCTTAAGGAAAGGTTAACCATGGTGCCCATCTTAGTAGTTTCGGACCCTACGAGAGGATTTTGTTGTTTGTACTGATGCATCACTAGAGGGTTTGGGAGTAGTTCTTATGTAGGAGCATCGGGTTATTGCCTTTGAGTCTCGTAAGCTCAAGGACTATGAGCTTAATTACCCTACTCATGACTTGGAGCTTGCAGCAGTTGTTCATGCACTTGTGTGTTGGTGACATTTCCTTTTGGGTAG
Organism: Taxus wallichiana var. yunnanensis; assembly: GCA_018340775.1. Lineage (NCBI taxonomy): Eukaryota > Viridiplantae > Streptophyta > Pinopsida > Cupressales > Taxaceae > Taxus > Taxus wallichiana. The sequence continues at coordinate 204,175 of CM031237.1, read as the reverse complement.
ACCTTTCATTTTGAGGACAGATCATCGTAGCTTGTAGCATATCTTCTCACAGCCAAACCTCAATGCTCGTCAACGGCGTTGGATGGAGTTCCTATGTGAGTATGACATGGAGGTGTAGTATATCAAAGGAAAGGAAAATGTTGTTGCAGATGCACTTAGTAGATGATGACATGTGCTTTGCTTCATTGACACTTCAGTCAGATTTGAGAGGTAGGATTCTTGAGCACCTTCCAGAGGATAGGTTTTATGAGGGAGCTAGACAGATGTTGGAGTCACAGGGTTCATTAGAGGGTAGATATTTAGGTGTGTTTTAGAGACAGATGGTTTACTTTGGTTCCATAGGTGCATCTACGTACCTAAGTCAGGTGATCTGCGTAGCTTCATCCTTACAGAGGCTCATCGAGCCCCATATGTGCAACACATCCAGGAGTGAAGAAAATGCACGCTGATCTGAGGGAGTTATATTATTGGCCAGGTCTTGTGGGACATAGCAGATTTTGTTGCATGTTGCCTTGAGTGTCAGAGGGTCAAGGTAGAGCATTCTCATCCGTAGGACTCTTACATCCTCATGATATTCCCGAGTGGAAATGGGATGTGATCTCCATGGATTTCATAGTCGGACTTCCTATGTCTTCTTATCATCATGATGCCATTATGGTCACCATGGATAAGTTGACCAAGGTTGCACACTTTTCTCACCAACCAAGGTCACCTATAATGCATAAGCCATCGCCAAAGTATTTATGGAGGACATTGTTAGGTTGCATGGGATTCGAAGACCATCATCAATGACAGGGATACCATCTACACTTTAGTTTTTTGGACTTCCTTTCTAGACCGCTCTGGGTACGGATTAATTTCAGCTCAGCATATCATCCAGAGATAGATGGATAGACAGAGAGAGTTAATCAGGTACTGGAGGACATGTTGAGGATGTATGTGATGGACCAGCAAGAGAAGAAGTGGGAAGATTATTTGCATTTAGTTGAGTTTTCCTACAACAACAACTATCATAGTTCCATTGGTATGGCTCCTTACCAGGCTTTGTATGGATGACCTTGTAGGACACCTTTGAGTTGGGACAAACTAGATGATAGGATTATTCTAGGACCAACTTACCTATAGGATTTAGAGAGTAGTAGGTTGTTCTGATTAGACAATGTCTTGAGTAGGCTAGAGCATGCCAGAAGGCGTATGCGAGACACCAAGAGGATTGATCGTCACTTCTCAGTGGGTGACAAAGTCTTCTTGAGAGTTCATCGCATAAGAGCCCAATCCATTATGGAAAGGGTTCTAAGCTATCACCTCATTTTGTGGGGCCTTTTGATATTTTAGAGGTCATCGGTCTAGTTGCCTATCACCTAGCTTTGCCACCATGCCTTGCATGGGCCCATGATGTTTTCATGTTTCTGTACTACGTAGATATGTACCAGATGTTTCTCATGTTTTGGATTGGTCGGCATTACAGGTAGAGGATGGAGGATAGTGGAGACTGGAGCCCGTATGCATACTGGAGCACCGGAGGTTGGCCCTTTGGGGTCGAGACTTGGACCAGGTTAGAGTTAGAGTGCAGTGGGACCGATACGATGAGACAACAGCTACCTAGGAGGATGCGACACCTTTGAGGGCTAGATATCCCTATCTCTTTCAGTGACTTCCAGGAGGAAGTCTAATTTTAGTAGAGGGGGATGTAGTGCCCACATTTTTATAGCTCAGTTACTTGTTGCTCATTACTCATAGACATGTTTTGATAGAGATTTGATATATTTTGGACATTACATTAGGAGATTTGATCTGATTAGGCATGTATGGACATTTAGGCGTATAGCACCGATTTAGCTTGATTACTATGTTGTTTGCATTATCTTATGATGTCATGGATACTAATTGATATGATGTTGTTTTGGAACATAATTATATTGATGGATACTCAGTTTGTTGCATGTTGGGATTCTATGGATACATGTCATTTTATCATTATGACTAACTTATGGTGAATTATGTATAGTTGTGCACGTTGTCACACTTTTGATTCAGAAAGATGATATGTTAGTCTAGAATTCATTGATATCTTATTTAGTAGTTGATTTATATTTTATCGGACAGGTGTGTTTAATGTGTGCAATGAGTGTGCAGGTGACAGTCACAGGAGAACGTGGGATTCAGGCCAGCTACGCAACTTTGCACAAGTAGCCCATGGGGCTAAGTCCTAGCCGTGTTTATTGCTTGAGGCCTTAGCGTTAGAATTATTGTTTTGGGCACCATGGGTGACCCTCATTTGTAATGTAATATGTCTTGTAATTATTAATTTTGCTTAGGGTGTTTAGTTTGTGTTGTAAACTTGTTTTGGGGAATTAATGACCCCACTTGCATTAAGTTTTGAATTAGTTTAATGATGTACTTAATCTAGAGGGTTTAGGGTCACATGTGAACCCTTGGGTGGGCCCCACACCCTCTAACCTTGTGCCAAATTTTCCAAACCCGAAATTGGGTTATTTTAGGCATTTTTAGGGACCCCTTTTTAGTTTGGGAGTTCCCTTAACATGAAAATGAGCCCTTGGACCCTACCTAATAGGTAGGGGGCTTATTTCCAAGGCTAGAGGGAGTTTTCCCTCCCTTTTTGCCTCTCCTTTGGTCACATCCATGTAAGGGGTATGGATTAGTGTGCTTGTTAAAAGTTGCACAAGAATTGTTTTGTTATCATTTAGAGTAATTTGGGAGAAGAGGGCTAAAAGTCATTTTATCCTTTCTCTCATTTATCTTTGGCATCTTTGACCTTGAAGGAGGAGAGGGGTGACACATGTCACCCCCTCATTTGTGAGGATTTTTTCTTGCTCCTCTTCAAATTCCCCTCATGGAAAAGAAGAGAACTTTTTTTTTGGAGCTATTGCTTGGAGTCTTGTGGATTTGGAGCTAGAGTTTGCTTGGGTCAAGAAGTGGAAGAGATTGAAGTTTGGAGAGCTTTTCTTTGAGGTAGGCTTCTTGAGCTTTATTTTGTTTGTTATATCATGCTTGAAATTAGTTGTTTACTTGGAAATGTTGTTGTTGCATGAAGATCTTGTTGTTGTTTATTTGATTTTGCTCCCTCCATCATATGGCATGATGGAGTTTTGGAGTTGTGGGGGAAGAGAGGGGAATTTTCCCTCTCAATCCTTATAGGCTTGATGGGAAAGCCTTGTAGGATTTAGTTACTCCCCTCAAATGGTTGAGGTGGGGAAGGTGGGTCATTTGGCATGAACCTCCTTCCCCATTCTTGGTAAGGAAACCCCTTTGGGGTTTGAAAATCCTTCCAAGAAGGATTGGTGAAAGGGTGGAGGAATAAGGAGGGCTTGAATGAAATTGGAGAAATAAGGAGGGTATGGAGATCTTGTTTTGTACAAATAATGATGGTTGCAAAATTTTGGAGAACTTTCTTTTCTCTTCCCCATTTTTGAGGTAGAACATGGTTTCTCCTCTTGTTCATCTTTGTAAAATTTGGAGTCTTGTCTTAGTCTTTGCCTTGTTTTTGTATGAATGTAATGTTGTTTGTCACCCTCACTCTTGTGCATAGTTGTGGATAGTTGTCCTCTTTCCCATGGGCTTGGGGGAGGCTAGCATGCATCCCAACCTTGGGAAAGGCATGTAATGATGCCTATGGTTGGGTGGAAAAACAAGCTTCTTCTCCTTGTTTGGATTCCTTGAAGGCATGTGCAATTGGATCTCATGATGGGAGTTGGTGGTAGTTGGAGTTCTTTTGTCATCTCCTTTTTACTTATGAAATATTACCTCATTGTAACCCTTTTTGGGATATGGCTTGAGAAATACTTCCTCTTTATTGTAATTCCTCTTCCTTTTTGTATTGGAAAATCACTTGTAAGATTGGTATATCATTTGTATTTGAAAACCTTCTTTCAACTTGGGAAGGAGTTTGTTGGGTTGTCTTCTTATGTATTTTAGCATGATTTTGAAATATGATGTATTGAGAGAAATTTTGCAAAGAAGCCTTGTAAAATAGTGTTCCTTTAAAATACATCTAGTAGAATATATTTACATTTCTTTAACATGCTTTGTTTTTGGAATATTATTTTGAAAAAAGAGGATTATTTATTGGAAATGAAATCTATTTTGTTATATGAAGTTTGCTATTTAATATTGAAAGAAACTATTACCATTTTGAAATGTGCATCTCTTTGTAAAATTATCATGGATTTAGAAACTAAGTGGAGCTAGATTGAAAAGAAAATATATTATTTGTTGGAGATTTTTACTTGTGTGTAAATCTGAAGTAATCATTTAGTATTACCTTGGAAAAGAAAGTAACTACTCTTATTTTTTTTGAAACATTATTAAATGGAATGTGAATAGTTTTGAATTCTTTTCCATGTAAAATTTAATTGGTTTTGTTCTTAGTATTCTCATTTGAAATAGTATTCTCCTTGAAATTTTATTGAAATTAGCATCTTCCTCATTTGCAATATTTGTATATTCCTTTATTACAAAATAGGTAAATCTTTTAGTGGGAGTAGTTGAATTTTTTTAGGTTCCTTCTAGCATTAAATAACAAAAACTAAAATCTGTTATTATCACCTTGAAATAAATTATTCCCACATTTGAAATACTACAAATATGTTTAAAAGAAAATGAGAAAAAAAAGGAGATTTTAGCTTATAACTAAACCACATGGGTAATCACATAGGTTATATCTATATTACTTAATAATATCATTATTGTCATTTTAAAAAATAAATATATATATATATATATATATATATATATATATATATATATATATATATATATATATATATATATATATATATATATATATATGTAATTTTAAAATTTACATTTTTATATAAAAAAAAAAACAAAAAAAAAAAAAAGTTTTAAAAGATTTTTTTTAAACAAAAAAAAAAAGGGGATTTGTTTGGGGAGGTCGAACCCCCTCCCCCACCCCGTATGCAACCCTCCTCATCATTGTCCCCAGTGCCCCAACCCCACACTTTGCCCCACGACTCCCGCATTCCGACCACCCTCCCCCACCCTCCACCCCGTTGTCCCCTCCCTTTCTTCACCCTCACACCGCCCCCCTTCCTCTTCCCCATGGGTTATCCCCCCCATGCCATCCCCCTCCTCCTCCATGCCATGTTCTTCTCCCTTACCTATGGGTAAAACCCTAATCGTTCTCTCCTTTTTGGCCAAACACCTCCCACTCCTTCTCTAAAACACTCCATTGCAATATCTCTCCATATAACCTCTGTAAAAACATAAAAAAAATATATATATATATATAGAAATAATAACATTACATCTCCTTAGCTATTCAAATAACCTGCATATAAGAGAGCAAGACAAAATGAGAAAAGAATGAAAATAAAGAGAAGGAAACAAGAATGAAATTCAAATTGAAGGGAAAGTAAAAGATAAGGATGTTAGGGCAAACTTTAGGGTATTTTCAAAACCAAGGGTCAAGATCAGATTTGATCCAAGGGCTCACAAACAACCTTATTCACTTTTAAGTCATGAGCATTTTAAATGGGCTTGGGAAAATAAATTAAAGGGGATGTGGGGGAATTAAAACTTAAAGAAGGGAAAATTAAATAAAATTAATGAGGGGTGTATAAACCTCCTTTAGTGACCCTAGAAAACACTTAGTAGAAATAAATAATTAAAGATGAAATTTGACTAGTGGTTAATTAATTGGGCAAACTAAAATAGTGTAGAATAATTAATAATGGAAATCAGATATGTATTGTTAGTATTTATTGAATTTGATCAATTCACCTTTGCTAGCATGCTCCCAATATATGCCAAAGGAGCTTTGAAACAGGGGAATAAACATCCACAACAAGATGATGGAGAAGGGATTTTTTGTTAGATGTTGAAGTTGCGTATGGGCAATGCTTCTACATCTAATGATCTTGTACATCAACAAGACATGATAACAACAGGTCTTCATAAAGATAATTCGTTGTTATTCTCTGTTGTTGAGACCTAGAGAAGGTGGAAATCATTATAGTATCCTTGCATTGCATTAAGCAATTCGGGTGCATAAAAATTGTCTCTCCAAATCCGTATCAGTTGTCCTCTGACCTTGAAAAAACTGTGAATTATAACATAGAAAATATGGTAGGAAGTGTGAAATCGTCAAGAAATGCATCTGAACTAGAAAAATCTTCCAATCTACAGAAGGAAATGAGTCATCAGATCATGCCCGTAAATAATTTACAATTAATAGAAACTCTAGGTTTGCAGAAAATGAGTTATCGATTCCACAAATGAATTTTTTGTTGCCATTAATAATATATCAATGAAGGGTCTCAAGCACATTCCTATACTTAATAATTTTATGGAAATGACTGCTTTTTCTCGAGGAACTTGCAAGCAACAACACCTTGTGCCTAAGTCTTAGCCATCACACTAATGATAAGAAGAAAAGGAAATTGAGTCCTTCCCAAAAATGAAAAACATCAGGTTTAGCATCATACTCTCCATAGCCTGATTTCAACTCAAAATATTGCTTCAAGAGACACAGTTTTGTTGAAAAAGTTGAAGTTGTTCATCAAAATATGAAGATCTTAGAGAGTAAAGATATGCAAGGATCAAAAAGGTTTTCAACACAGGAACTGCCATTGGAGTTGAATGTAAATAATCACAACTAATTCATCAGCTAATTTTTGAAAGTAAGAACATTGTTTGATAATAGTTAAACCATTAAGTTAGGACTCAGTACCCCTACATATAATGCATGAGAAATAGCTTATGTGAAAAACGAAGTTCTTGGTGTTCTCATCATCATCTAATTCAAAATAGGTGAAGTTCTTGGTTTTGCCTACTTCATATCAACTACTCAATTGTTATCATAGAATGGATAAAAACATCATGTTTAGCATCATACTCTCCATAGATTTATTTCAAATCAAAATATTGCTTCAAGAAGTTTTTGAAAATGTGAAGTTGTTCATCAAAATGTGAAGATATTAGAGAGTAAAGATATGCAAGGATCAAAAAGGTTTTAACACAGAACTACCATTGGAGTTGAATATAAATAATAACAACTAATCATCAGCTAATTTTTGAAAGTAAGAACATTGGATACAATGCTTAAACCTAAGGACTCGGTACCACTACATATAATGCATGAGAAATATCTTATGTGAAAAAGGCATCTCAAAGAATGGTCGATTCAAAATAGGTGATGTTCTTGGTGTTGCCTACTTCATCTGACCCAACTACTCAAGTTGTTATCATAGAATGGATAAAACTACAACACAATGCAAAAATGGTGAATTTAAGCGTTCATTAATTATATTGAGGCAATAATTTTGTTAACATTAAATTTTTGATTCATATTATTTCATGTAATTATTTTTCCTTTTATTATGCAGAATTTGTTTCACTTTTCTGTTGTTGTATTTGAGGCTTAACCTTTGGCATAGTTTAGTCAAAATTCCTTCTGCAACAGGCCTAACTAAGATTGTTGTCACTATAATAGACTTTCATTTTCCTTTTTCTATGCACCATTTTCTATCATTCTTCTCCTCCCACCCACAAAATTTTTCATTGAGATTGTATAGGTGTTCAATGCAATGAAAACTACTCTCCAATAACCTTAACAATTTAAAATGATAGACCATAGCTTTTGAATTCAATTCCTAAAGGATTTTATTTTGGTTAAATTTCCCCCTCTTGGTTCTACACTTGTTGATTTTTAGTTGCATTGATTGGTGCATGAATACAGACTATCCTCTTTCAAAAATAACTTTTGATATTGTTGTGTCTTGTGCTGCCTGCATGTATGGACCTTCTCATATTGCTTTTTGCTACAAGTTATCCGTAGCTATAAAAAAAGATATTATTAATGTCTCAGTATACATAATTTAAATTATTGCCTCACGAAAGGTACTCTAACTGCACCGTAGCCCTTGTCAATAAATTTGTTTTCCTCTATCAAAAATCCTTACCTTCTAACATATACCCGTAAGTGGCATTGTGACTACATCGTGAGGCCACATGATATGTTATTTTTGGACATTATTTTTGACACGTTCTATTAATGGTAAGATCCTTCACTATGTAGGATTGTATGATTCCTACCTTTTTTATCTCGAGATAAGTGAAGAGTTTGTTGGTAAAGGTATGGCCCAAAAACTACTATAGAAGGTGGATTATTCACCTACCATGGAACAAGATTTCATAGAATACACTAAACGATGTGAATAATACCAATTCCATAGTAACCTCCACCATGCACAGAATATGACTTATAACCAATTGCATCCCCATGTCCCTTTTCATTGTGGGGATTTAACCTCATTGGAAATTTCAATCTGAATCAGCCAAATGAAACTACTTTATTATCACTTCTACTTGATACTTTACTAAATGGGTTGAGGTTACACCTTTAGATGATATGTACATATTTCTCTACACGTATTTCATAATTCACTTTGAGGTTCCTTATGAAGTTATGAATGTAATGGTTCATTATTAAAACATCGCAATGTTAAAAATTATGTGTTAAGTATAAGGTCACACATACATTTTCTACCCCTAATTATCCTTAAGGTAATGTTGAAGATGACATAACCAATAACCAATCGTTAAGGATTTACATAAAATTATTGATGATGTGGTGAGGTTTGGCGTAATCAAATTTTATATTACCTTTGGGCCTCACTGCGTTACCACCGCCAATGCCACACCATTTTCTCTTTTATATGGCATTGAAGAAATTATTCCTATAGAACTAGAAACATGATCTTCATGTGTTTTTCTTTAAAATATCTTGCAAGACAATGAGTATTAGGAGAAACACCTACATGAACTAGAAATACTTACATATAATCATTTATAGGATTTAGGGAATCTTTATTATCATTAAAAACACATCAAATGTGTTTATCATAAAAAGTGTTGGCCATGATAATATAATGTTGGCTATCTCGTGCTCAAAGAAAATAAAAAAGAACGCTAATGATAAAAATCCCCAAAAGTAAAATTTAAACTTAATTGGATTGGGCCATATATTCTTACCAACAAAAAATTATATGGCATCTATCATCTAGAAACCATTATACGGAAAACCTATCAAAAATTTAATGAAAATCATCCACGTAAAGCAATAATATCCCTAGCCATACAATTCGGAACACACATGGGGGCATATTATACCCCTTGCTACTCAATGATGCACTATGTTTTTGTTTCAAAAATGACACTTGAGGGTGAAGTTACCAACATGGACCTCACTTTACACACATACACCGGGGATACCTTTTTCCCCTCTAATAGTAATCACATTTCATATTCTACGGTGTTTAGTTTGGTGTCTTCTCGGACACCATCTATGTATCTATCTGGGCAGCCCTCATTCCTAGTACTATATACAAGACACTAGATGGGGACTGGATTGTTAATATATTCCCCATGCCATAGATCAAATATGGCTATTTAAATATCTAAAAAATCAAGAACACTAGCTTTTATCCTTATTATTGGATGTATCCTTTATTGGTTATATTATTATATATGTTGCACATTTCTTATCATGTTACATTGATTTGTAGTATGTTATATCCTTTTCACATACACACATGTGAATTCATATAATACTTATAATGTACATGCAAGTCACATACAAAGGTTATCACGTGATGTATGATGCTTTGTAATATTCTCTACAAGTCCTACCGAGGCTCCTTGAGTCATACTTATTCATAGGTTTCTCTATATTAGTGTCATACCATTCTTATATCTACTACTTCAATTTCCATTTTAGATACACACTTTTTTCATAAAATAATTTTTTCTAACTTGATAACAGTTACTTCATGTGTAGCATGTCTTATGGGCCTACTTTTAACATTGGTTATATGATTTTCTTATATCTTATCTATCCATGTGTCATGATTTTTATTATTTTGGGATCTTCCTATATTTGATTGTTTGTTTTGTTGAATTTCCTTCAAGGCATTAAGTTTTTGTTGACATTCTAATGATTTCTTCTAATTTTAATTAAATCTAATTTCATAGATTTAGTATAATGAATGGTATAAAAATTGTAGACACCATTTTTGGTGTAACTCCTCTTCTTCACCCCCACATTCATTCTCCTTCATTCAACTTTCAATCTCGATTTTCTTTTTCTTAAATTTAAATAAATTCCATACATTTACTCACCCAAATTTAATTAATTATAAAATAGGCTCCATATAAACCAATTTAATAATTGAATTCTAGCATCTCTCAAAATTATGCAATTCATGGGTAATAATATACCCATCCTACACTCCACTCTTAATTTTAAAAATGGAATCTATTATCTCACCTACCCATTCAAATCATGCTCCCCACTCCACATAATAAGTCAAACCATGGGCCCCACATGATCACATCATGTCTCTTAACCAGGGTTACTTTACCCAACCCGGTTATTCATTAACCCCAATCTAACATCACCTCCAAGTTATAAATATGGGTCCTTCCCCCTCTTTCAAAAAAATGGGAACCTAGACTAGAACCATAAGAGAACTAGAAAAGAGGAAGAATTGGTATGAAATATCTCGCTTATTGAATTTTTTAGGACAGGAGAAGAAAGAGCTTAATTAAGTTAAGCCCAAGTTTTAGGTCAAGGAAATTTTTTTCCATTTTTAGAAGTTAGAGGTGAAGAGTATGGGACAAATATTTTCCATTTTTCATCATCTTATCATCTTGATGCCCATTTCGTCTCCATATAAGAGCACAAGCTAAGTCCCTCTTCATTTTAGTTACTTTTCATTTTGTATTTCATGATTTCTACATGATATCTACTATTCATCAATTATTGCTATCTTTTATTGAATCGGGTTTTTTTGGGGTTGACATCCTCCAAGGAGTTAACATCCTCTGATGGAAATAGGGATTTTTTCTAGGAAACCCCCACATATTTTTATCTAATCATATATGTTTCAGTTTTCTAGATCTATCTAATCATATCACATATCCATTTTCTCTCGCGCTAACTTCATGTCATTCAATATTTTATCCATATCCACATTTGAGGTCCTAAGCCCTCCCTCATTCCAAGTTTAGTGGCTTCCAAGATTCTGGTTTCACTTGTACACAAAATGATTTTCTTGTACAACATTTTCTACATTGTAATTTCCCTTTTTCTGAGAAATTGTTTGCTTCAAACTTCACATTTCAAATTTTGTCTAAAACGAACCTAGTTCATCTTGCTTGCTCACATAGCCTAAATAAGGGGTCTAACCTTCTACATTTCACTTATCACACACTTCCTAAAAATTCATGAACAAAATCAACACAGTGAAATAATCCTCTCACATGGTTAAATGATTGGGACTTGAACACCCAACTAGCAACTATCTCAGACATTTCCCTAGGGAAAACTACCTAAAACTAGCCTTAAATTTTTTTTCTTTAGGAACCTTCATTATCCATTTAACTCTTTTCACATCTCAGAATTAATCATGATGATAAAAAATATGTTGGTTGATTTGTTTGTCAACAAAATACATAAACAAATGTTTCTCTATTTCACACCTATTGTCACTCTCTCAAATAAAAAATTTGCTTTCATGGAATGGCGGATCAGGATAAGAGGTCATGGGATTCTTGTGTGGGTTGAACAAGAATGTCCTCCTCCGAATAAAATTACTTCTCGTAATGATCTCTCCTAATAAGATTCTAAACTCAAAATCACATTTTTGGTCACCCAACCCCCTATCTCCATGGCCTCGCTTCATGAGAACCATGTCATTCAATATTATCCCTATCTTAAAACTAATCCTCATATCCCTCACCAAGCCAATCTTCCTAAATTAACCGCATCACCATCTCCCACTCCTCTAGAGATACTTGGGCCTCCTCCTAACCCCATATATGACTTCTTACTCAAAAAATCTTCCACAATCTCTCAATCCTCCCAATCTCCTAAATTGGTGGATCACATTCCACCCACATCCCATTTTGAAAATTCTATTTCATCCACTACTAATAGACATGTCTAGCCATCTCAAACTCTTCACACCTACATTCTTATTCATCGTATGCTCCAACCATCTCAACCGGTTAACAAACATATCACCTCTTATCATTTATCAAGAAAACCTACCCAATTTCAAAAAACATAATGTTCCTATTGTTCAACGTCAACCTATGAAACAATCTCAACACTTACCAAATAAGTTCCCACACACCTATACATGTGTAATTTTATCAACCACCTCATCAAATAATTCCCCAAATACCCACACATCCATAAATGTATCATTCACCTTATCAAACTACATTTTAAATAACACAAACAATCAAATCTCAATCTAACATCACATCAAATGATCATATTCACGCTTTGATGCATCAATTGGCCAATTTAGAAACCCTTACCTTAGCACCCAAGGATACATTATCCAATGAACAAATCTGTAATGAACCAATTCATCCATCGATTCCTGTCAAACCCTACCCTCTTCATTGGAAATTTCCTGAGTTTATTAATTTCAACAACAAAAATGATCATCAATAGCATATCCTCACATTTAAACATGCATGATCATGATCTACTTCTTCGCACTTTTCCCATGTCTCTGTCATGTCCTACGTTGGTGGTATAACAACGATATCCGCAACATTCCATATTTTCTTTCACCCAACTTATGCAGAGTTCTTCTTAGAACATTTTTCTATCAATATCACATGCAACACTACTATGCTGACCTATATACCATTTGATAATTTGAAGATGAGATCATCATCAAACTTTACCACATGATGGCATGGTGTTATAAACAAACTATCCTTCACTTTTACATAAACCAAACTCATCAAACTATTCTCACGTTCATGTGCAAAACATATATCATCTAGTTTCCAAATCCAATAATTGTGAACCTTTGTGAAGCTTTCACAATGGCTCACAAACTCAAACCCATGCCATTGAGTAGGATCATCTTTAACTAAGTTCAACCAAACCTAAAATTGAATCTAATAAACAATTCACACATAACGAGAAATTTAACGGCATGGATAATGTCGTAGACGGTAATCCCTCATCCGCAACAACAAGCACATGGACTCAACAACAAGTCTCTCAACAAACAATCAACTATACTCCATTCGGAGAATCATACAGTTCCATATTTGATAAGTTGGTGGACATAAACTCCATCAACTTTGACCCATACGACCCATGGACAGCTCAAGCCAATCCTATTTGGTATCACAAAGCCACTATTGTAAATATCATCGATTTAAAGGTCACGCCATTGAGAAATGTCATTCCTTCAAATATTGTGTCCAACAACTTATAAATGAAGGGGATATCCAAATCGGTAGGTCCACTACTCAAACTTTACCTAATCAACCACCAAAAAATCAAGCCATGCCCTTGAAATCTCAACTATCAAATGCTTATATGATTGACATGGTCAATCAAGATCTCATCTTATCACTGACTCCACGTGTTCCTACCTTAGACATTATTCCCATTCCTTATGTGGAACCTGTCGCACCCATAACTATCACACCTATGTCAACTTTTACTCCTTTTCATGAACCTACACCTTCTCCTATCTTTATCACATCCACATCAAATTTGATTATACCATCTACTTCATCGATTTTGATCATGCCTCAATCTATGACATTAGAATCATCCTTAGCACCTATTTTAGCCCCGGTGATATCCACACATATCCCTATATCTCTCACATCTATTCCTTCACCCACATTTTACTCAAACAAACCTATTACTACACCTGCATTACTCATGCAACCATCCCATCTAAAATCATCTCTACCACATGTACCTTTACAACCTCACCTCGACATCAACCCCATTAGCAAACACATAGTTTTTACCCTCGAAACACTTATGAAACAACCATTCCCACCTATTTCTACACCCAAAAATAGTCCTATATTTTTTGCATTACCCGTAATGTCACTCCATCGGTTACCACATCACCCACATCTCTAAATATCTCGAATATTCCTACATCCATATCAATTTGAACTACCCCTATATCTATCATATCAACAAATCCATCTATCTCTACCTTGAAATATTTACCTTTACCCTTTCCCATGGCCACATCCCAGTCTACCCCATTACTCTTTACCTAATTTGTCTATCCCAATGACCAAATCCTCTCGATCTGCAACCCTATCAAATATACCCTTTGGAACATCTATTGAACAAACATCTCCACCTAAATCAAAATAAGATGGTTTGCATTCTCCAAAATTAAATATTTCCATGCCAAAACCTAAACAATCCACATATCACATAGATCTCATTAATCGCATCATACAGACACCTATCTCTCCATTAACATCCTCCTCTTGTTTAATAAAATGTTCTCCATTAATAACCACACCTCCACTGTCAGATCCTATGGTTGAGATTATTATCATCCATGCTAAGATGAAATCATCTCGATTAAAGTCTAAGGCTCGTGGAAAACATCCCAACAATTCCCTGCGCATCCTCGAAAATATTCAAATTTTCCCTCTTCTTAACAATCCAATGGCACAACATCTATTTTAGGATCATTCACTCCTTCTATGACATGTCGCAATGATAAATTTATTGCCAAACAATCCAATCCTCCAATCCAATTTGATTTGTCCTCTAAGACATATAATCTACCCATCCAATGCACATCCTCACCTAAATTTGAATCCAAACAATACAATCCTTCCACCAAATTTTATTTGTCTCCCAAAACACATAATTTACCCATCCAATCTACATCCACTTTTTCTCCTAACTCCAAGCTGAGATATCCTATCAAAACCCATAAGATTTACCTTCCCGAGGTCACTTCAATGGATTCTTATGAAGATATCCTTTGACATTTAGTTCAAATATCTATCATCATGCTTCCTCCCATTAAATACTTTCATCGCTATGGTCCAAATCCATCATGGTTCAATCCTAATTTTAGTTGCACTTATCATCGTACCCTGGGTCATGACATCGAAAATTGTAAGGCATTGTAGACATTCATCTAAAACCTTGTTGAGAAAGATGATTTCCTCATTAGGGAAAGTTACTTCTCCATATATATTGAATCCAATTCATATACCATCTATCGGGTCTCCCATGATTCCTCCATCCATATCATCCATTAACATCCATCTTTCACATGAAATTCCTCCTAAGGAAGGTCCTCCATTTTCAATCAATACCACTTATCATGTCAAGCACACTTGTGGTCTCCACTCATTTATCAATCTGAATCCAAAATAATCTCATCTAAAATCTTTCGACATCCTTTAATTCCTCCACATTTAATTTATTAGGAAAAAAACTTCCCTCACCCTTGAGCATATCACCCCTAAAACACCCTTGACACTAGGGGACTTCACTCTTTGAAATTGTTTTGTTTACCTCCTTCACATTCATCCAATCTAAACTAATTCAGTCTAAATCCTCATCTCATTCTAAGTCCACATTTGTGGGAATTTTTGTCCTTCTGTGAGGGACCATTATTGTTATTATGCTTATCGAATTCTTCCTTTGAGGCCATGTATGTCCTTCTGTTGAGGGACATTTTTACCAAAGTCCACCATTGTGGCCATATTTATGTCTCTTTTGGGGCACCATCTATTTCATCGAAGTCCTCCTTTGACGCCATGTTTGTCTTTTCGTTAAGAGACCATTTTTTTCTTATTTCCTTACCAAAGTCCACCATTGTGGCCATATTTCTTTCTCTTTTAGGGCACCATCTATTTCATCAAGTCCACATTTGTGGCCATATTTTTCTTTCCATATTTGTGTCTTTCAGTTGGCGTCATTTATTTTCATCGAAATCCACTGTCATGGTCATATTTTTTCTTTCTTAAGGACATATTTCTCACTTGTCCATCACATCTAATCCTTTGCAAACTATCATCTCATCCCATTGCAACTTACTG
The DNA here is from genome assembly GCA_018340775.1 of Taxus wallichiana var. yunnanensis. Lineage (NCBI taxonomy): Eukaryota > Viridiplantae > Streptophyta > Pinopsida > Cupressales > Taxaceae > Taxus > Taxus wallichiana. The sequence goes on along the minus strand of CM031237.1, from coordinate 188,272 downwards.
TCTTCCCTCTCTTGATGGTAAACCAGAAACATAACCTCTTAATGCATTGTACTTGCAACCAGTTTACTATTAGCATATCTACCAATGAGCACTTATTTATATCCTTAGATCATTCCTCCATCCTTATCCCCTTCCATTTTTCATTGTAATGATATGACCCCATAACCATTACATCAGTCACCCTCTCATTTTCCTATTGTATCCATGCAAAAGGTCGACGGGGTGTCACTTGTATGACCATCGTCCCCTCTAAAGTGGTCTACTTAACTATTTTGAGCTCTCCCCATGTGAAAGTGAAATTCATGTATGGAAAAGAAAAAATCAAAGTTATCAAAAACAGACTGATCCCTCGAAGGAAATCTATTCATACAAAAAATAAAGAAAGAGAAAAAGGAAACTAAAAGGAAAACCATACAAATCAAAATCAAAATAAATAGACCGATCCCTCGAAGGATGACTATCATATATATTATTCTTGCCATCCATACTATATATAAAGTAGACCATACCCTCAAAGGATGGCTACTCTTTTATTGCATTCAAAAAGCCTCGCATTGATCAAATTTATTCAGTTGTTCTTTTATTTTCCAAGAGTTGGGGCATAGTTCTAGGAACAACCATCTATGGAGATCCTTCTTCCCGCATACAAGTTATATCTCAAATCCTTTGTCATGTCAACATTAGGTTTGTGAGAATATTCCATCCATAGTTCCTCATGGTCTTTTGGTATAATTAACTATTGTTGGTTATGTGTTAACACCTGTTATTGGCTGCAAGTGCAATGCCTTGAGTGGTAACCTTTCTTGTTTATATCCAATCCTATTCAAAACAAATTTTCCTGTATAACCTTTCTACAATTATGTTTCATTCATCTAATCGAGATAATATTTTATCAAAATCACATCAAATTTCACACTATGAATTCTATATCCATCCATAATATCCATGAATGCGCTCATAAATACACTTTTTAGTTTGCGAATTCTACTTGATCACTGTTGCAGTTTGTAAATCCTACATGAGGATCCTTCTCAAGGCAAGTTCATTATCCTGCAGCTTCTTATCCCCAACATGTTCATCAATGTCTTTGATCCATTGGTCTTCACTCTATATTTCCACTCATCACCATTTGTCTCCACATCCTCCTAACCTTTCTATCCCCCTTTCACCATGTCGAATATCTTACTTGCCTTTCCTCTTGAGTTTCCCTTTCATTTTTCTACTTTCGGTTTGACAATCTTACTTAACCATCCATACGGCAGAGAATCTTACTTAAGTTATATATTCTTCATTCGATCCTCCCTTTGTAGAAGATTCTCCACTATTTCATCTTTTCAGATGACAATCACCACCACAAATGTCTTTTTCACTCCTTTTTGCTTGACACTCTTATATCATCACTCCTACAATGTGGACATCCCAATCAAGGACTATCCTTATAGTATGCATCTACATTGCATATGTTCCTCCATCCACTCATGTCACACTCCTTTATTTCCTTGTTATCACCTCATTTCATCTCTTGTTCCATTGTGATATATACTTCTCATTATTTTCATCATTATTCTTCTTCTCCGACTTGGAAATCCCACTTAACCATCCCCGTCACATGACAATCTTAATTAAGAGTCCATCTTAATAATGGTTTGACATCTAACCCTTCCACCTCCAATCATATCTTCCTCATCTTCTATCTCCATCCTCTCATCATACTCATCCACTCTAACCAACAATTCCACATCTCGTATCCACTACAATGTTGTCTTTCTCCTTCCATATCGCCATTATTGGTTTGGTGATCTTAATTAACTCCCCATGCCGCATGGCGATCTTACTTAAGAGTCCCTCTTAAGCATGATCTGTCATCCTGCACTTGCCCACCACTCCACATTCTCACCATCTACATTTTCTCATCATTCCCCATCATCATATCCTCTCACCTCCTCTTCTATTCTCACAAACACCATTTCTACTTGTCCCTATTCATTTTCATCATCCCTTGCTTGTTAATATTACTTAAGCATTGCTTCCCCATTCATTTTGTGTCTTGTTTCTTCCTATTTCTCTCATTCATTCTCATCCATTATGTCCTCTCCTCGCCTTCATCTTTGCACACATCGTTATACCTCCTTTCTTTACTCTTCCACTCTATCTTCAAGAGTTCTCCCACATATCTACTCCCATAACTACCCATCATTATCATTGTTCATCTCCTAACATTCTTTCATCATCATCTTCTATTTCCCGCTAATAATTATCAATGGACTTCTCCTAACATCCCTTCATTGGCATTCCCCCTTCCATTCCTCATTTACTTTCCCCACTTCTCACCTTTTTCCCCATCCTTCCCTACCGATCATTATCGGGGATTTTTCCTAACATCCATTCGCTGGCATTTCCTCTCCTATCCCTTCCTCTTTTTCTTCGCCACCTTTCCATCTTTCATTCTTTCCTTTCCAATTTCTTTATAGTCTTCATCATGCACCCTCTCTCTATTTTCTCTTCATCAACTTATCCTCATCTCACGCAGCCATGCATATTTTCCAATCCATTTCATTCCTCCCTCAAAATTCCTTTACATTACTTATGCCTCACTCTTTATCGAATATCTCCATTCTTGGTTCCCTTCCTTCCGCATAATTTTCTCCGTTGTCTTCTCCTCCTTTATAATCTTCATCTTATTTCACTTCTGTGTATTTTCTTATTCCCCATCAATAACTGACTCTTTAGCATTGTCCCATATTTTTCATCATCCCACCATCCACATGCATTTCCATACGGTTAGTTCCATATTCTTTGCTTGGATTTCTTCATTATGATCTGGTTCCTTTAATTTTCTTTGCTCTATCATCTCTTTTTTTTCCATTACCTCTCTACCTTCCTCTTCTTCACCCTCCTTCATGCCTTTCATTTTAAATAACTCTCTCCCTTTTTCATAATTTCACCTTCTGCTCTATCATTTCCTTGTCTCCTCCTTGTTTTTCTTTCATTATTTTCCCTTCCTCTATAATCCTTCATTTTTATCTTCTTCCTCCACTTCCATTCCATCTTTTCTCCTCCTCTTTCTTTGTCCCCTATTCCATACCCTTATCGCCTTCACCTTTGACCTTTCTTTCTCTTCTCATAGTCAATAACTCCTTTCCATTCCTTTTCTCTTTCTCATTCCATCGCTCACACCTACCTTTCACAATCAAATATGATGTTTCTTAGTTTATGTACCACCATCAATCCATTTCATTACCATTCTCGTTCTTCTCTCTACAACATTGACCTCTTCTCTTTTTAAGAACGTGACACATATTTTATCTTCGTTAATCCTCTCATAGGGGCATCATCATATCTATTTCTAAGAATATCTTCCCACCTTCCTTGACGTTTTTATCTTGTAGGATACTAGAAAGGCTATCACCTATCTCGATCTTGTTCTCTTCCATGAATGTTTGTTCTACTTTTTTGAAAAAGTAGCAGATCCTTTTCTTATTTGTTGAGGAAGTGGGACTTCTTTCCTTTTCTTCACCCCATTATTCATCTTCCTTCAAATGCAAACCTTTCTTAAGAAACATGTATTCAACATCCTATTTAAGACCCTCTTGGGGCATTTTATCGGATGTGTTCTTCATATCCACATTCGTGGCCATACTCATTCCCCTTGGGATATTTTGTTTCAACATCCACCTCCCATTATGTCATTTTCATGTCCTATGTGGGGCACCTTCTCATCCTAATAATTTTGAAGCATATAACCCACTTTTTGTTTGTCTCGTGTTATGTTCTGGGGAATTATTAATTTCATGTTTGTTTCTTTTGTAGATGCATGATTTTTCACTCAATTCCTCACATGCAAAGGATTTTGAATACTCTTTGTATTCAGTTTGACATATTTTGATTTTTTCCTATGACCCATTGGTCATCACGTTTTACATCCATACTATAGTGTTCTTCACCCACTACCTAGTCTTTAGAACGTTATCACCTATCTCCGTTGAGACCGTAATTATCCTCTACCGATGTGATATTGGAGTCACTGCTATAATTTTCAATGATATTGTGATCCTTTTTGGCCTGGGGCATCTTTCCTTTGGTCATGTCTTGATCCATTCTCAGACACATAACTTCATCCAATTTGTCTTGTTTTTGTCTCATGGCTTGCTATCGTAAACTACTCAATAAAAAGGGGCAAATGTAGACACCATTTTTTGGTGTAACTCCTCTTCTTCACCCTGCATTCATTCTCCATAATTCAAATTTCTCTCTTTCTTTTATTTTTCTTAAATTTAAATAAATCCCATCCATTTACTCACCCAAATTTAATTAATTATCAAATGGGATCCATATAAACCCATTTAATAATTGAATTTTACAATCTCTAAAAATTATTTAATTCATGGATAATAATATACCCATCCGAAACTCCACTCTTAATTTCAAAAATGGAATCTATTACCTCACCCGCCCATTCAAACCATGGGCCCAGTGTTATCACATCATGTCTCTTAACAGGGTTACTTTACCCAACCTTGGTTATTCATTAACCCCAATCGACCTCACCTCCAATTTATAAATATGGGTATTGCCCCCTCTTTCAAAAAAAATAGAAACCTAGACAAGAACTAGAAGATGACCTAGAAAGGAGGATGAATAGTATTAAATCTGTGTTTAATAATTTTTAGTAGAGGAGAAGAAATATCTTAATTAAGTTCTACAAGTTTGAGGTGAACAAATTTTTTTCCAGTGTTAGAAGTTAGAGGTGAGGAGTGTGGGAGAAAACTTTTCCTTTGTTCATCATCTTGCTATCTTAATGCCCATTTAATCTCCATATACGAGCACAAGATAAGTCCCGTCATCATTTTAGTTACTTGTCATTTTGTATTTCATTATTTATGCATGATATCCATTGTTCATCATTTATTGCTATCTTTCTAGACATGGGGGTTGACATCCTCCGAGGGAGTTAACATCCTCTTAGAATAGGGATTGTCTGGGAAACCCCGACATATTTTTATCTAATCATATATATTTTAGTTTTTCATATCTATCTTCTTTTATCACATATCCATTTTCTCTGCGCCCTTAGATCCATATCCACATATGAGGTCATAAGCCTCCATCATTCGAAGTTGATAGTGGCTTCCAAAGATCGCTTTCACCCATGTGAGAATGAGGTTTCATGGACTACACAAACGATAATTTACATTAAGACACAATCAATAAGCATGCAATGATATGAAAACCTAATACAAGAGAGAGAGAGGGATAGAGAGAGAGAAGGTTACTTAGCTACTTTTTGAGTGATCGGAAGTGATCCGGGTAGGGGAACTTTTGAAATAGAATGGAACAAACATATTTACCACTCACTGGAGGTTTTGGAGCTCTAAAATGTGTAGGATAAAAGTTCACACAAAAGGAAAAGAGCACCAAGATGTTAGTGATTGAATTTGGGTGCTTATGTCCACCTGATTCTTAGGTTATGATCTCTTCAATGCGGAGGAGCTTCATTGTTTATCTTTGTTTGTCACTTTGATTTTTTTCCAATCTCTAGACTCATAAACCATGTCAAACCTAATAAATAATATACAAAATATAAATAAGATTCAAAATGGGGAGTCGTAATGACCTGTGGTCACCCGACGAGTAATCTTATGGTGAGCATTGTGCTACATCTCAAACTCAATTTTTTTTTTTTTTTGTGTCTATGTGTGTGTAATGATGACCTAGGTTTCCCTTATGAAATTTTTTTAGTATGATAGTGGTCTATATATAGAATGCTACAAGTATGCAAATGTATGTGATGAAATAGAAAGAGCTTCTCCTATGTTGTGTATGTAGTGTGATGTAGGCCTTCTCCATTGTGTTGGATGTCCTAAATGAATGCTTTTTAATACTTCTTGTACCTTCCGATGTACGCTTAGGTTATAATAGATAGTAATTATTTCTTAGCCTCTTATTTGAGAGAAATATCTAAGTATATATATGATTACCTAATTTGAATTTCGTAATCAACAACTAAAATGATGACTCAAAAGTGTAAAATGTGAGAAAAAGGTAAAAAATAACCAAAAGAGTGAGAAAATGATAGAAAGGGTAAAGAGCGCCCATGAGGAAAAAAAGTGCCTTGGTGATTCTATCCTAACTTGGCACTAGTGTCCGAGGCCATAAATGATATATCAAATAAGAACGACAAAGATGTAAGGTATATAATGCCAATAAAATTACAAGAGATAAAGAAAAATACCTAAAAGAAATTTTCAACCACTATTTTTATTTCTTAGGAATCATGTATACATTTGCATGCTTTAGGACCTATAAATATACCCAATTGTATAGACTTTTTATCTACATTTGCCCCCACTTTATTCTGTTCAGTGAATAATCAGATATCATAAAGTAGATAGAATATACATACCATATGATCATGTAGATAAGAGTATAGCTTATATCCTGCCACATGGACATGTGAAGCACAAAGTGATATAAATATGAAGCGTGGAAACTAAGAAAGGGAAGTAGACCCTAGGTATGAAATGTTTACGTAGTTGTGCAATCGTTGGAGCTTGTGCTTGCTTATGTGAGCTTCTTATTGTTACGTATAAGGACTGACCTAAAATATAAGATCAAGAAAGTATTCAAAGTTTTGTGTATAAAAATGATAGTAATATTTGTGTAAGTAACAAGTGTGTGTAAAAATAATTGTTCACTTGATCATGTTGCTTTGGAAATGTTGTTGGATTGGAATGTGTTGTTGCCGATAGTGAGGTTTTTGGGTGATATCACCCCAAGACCATGTTTTCTCGGGTGATTTCCCACAAGAATCAAGTTGTTTTGGGAGATCTTACACCGAGAAATAGTTTTTATGGAAATCTCATGTCAAGAACGAGTTTTGGGAAATCTCAAACCAAGGCCATGCAAGAGAGTTGGGGAGAGACATATTTTTTTGTCTCCTTCCATGATGCTTCCAAGATAAATGTTACCACATATGGCATATAACACATTTGTTACCTATTGTCACCTAAATTGGAATTGGATCAGAATCGATTGAATGAATTTTGTAATAGGATGAAAGTTCCTAATATTGGAGAACTATATTGTATCTTTGTAGAAGACTGTGTTGAACTAAGAAATTATCCATTTTCCCCTAGGGAGACAAGCACATGTTCTATTATCTACTACTAGACGTTATTGTCTTCTCTATGTCGTGATGTAAGAATTATTTTCATCCAATTTGTAACTATGTTCTTGTACCAATTATGTAATGTAATGTGTTGTTTTACAAATCGAGCCGCTCTAAGGATGATTGTTTCATCCAATAGATGCCCCCTCATTTCAAATGCATGTGACATGTAGTACCCTCCAAAAATTTTACCCATGAAACCCAAAGCAAAAGAAAGGTTACACTAGAAAATTACGGAATAATATTTTTAAAAAAACTAACAATGTTGTTTAGTTCCATCTCCAAAGTAGCAAATAATTGAATTAATTAATAATTAAATTATACTATTCTATCTCCACTTGGTTCAAAAGTTTCCATTTCTATATTCCTTATTAAATTTAGCCACATTGACCTAAATCCATTTAATGATTTATTTTGGGGCTAAGTTTAATTTTCCCTTCCATTGATTAAATACAATTAAATTAAATTCCTATAAACATTTCTTAATTACTAAATTGTAATCTAACTTAATTAATATTATGGGAATGACTTTAATTAATTATCACTAGGTCATGGCCTCTTAGTTTTAAAATTCACTAAAATAAAACATAATGAAATACAAAAATTAAGTTAACTTCGATACCACTTAAGTGGCCCCATTCAAACATGACCCATGTGATCAAATGATGATCTCACCTAACTCCCACCTAACATTTGTAGGGGACAATCTTGGTCATTGGATGAATCTAATCTAGGCCTTTAGATCTAATAGGTTTCAACAAACTCTAATATCTAAGGAGAGTTTCTTTTAATCTTTTAATTTGACCTATTTCCTCATTTTGTTTAACAGGTTAAGTGAAGAAGGAAGAGAAGGAATCCATGGAAGAGGAGGAGGAAGCTTTGGGTGGATACACACATCCCATGTTCATCTTGTTCTCTTAATTTTACTTGCAATTTATTCCACCCTCTCTAGGGTTTGAATGTAATTTTCATTATTATTCAAAGCTTGATTCAATGAAAATACTCATTACGATATGTAAAGCTTGCTTCAATGAAAATACTCATTACGATATGTGGGTTTTTACCAAAAGATCAAAAAAAATTTTGTATTTGTTGTACCTCTTTCTCTTTTAAAAGTCTTTTCCCTTCTTGGACATTTGAGTATTTTCCCTTTTGATTACAACTATTTTGAAAATAGTATAAACACTCATTTTAGGTATGCACATGTATATATATCTTAAAATATACATATATATACACTTGTGTGTGTATATATGTATATATAAATATATATACAAATTATTAAAAATACAACCCGAAATCAAAATTTTATATATTCAAAAGAATGTATATATATATATATCAAAGTATGTGTGTATACGTCTAAAGAATAGAAGTCATGGTTCAAAAAAATATTCATGGACTGTGTTAATCATTTGGTTTGGCCGTAGGTAAAGATTAGCCGCTGTATTATTTAATACATATTGTAACATGCTTTGGGGAGGAGAGTTTCCGACCCCACCCTCATCCCCTATAAAACGCGACCCCTCTATTTAATTTGGTTTTTTTAAATAAAATTTTCTTATTATTTATTCATTTAGTTTTATAAACATGTTTATTAATATAAATATTAATTAATATTTTAATATTATATATATTATTAATATTTTATTTTCATTATTACTATCAAGTTAATGATATTAAAATAATCAAAATTATTTAAAAAATTTGTTTATTAATCACATTCTAAAATGTTATTATTTATTCGCATTATCACAAATATTCAATTTCATTATATTATATATATATATATATAGAATTTATAATAAGTTAAACAATTAAAAGAAATTATAACTTTGTATTTTCCTAAATTTTCCTTTTTTTCTTCACATGGTTTAAAGGAAATAATTGATCTATAAGGCAAGGTAATTTGTCACCAAAGATTTTAGATATTTCTATTGATTAATACAAAAGTAAGTAGAACTAATATTCGATAATACTTTCTTATTCAATCTAATAAGGTTTGTAAGGGAAAGGCCTTTCTTCAACTTAATAAGGAATATAGTCATAAATTCTACCATTTTAATTTTTTTCTTTCTTTCGGTAAAACAAGTATCCATCTACTTTCATTCACCATAACTAAATTTCAACAATTCCAAACAATGAGTGAAATTTCACAAGTCTTTCAATGATTGTAAAATGGCAAGAATCACATTTTGGAGGAAGTGAAACAAAATTGTATTGAAGGAAGTTCATTGCCTTTTAACTCATTTGAAACCTTTTTTTTTCAACAACACAATGGGATAAATTGGTAGTTTTCCTTTCACAAGACTAACACATTTAAAGATAAAAATATTTCACATTCAATGTTCTTAGAAGAGTTTATCAAATATAGGGATTATCAAGTAATAAAATAACTTCCTTTTAAGCTTATAAATTTACAATCATCCACTCAAGTGGAAAATATAACATGAACAATTTACAACAAGTGCTATCAACAAGGCCAAATATATAAGTCTATAATTTACATGTCTTCTCCCAATGGTAGCTTCAAATCTCACATTCTTCAACATTCAACACAAGGATAAAAAATAAGGAAGTGGGAGTATGCAACGCTCTCCGCCCAACCTTAAATCCATCAAGAGGAGAATCCATCTCATTAATGGCCCCCGCACCCCAACCAAAGAACCATGAGGGGTCTTGAGAAACTTTGACACCATTACTACAATAAAGCTTCCACATATAACATGTATTTCAAAATATTCAAAATAACAAAGAAGACATAACCAACAAGTTTGCAACATTCTCAAAACAACACAAAGGTTTGAAATCAAACCAAATATAGCAATGGTTATGGGAAACCACTTTGTTATGCCTCCCAAGTGAAGTGGGAGTCTCACGCTAAACCTCTAAGTCCACAAAACAATCAACATAAAATCCTTGTCTCTCCTTGCAAGTATGCAAAAAAATAACCATGATTTCATTTTCACTCTCCATAGGTGATACACCCATTCACACTCCCACCAAATAAATTCCTAAGAAAAATCCATTTTCCCTCCCCAATTTTATAATAATCCCTCATAGGTGAAGAGCCTACCTCTCCATCAAGCTCCAAGAAAACTTCCCAAGATTCTTTCAATTCCAAGCCAAGAAATTTCCAAAAGCACTCAAGCAAGCTTCAAATCCAAAAGTGCACAAGAAGAGAAATGAACAAGTAACCCCCATTCCAACCAAAACCATCAATAAATAGAAATGCAATGTTGAGGATGATGAGTTGGCTCCATGTAGGATACCACTTCATCATTCCTTCATTCCCATACTAAGTCATCACACCAAGTCCAAGACAATTAATGCACTTGTAAGAAATATGACAAACCCACATGGATCACAAACTTGCACACCATGCTTTCAAAGGTCACAATAAATTGTGGTAGGAATAAAGTTCAATTATTTTCTCTCTTTTACACTTAGAAAGGGATAAAAAATCAAAAATAAGATTCTTAACTGATAATTAGGATTGATGGGTAAATTTAAGAGGTATGGGACAAACTTTACTTGTCCCACAAGCCTCCAAAAAGGCCCCCAAGTCAATATGTGAATTTTGAAGTTGGGGTGGAGTAAAAACTCACAAATCAACATAAATTTCACTTACAACAAGGAACACCTAACCTCATTATTAACTATTTGTCACATCCAGAGTTAGTTATCCAATTAACAAGGATTTAGCCTAATTAAAACACATTACATCATGCTACTAAAGTGACATCAATTACCAAAATTTACATGCATCCAAAACAAATAACGCACATTTAAAAATTAAAAGAAAAGGGAAAACATATAATCCCATGGCCACATATGTGAGGTCACCCCCCATGGGAGACCTCCTAGCTAGGCATGTAAAACACCACAAAACAACATTACACAAGTTTTCAAATTTGGTCACGTTGCTCAACAACCGACATCCTTCTCGTGGTTGGTCCCCTCTCTCATTTGACGTATGTGATAAAATCCCTACACACAACAAAATACATCTCTAGCCTTCCGCCATATTAACAACATTGAGACAATATACATATAAGATCAATAATCATCATTCGACATTAGCAATTCTATTATCCATCAATATATCAAAATATAACCCTAACATCCATGAGATTATAATTCTACTAAAAACATCCAGAGTATAATGTGTCAGTATAAAATCCAAATCATGCAAATCAACATATATCAAATTTTCTATCATCACCATCTAGTGCCTCATAATAAAGCGTAAACCACATAATGTAAATAGTCCAAATATCAGTATAATCTATCATCTACTGATCAATGTATCATATCAAAATTTCTGAGTATCATTCAAACAATGTCTATATAAAAATGAAATAGTATCAAAGAGGAGTGGCAACTACATCCCCCCTTAGACTTGACTTTATCTTGGAATTCAATGGAATAGATGAGGAAACTAGGCTTGTAATAAAGTGCCATCCTCCCATGTGGTTGCAATCTCATCATACCTATCCCATTGGACCCACACCTAGTCAATCTTGAGGCCTGAAGGCCAAGGGTCATGTGCTCTATGATGCATATGGACTCCACTCTCACCTTCCCCTCTCCCGAACTGTAATGTGGTCCAATCCAAAACATGAGAGGGATATAGAATGTATCTCCTAAGTACATAAACATGAAATACATCATGCATGAGAGATAAAGCTGGTTTACAATGCTAGACAATAGGCCAAAAGACTAATAAGCTCCAAGATCCGGAAAGGGACCCACAAATCTAGGAGCTTACTTAGAGCCTTTTCCATAATGGATATGACTCTTATGAGTCCTAAGACAAAGAAACACCTTTGTTCCCACCTCAAAACTACAATTTGTCCTCCTCTAATCTACATATTTATTTTGCCTATCCTTAGCCTCCTGTAGCCTCTATCGAATCAAGACAACTTATTGCTCCATATCCTATACTAATGCCAATCCAAGATAAATTCTGTCCTCCAATCTATTGCAACTCAATGATGTCCTGCACTCTCGAGTCATAATGCCTAAAAGTATTCATGGCAATCGAACTCTAAAAATAGTTTTTATAGGTAAAATCCACAAAATATAAGTACTCCTCCCACCTGGACTGATGATCCATGACATACATCCATAACATATCCTCCAAGATCTATTTCACCCACTTTGTATATTCATTTGTCTCTAGATGATAAGTTGTACTGAAGTTGATGCTCATCCCAAGAACCTGTTGCATGGTAGTCAAGAAATGAGAGTGTATAAGGGATCACAACCATAAATAATCTTCTACGAAATGAGCCACTTTTGTCAATATATCCACCGTGACCATGATGGTGTCATGGTGGTATCTTGACATCGGTAGCCCTATAATGAAATCAATGGAAATGGTGTCCCATTTCCACTCTTCCAAAGTATGACATGAGGGTAGAGAAGGCCGGTGAATGTTAATTCTGGCCTTCACCCTCTGACACTCTAAAAAGTGTGACACAAACTGAGCTACATCTCTCCAAAGACCTCTCCAATGGTAAAGTTTTGTCAAGGTGGTGTGCATATTCTTCACCCTAGATGGGCTAAATAAGGTGCATGATGAGCCTCTGCCAAGATATCCTGTCTCAAACCTCCATCTCTTGGTACATATATCTTTCCTCTATGTCTAGAAGACCACCTTCCTCTATTGAAAATCTATAAAAATTCCCCTCAAAGGGTCTCGAGACACGATCTCTTATCAAGATGCAAGGTAGAAGCTGTCGTGTGGAAGGTGATGTAAAATTCTGCTCCACAAATTTGTACCTTTGAAGTAACCATAACCAAATGTCTCCTTCTACTCACGGAATGCAACCACATTCTCCTTCCCTCCCTATATTTTATCTCCATCTCATCCTCACAAAGCAACTCCATCTAACGCCACTGATAAGCTTTGAGATTGGGTTGTCTCGAAAAAAGGTGGTGAAGACTCAAGTGATTAGTCCTAAGTATAAATCTCCATCCAAGAAGGAAATTTCTCCACCGAACTAAGGCATTAACAACTGCCACAAGTTCAAGGTCATGAGTTGGATAATTGAGCTCATAATCCTTAAGTTTATGAGACTCAAAAGAAACAACTCGACCTTCCTGCATCAACACACCTCATAATCCATCCAAATAAGCATCTGTGAAAATGAAGAACTCACCCTGAGGGTTTGACACAACAAGAATATGTGTTGTCGTAAGGAATTCCTTTAGTGTCCTAAAGGCCTACTCACATCTGTCTGACCAGATGAAATTTTTACCTTTCCACTCAATGGAAGTGATGGGGTGCGTAACCCAAGAAAAGTCCTGAATAAATATCCTGTAGTACCCTGCCAACCCCATGAAAATGCACACCTTGGTCACACTAGTAGGTGTTGGCCAATCCATAATGGCTCTAATCTTGGAACCATTGACTATGATACCTTCCCCATAAATGATGTGACCCAAATACTATACCTCTGATTGAAAGAATGCACAATTATCCAAGTTCCCATAAAGGCACTACTCATGAAGTCATCGAAGAACCTCATAAAGGTTTTCCTCATGCTCCTCACACATATGACGAGAAGATCAAAATTTCATCACTAAAAATGAGAAAGAGTGGTCTATAAAGTTCCGAACACCCCATTCATCAAACTCGTGAACACTATAGGGGCATTTGTTAGACCGAATGGTAAAAATGTGAATTCAAAGTGGCCATATCTCTAATGGAAAGATGTCATGTGAGAAGATTCCTCTAGAATCCTTAGTTGATGGTATCCTAACATAATTTCAATATTAGAAAAATAGTGTCCCCTTCATCTGATCAAAAAAATCATTGATGCAAGGAAGGGGGTAATGATTCTTGATTATTACTTTGTTATTAAAGATAGTCCACACACAACCACAAGGATCCATCATTCTTCTTTAAAAATATTATTGTTATACCCCAAGGTGATACACTAGGATGGATAAGGCATTTCTCGAGAAGTCTGTCATGCTGTAACTTCAGCTCACATATCTTAGGTGTGGATATCATATAAGGAGCACATGAGATACGATGCACTCATGAAACCAACTCGATGTGAAAATCAATCTCATGTGGGGGCAGCATACACGGCAGCTCACAAGAAAAAACATCAAAAAAATCCTACAAAATGGTGTTATCATCAAGTGAAGGTCCACTAGCCCCATCCTCTGACCTATCACTAACTGTAATGGCATACAACTTACAACCCTATCACACACACACACTTTAGCTGCATAGCAAAATTGTGTGAATAGAGATGGGTATCCTAACTCCAAAAATCATTGACTCCACTCCTAAATCATCTGCACAAGATATCACCTTGTTGTGGAAATCAACTATAGCTTTGTGCATATATAACCAATCCATACCCAAGATAACTCCATAAGAACCCAATGGAAGGATACGAAGATCCAAATTAGTGGTAAAGGGTCCTCAGTCCACTATGCACTCCTTGATTAAGGATTCCACTGAGATCTTACCTCCAAAAGCCATCTTGACATCCCAACTAAGGCTCTTCCTAACTACCACTAGCCTCTAATGCTCTACTAAACATGGAGAAATGAAAGAATCTAATTATCACGAGTAAAATAGAATAGGGATAGAAACACCACAAATGTTACTTGTGGTCTTTATAATTATGTCATAGTGCTCTTCCTAGTGGTTCTCGACCACTACATACATTATGTGGCTCCTAGCTATGTCACCAACAACAGGCTTAGAAACATGTGCCTTACTATAATTAATGAGGGTTTTGAGGGCACTCTCTCTGATGACTCCTCTGCACAATGATGTCCATGCATACCGCATGCATAACAAGTACTGGTCCTCTCCACTATGCAAATAGTCCTCCAGATGGATCAATAGTACATCTTTGAAGGACATTATGATCCTATTATAGATCTATGTGGGTGTTGTGGTGGATATATTCCTACCAACTATGCTTCAAGGAGGAGCACGTGTCTGTTGGCCCCCTTGCTAGAGTTCCCATACTATGCCCTCTCTGAGAATCATGGCATTAGTGGAGGTCAAAAGGAAAGTTGAGTCTACTACTACCGAGGAGGTGGAGGAGACCGGGAGGAAGAATGTGCTGAAGTGTGTCCCTTACAAGGAGGAGGATTTGATCCCCTTGATCTACTATCTTGCAGCTGATGTATGCGACTCCTCACTCGTCACCTTCTTGTTGATTCTTCTACCTAGTTTCCTCTGTGCAATATAGGACTTCTCCACATCTGCTTTGATAATGTATTGGCATTGAATGTGTATTACCCCATGCAAGTGTAAGTTCAAGCCCTTGATGAATCTGTGAACTCAAACCACCTCGTCTTACATGTAGTCTACATACTAAAGTACATCCGGAAACCATCCCTCCCTCATTGAGGCATGTCGTAGATCATGGAACTCATTGATATGTTGTTCAATGAATCTCTTGGGTATATATATACTCTTGAACCACTCCTCAAAGATATCCCAAGTAACTATCTTTGAATCCACATGGATTTTCTACTCCTCAGTCCTCCACCAAACTCCATCTCCGTCTCTCAGAAGGTGGATGGAAACATGAGGCTTCGTGTTGCTCGAAAAAGGGCATAGCTTGAAGCATCCGCTCAGGCTAACCAACCATGCCTCAGCCTGAAATCCACCCATGTCTCCAAAAAAATGAGGCTAGTGTAACTTTAGTATCTCTCTAATTT
>CM031237.1:53846-172298 GCA_018340775.1 Taxus wallichiana var. yunnanensis | reverse complement strand
CCTTTCTTTTTATGATTATCTCAAAATATGAATCATGAACACTAGATAAAATGAGGTTCTATATTCTAATTATTGTGTAAAAAGTATAATTTAAAGGATATAAAATTGAATCGTAATCTCCGCATTCAAAACATAAAAATTTCATGAATATTTTTAAGATTCCACTTTTAATCTTTGCTTCTATAAATTAATCCATCCACACCGTTAACACTTGATATATCACTATTAATGAATAATGTAAAGAAATTTATTTATTTGACATTATCATAGTGAAATTATTGAATAAAAATATGGAATTCGTGCTAGTTGGTCATTTTGTTTTTGGGTTAAATTTGAAAATTTCTAAAGATAGGTGGTAGAAGTAATTTTATATATGTAGAAATTTAAGTTTTCTTATCTCAGTCATATAAGACATTGAAACTACTGCTTATTATTATAAATTATATCTCATATTTATCATGAAAATTTGACAACATCATTGGGAGCTATGTATATCACAAATTCAATTACTATGAAAGAAAGTATAATTTATGCTTGTAAATTGTTCCATTATCCATATAAACAATGAGTCACTTACTTCCATGAGGAAGAAAATGAAGTAATCCTCAACAAAATGAAAATAAAATGCTTGTGAAAATATAGTCAAACACCCTCGAGATACATTGACCTAATATTGTATGGTTTACAATAAGAAAAAGAAACATTGTACCAAAAGTGTATTCTTTGTGAGTCAAGAAATGCGTAGAAAATCCCACCACCTTTTGCCCATTGTTAAACAATGTGAATGAACTAAAATTTCTTCAAACCCATCATTATAAAATAACTTTTTCTCCAATCTATTTTCTCAATTCCCCACCTTATATCCCAAAGTATCTTAACCTTTATAAGTTAAGTAGATCTTCATGGGATAATTAAGTGGATACCTAACTCCTAATTCCTTTTTTTTTCTTGAAGAATTTGATTGACATCTACAAAGAATCTTAAATATAAATAAATGAAATAAAAATATTTGTTCTATGCCAATGAAATGTACTTACACTATATGATGCATGTTCCAAAGAATAAATTAAAAATTGATATTTTTAGTAGGGTCAAACAATAGGTATATACACTGCTCCATGTCTCCTTTCCCTCCACTAAACACATTGGTTTGGAGAATGAATGAATTCCCATACCTATTTTCTAATAGCTCAAAGTCTATCTCATCATTATCTGATTTGTCTAATGAAAAGTTCATCTCACAATAACACAACTGATGTTTCATACACAAATAGAGGAAAACATTAAGAAAAGTAGGTGAAAATGCCTCTGGGATAAATGGTCTAGTCACCATAAACCATATTTATTTGTATAATGAAGTTCCCAAACAAATATGTTCCCTTCAGATTATGTCATTACTGCACCACCATCCCCAAAATAAAAACAAGAAGGAAAGAGAAGTGTATCACATTTATTTCGAAATACTAATATCAAATAATTTTATACTTGATTTGAAATTTTCATTATAATAAACCATTTGAAAATAGTATTATGTAATGAAATTGGAGTATAAATATTTGAAACACAATGACCACACACATATGCAAACAATTATTATTTTCTAGTGACAAGTTCTAAAGGATGTATCCTCATGCCCGTTAAGCTATACAAGGAGTATTAGGAATTAAAGATTTATAGGTATGAGCATAACAACCAAAAAGTTATGAAAATAGTTTTACAATGATAAAATCCTAGTTATGTGGTGAAAATAGGGTTTTAATCAATATTTCACCTTGTGTTTTGATATACTTGTCATTCCTTTTTCATTACTAATCGATTAGAGTAGTGGTGGCGGGTTTGTTATTTCTTTATTTCATATACTTGTGTTATTAAATCTAATATATTTTAGTACATAATTCCATAGTATGAGAAATTATTTATTTATAATGTTAGTATATCATTGAAAAAATTATTTTTTTAAAATATGGGTATATATTAATAATATACAATACTCAAACCCCATTAAATATGTTTGGGTATTAGCTTGAAATGTCTATCGAGATCTAGGAAAATCGGAAGAGAAAATTGGGTGTTAAAGAAAAGTGATGGTCGAGTGTCACGATCACAAATGCCAAGGTCATGAGTGAATCCCATGTAAAATTTATCCTCCATGGTGTCTCTCATGAATTTCATGACTAACACACATCTTGAATTAGTTTTGGATGAAGGGATTGGAAATCACAATGTATCTCTTCCTAAAGGAACCGAACACTACCTACAACATCTCTCTTAAATTTTCTAACTAGTATGCAGAGATTCTTCACTTAGTAACATGCTAAGAACTTTATCCACCCCTAAATAGTTATTAGCAAATGGATCCTCGATGGATACTCACAATGTATCTCTTCGACAAGACATCCTCTACATAAAACTTGGGAAGTAACACCCTTAATCAAGAGCACAATAGAAAAGATAAGCATTCCATGTAGGAGGTTCATACCCTCTATGCAGACCATCATCAAGTAAGGAAAATATATTCTAGATTTGAGCATGGTGTCATCTAAATCCACCGCCATGCTTTGGGCCTCATGACACTAGGAACCTACGTTTATTAATCACATTGAATCCCATATCTAGGAAGGAAGTATAATTAATCCAAATGGGGCATGATCATGTAATAAATACATGAAAATAGGGTACATACCATAAATTCAAAGTAATATTAGGTTTAGGTAATATTACAAACTATTTAAAAAACCAAATAACCTCTTTATAGAGTTGGAAGTATGATAAATATTAAACCACTACACACCTAATAATCTAAATCACAATTTCACTATTCAAAAACTTGAAACAAAACTTTGAAAACAAACATTGAAGGAAAAATAAACGTTAAGATCAAACCTTACAAAGAAAAAAAAGCAGACATATAGAATATAAACCATATCAAAAAAATCAACTTCACATAATTACATGACATTACATTTACAAAAGAGATTTTTTAATTTATAAAAACAATGATATTATACAACAAAAATTGATTTTATCATTAGATAAGATCAAGAACAAAAATGAAATATCTATTCAAGCAATAATGAATTTATAATGTAATACCAACTAAAATCGTAATAAAAACAAGGTCTTGTTCATGAATAAATAAGTGAAAACATTCATGATAGTTTGAGTGATATTCTATATTATTACCTATATATCTTTGAAGGTCCAATGGTTGAAATGTTTCACTTAGGGCTATGGTAAGGTGGTTTCCACGGTAAGGTCTATGTTAAGTCGACCTCCTTAGACTCCCGTTTAGGGAAGGCCAAAACTCGACATGATTACAACATTTCCGCTTTTAGGGCGATTGAGGAGTTCATTGAGGAACATGTCAAAAGTGTATCCAACCTCAGTGGTGTTCCGGCTACACTTTGGGGTAACGAAAAGGAAAGCAAAAGGACCATTGAGCAGCTGGATGATACTGATGCTGCCCACATGACAACTTTGGGTATGTTCCACTCCTGGAAGAAAATCAAGACCAGCATTGACAAAGCTGCCAAGAAGTAGTTATAGATGCTTTTGCTGTTCTTGTATGTTTTTATGTTGTTTTTTTGTGGTCTCTCTACTTCTTTTTTGCAGTAATTTTGTTGTTTTGCCTCGTTTGGGTAGCTATTTTTGGGTTACTTCGAGCTTCATTGTAACACTTGGATTTTGATCCATTCTCTCTGGTTTTCATTCCTATTCTGGATTCTAGGCCATATTTTTTTCTCAAGGGTATAGTCCCTTTCAAAAAACTATTTGCCAATAATAACAAAAAAGGTGGTTTCCACGGTTGTTGATCTTATGTCTTTCCTATGCTCCAACAATTTTTTTCTAAAATACCTAAAAAGAAAAGTTTGTAGGAGATAAAGTAGAATATAAATGTTGCACAAAAATATTAGACCTAATCCTAATCGACTTTTTTTAAGTTTGTTTGTTATATTTGTTTCTCTCGAGAGCATGTAATTAATTATTAGGGTGAATTAATAGAAAACATATTGGTTTGGATTTAATCATTTCAAATCGTATTTGATAGATTATTAAGGTATTGTATATCGATTGCTAAACTCTAAATATCTTACATTATTTATTATAGCCAATAATTTTTCCAACCCAAATAGTTCCCGACAAAGGGATCCTTAGATTAACAATCATAATGTATCTCTTCCAAAGGCACTAAACACCCTCCATGGTGTCTCTCTTGAATTTCCGACCAACACGCTTCTTGACTTAGTTCTTGATGAAGGGATTAGAAGTCATAATGTATCTCTTCCCAAAGGAAATGAACACCCTTCACGGTTTATCTCTTAAACCACCAAACTAGAACACATGGCTTCTTGACTTGGTAACCTACCAAGAAATTTTCCACCCCAAATAGTTCTTGATGAAGGGATCCTCAAATTATTATTCACATTGTATCTCTTCCTAAAGGCACTGAACATCCTCCATGTCTCCAAGTGTATGTTAACTGTGTAAAGCTTTGGTGACACCAATTCAATCCACCACCACCGTCTAGGCCTCATGACCCTACGACCTATAATTGATAATCGTATTGAACCCCATATCTTAGAAGGAATTAGAATCAACCCAAGTGGGAATGAGCATGTAATAAATACTAGTTGGGGTGATATAAGGCTATAAAGGGAAATTCTAGGTCCAAAGAATTTGATCTATGAGATAAAATAATATTACCTACATCAACAGATGGGACACATACTATTTAAATGATGAAAATTGCTAAGAATGGAGTCCGAGTGGTCATTGGGTGGGTGTGGGGAAGGTTTTATTCACTCAACATTTAGTAAAATGTATAAAAGTATTCACCTTTCAATTATGATCAAAATCAATTCACACTTAAGCTTCCTTGTTATGTCAAGATTTTCATATTAAACCTCAATTTACCATTATAATTTATAAAAATCACCGATCATTTCGTTAGAGAATGGAATCTTCCCAAAGGTAGTAATATGGCCCACATGTAAACCATAGGAAACACCTCTCGTGATACCAATTCAATGTTATGGATATTGTCTTGGGAAAAGGAAATGAAAAGGATAATTTAAATGTCCTTTGATTTGGGAAAAAATTTGTTGACAAGCCAGATTAAGGGCACGATGGCTAAGAGAAGCATTCCCTAAAGGGAGAATTATTGGGTTCATAGAAATTGAACTATAGACAAAAAAATATCACCTACATCATTTGTAAAATATGTATGTTATTTTAATGTTATATGTGTAATCATCACTAGAAATATATGTGTGTAATTGTCACTAGAACAATATGTTACTATTAAACAAAACTTATATATTTTGAAAAGGTTTGGAAATTTATATAAAACACATTGGTTTGGAAATAAAATCAACAAAAATTTTGGTGGTGTGGGGAAGGTCAAAGTCACTCAAAATTTAATTAAATAAAAAAAAATAGTCACCTCACCATTACAACCACACTCATTCCCCATAATTTTCATATGCAACTCCATGTTACCATTAAAATTTATGTGTGTTTCATGGGAGCATGGAATCATCCGCAATATTTTTGTGTTAGTTTCTAGTTGAATACTGCCATTAACATATGTTAAAATTACACAATGTATTATTACTTCATGGATTGACATTTCCATAATTTCTCATCATCTTCAAAAGTATAAAATAGCCATTTGACATATATTTCTCATACTAAGCTATATTACTATGATTTTTTATTCAATCGATATTTTAAAAATAGGAAACATTAGACCTTAATGATCGTTAAGACATTACTTCTAATAAGTAATGGAGCTTAGCATGGTTGCTAAGGCATTCCTTATAATCCATAACCAAGAATTTTATCAAGAGCAGATGAATGTAGGCTATTGATTTAATAAAATTAGAATATTTTAATAAAATTTGAATGCAAAGATATGAATAATTTATATACAATGAAATACAATTTATTTCTTCGAGGCAATTTATTTCATCTTTATATGAAAGAAAATGTGAGAGATAGGAACTTACCTTAATGCGAAAAATATCTTCCTCTCCAAAACATCAAAAATACATGATAAAATGCAAATGTGTGGATGGAATAAATGAACTCCCCTTTCCTATACAGTGTGTATGTATAATAATGCCCAAATGTAGTCCCTTGAGATATGTAGATAGATAGCCCTTGATAAGAATTTCTTCCATTATAATGGTATGTATGTTGTGTTTATATAGGGATCTCTTGCTTGAATTTTGACACTAATGACCTACATGAAACTAGTACCTTGGGATATGAGTGGAAAAAAAAAATACCGACCTCAAATGTCAAAAATAAGATCAAACATAAAGAGGCATGGGCACCTAGGATGGATAGGAGCAGCGCTTGGGTGCTAGTGTCCTAGTCTTGGTAGTGTCTAGAGAGACAAATGATGAAAAATGAGTGAAGACCGATGATAGGGATCCTGTGATGACCTAACTAAAACTAGGTGTATAAGTGACAAGTGTGAAAGATAAAAAATATAAAACAAACAAGACAAGTGGATGGACTATGGAATGGGTCACCAGTGAATACTTTTCTTATACGCAAGATCCATATATAAAACAACATACTTGGTGGTATAGTAAATAGTAGTAAGTGTGTGATTTTGTGTCTACATTTTCCCCACTTTATGTTGTTGAGTGAAAGCTCTAGTAACATAAAGTAGATAGAGATGCATACCTAGAGAGAAGTTTAGAGAGAAGCCCATGTTGAGAAACACCATATATATTGTAAGTATGTGTAAGAATGAGAACATATATCATGGTGAACCATGGATCAGTGTGTCAATCCATGTGTGTAATGAGAGATGTGGGACCATTATGAGGAGCACTAAGTGAGATTGATGATTTTGATATTGAGTGATTGGAGATTTTGATTTTTTTTTCATTGATGGAGATGTGTTGGGGTAAGGAGTGATCAGTTCCCAACCCGATTTTGTGTGTGTGAAAAATGAGGATTTGGGCATCCTTGCCACCAAAGGAAGAGTGTAGGGAGAGAGGTTTAGTTTTACTCTCCAACTTTAACTACATCCTCAAAAGGTCTATCCCACTTGCAGATGGAAAAAGACCAAATTTTTTTTGATTTGGATCCATTTTTTGATTTATTTCGATCAAACATGAATAACCCATATAGGAGAAGTATAGGAAAGGAAATGATGTCTCATTTCCCCCACTCTAGGGGTGTCACATAATGTAATGTATGAGATGGCTTCCATGTTAGGTCATCTGGAAGCAGTAGAAAATGTAGAATAACTTCCCATGTTAGGTCATTTGGGAAAGTGGTGATGTAACTCCCAAGTTAGGTCATCTGGGAGGATAAATATGTTGTGTTGTGTGATTGATTGATGTGATTTTGAATAGTAAAAGTTTTTTTGTTAAGATTTAAATGCATGTGATTGATTGATTGGTTACTCATGGAGATATTTTATGCTTGTTTCCCCTAGATTAGGTCATTAGGGGGAATTCTAGAAAGTGGTGTGAAATGTCACATGATGTATGAGAAAATTTTCAATAATGATGAATTATAAATGTAAAATGATCATGTAATGGTGTGAGGGGATTATAGGGATGCCCGATTATATGCCCCCCTTTTTGGAAAAAGGGGAGTGATGATGAGAATGAATTGAGCCTGAAAGTAATGTGTAATGATGAAATAGTGAATGTATGATAGATATCACAAAAAGTGTGTGTATATTGAGTTGAAATGATGTCAAGGAGGAATATAGTGTTTTGTATGGAATGTGTATGATATGATAGTAGGAAGAATTTTGAAGAGAATGACACAAAATGAGACAAGAATCAAAGAGTAAGGATGCTCAAGATATGATTGAAATCATGTAATGTGTATTAGTTTAAGAGAATAAGTGTAAATAATGACTATAATGTGGTAAGTAATGAAAGTTACTATAAATAGTAATATGAAAAAGTGAATAGGAACTTCATTTGATTATTGTGTGAGTGTGATTTTGAGCTTTGGGTGTGTGAAGATGCCTCAAGTGAGAGCACCATGATTGAGTCGATTTGAGATGGTGGCAGTAGTTGTGGCATCATGTATGATAACTGAGCTAGTAAGTGTGATTTTTCAAAAAAATGTGTTGAAATTAGTCATTTTTGATGAATTTTGCATTTTTTTTTTTTTTGATTTTCTTATTTTGGACCTAGAAAAGAGTGGTGAAGGTGCTAATGACCTTTGGGACACTACGCCAAGCATGGCATAGGTGCTAGTGACCTGCTCCTAGTGACCCCCTAGTGCCCCTTCTCTGGGTGTTGGTGACCCAAAAGGCTTGGGTTGAGCCAGAGTGTTGTAAATGTGAAAATTGATGTTTTTGATGTTATAGGTAGGTGTATTTACATATGTATATGATGTTCTAATGTGTTTTTTTTGTTTTTTTGTTATGTAGAGGGATATTCATTCATGGGAGTTTTGTGGTGGCCATCATTTGAGTACATTATTAGGATTGGGTTTTCAGATGATGAGTGGGATGTTCTAGACTGTGTCGGATTACGACACATATGAGGATGGGGGATGTGCCCCATAATATGCCTATGATCACAACTTTGTGTGAGAGGTGGTGTGTGTAGATACTTGCACCTTTTGGTTCCTACTGGGTGAGATGACCATGACTTTGGAGGATGTATATCACATATTGTGCTTGCCTATTATTGGTGAGAGGGTTCAGGTGATGGCTATAGATGATGCTTAGAGATAGATGAGGGCCATTAGGTGGTATTTTATGGGGACCAAGTTCATACTGAGGTCCATATTAGTCTTGGATGTTATATTGAGGTTAGGGGTTCCGTGATTGTGGAAGTTTATTTATTGTATTGTGATTGCTTTCATCGGTTGTAGTGGAGGGTGGTGGTGTAGGCATCTTGTATAAGATGCATGATATTTTTCATCATATAGAGGAGGATGGGATGAGATATGCTTGGGCACATGATGTGTATTGGCCATTTATATAAAGATCTATATAGATTTACATAGGAGGAGCATGGGGGTGGTATTGGAGCTACCACATTGTTACATGTATGGGCCTATGAGCATATTATGATATTGAGGCCAATTGGTGGACCACGAGGAGAGTGGGTGAGGCCTAGATATATTTTTGGGAGATGGGTAGTAGGTTTTTATGGTAGGAAGATGGATATGGATACCTATAGAGTGATGTTAGATCGATGGGGCCAAAGGCCATGATATGGAGGCCATACCGAGACTATGGAGGATGGACAGAGGATGCAGTAGAGCTATGATGTATTTGATGGACTATGTGGCTAGAGGATCGGTTTCTAGGGGTGACCAGAGTTATTCTAGAAGAGCATGTTTCATGATAGTTTGGTATGGCCTAGGATGTGCCCCTAGAGCCATATATATGGGTGAGGGCCATTAGGGCACCGAGGAGGCTGAGCTAGACTAGGCCCCAGAGCAACTAGTACCCCTGGGTAAGATGAGGTAGATGTGGTGATAGAGAGCCGATAGATGTGGATGATGATGTGGGGTGTATGGAGGCATATCATGCATGGTGGGCATCACATCGATGGGTATTTTTTTTCCAATTTTTGTGGATGTGGTGGGAGCACCACCAGGAGGAGGAGTAGAGGGGAAAGCACATGCCCCCGATAGTGTAGTAGATGAAATGATAGAATATAGTAGTGTGAGTATTTTTATAGTGATTTTTTGATTTTTTATTTGGTTTATTAATTTCATTTTTTTTCTAATGTGTTGATCTATGGATGTAGGTGATGCATATTGGTCATTGATTATGGACACATCCATCCACACATTGACGTGGAATGTGCCCACCGATGTACTCATAGGTGGTGGTATGCTAGAGTGTGTGGATGGTATGTGGGTGAGCATGCACACTTATTTGATCCAGTGGTGTGTTAGTGGTGGTACATGTGTACACATGTTATTGAGAGAGAGGATGAGGGTGAGAGGAGACACAACAAGCTAGAGAGGTTGCGGGTGGAGGTCCCTTAGCACATGATGTATTTGTGAGGTTTGTGGAGTTATAGGGTCATTTTTTAGAGAGTCAATCGAGGTGACATTATTATTTGCAGTAGAGTAGAGAGATATAGGGGTCATGATCAACGGCACATTGAGTGAGTGGTGAAGCTTCTAGTTCTAGAGCTCCCCCATAGTTGTAGATAGTGATAGTGATGATGAGATATGATATGTAGTGATGTAGTGATGTATGGGGCTTTCCCCCCTAGTGATGGGATTTTTGTAACTATGATTTTGATTGATATATATATATATATATATATATATATATATATATATTGATTATTGATATATTTGATATGTTTATTTATGATGATGATGTGATGATTGTATGTGTATTTGATGTATGATATGTTGATTATTATTGTTTATATATTGATGTGTGTGTTTTGATTGATTTTGCATATATTGTTTTTTGATTTGCATGATGTATTTTATGATGATAATGATGATAGATGATGATGATAATATATGATGATGATGATAGTGTATATAGTGTGATTGTGCCATGTGATAGATGAATGATGGAAAAAGTATAATGTATGTATGGATAGAGTTGTGATGAATGATAAAGTATGTGTAAAATGAATGATGTAAAAGAGTATGTGAATGAGATGATCATAAAAGTTTACTTAAGTGTGTGTTAGTATGATGAAGAGAGGGGGAGGAGAATAATGATGCCCCCCAGTGTGTAGATGATAAGGTTCATTTATATAAGACCCCTCAATAGTCAAGAATGAACCGTAAAGAAAGAGTGTGTCATCGGGAAGTGATATGATAGTGTATGCTAGATAAATATATCGATATAATGTGTGTATAATGGAGATATGGTGAGGTTCTTATTGTAACAGATCCCTCAAAGTCATGTAAGAACCATAAGAACATGAGTGCATCATCGGGGGGGTAAGGTGAGAAAATCACCTACCAAAGACCAAGGGGTGTGGAGTGGTGGAAGCATGTGGAGTGTAAAAACATGAGTGTATGAACCAAACTAAATGCCAGATGAGATGGTGTTGATGATGGTGATGATGAAATGGTGGGAAGTGCAAGATGTTGATGACTTAGGAAGCCAATGTGTAGTAGTATATCATGAATCAGATGAGATGGTGTAGTGGTGGATGGATGAGATGGAGAGTGTGCATGAATAATAACCTATGGTGGTGGATGAATAATGACCTTAGAACTAGATGAAGGAGATAAGTCAACTAGAGTAACAACATGCTTGTGTGGAAGTGGAGACATAGACCACTCATGAGAGTGAGAGCCAAAAAAATGACACCCTTATCTTCTAATTGTTGTAATCTATCATGAAGGGAACAAAAATCATTTTTCATGATGGCCATTGATATGATGATAGTTATAATAAGTTGATCACATTGGCATTGCAAGTGATGAGGTGGATGATGTTGATTAGAAGGTAAGTGAATCAAACACTTGTCAAGAAAGGCACACAACACATCATGAGGTCTAGCATGATGAGAAAAGTGTAATGGCTCCCGTGAAGGAGATGTAGAAGTCTGAGGTGGAGCCCGACATGGTGGAGGAGATGAAGGATGCTTATGCAATGGAGAAGACTGAACTTTCTTGTGAGGTGGAGGAGATGGAGACCTAGGAGGATGCTCAACAGATGGAAGTGGAGAAGAACTAGATGGTGTGGTAAAGAGATAACTAGGAGGAGGATCTATGACATGTGCAACAATGAGATCTGTTCTAGATTGATGACCTTATAACATAAGAGTGTGAATGATTCACATGTGTCATATTGCAAGCATTGTTTTAAAGAAGGAATCAGGCCATGAAAAAGATGAATTTATTTTCTAAGTCAATGGGATGAAAAACTAATTGATGCATGCAAGCATTGAAGCACAAAATGTAATCAATGATAGGTTTTTTTTTCCTTGATGTAAGCTAGGTAAATGATCATATGTGACTCTAGGGCCATTGTTAAGTATAAAGCATTTGAAGGAAGGCCTCTTCCATCTCACAATAGGTACTAATAGATCAAAAGGTAAATGTGTGTACCATTAGAGAGCATCATCATCAATAAGACTATGGTGAAAATATTTTAGCAATAATCGATCATTAGAATAAGAAGCCATAGCTAGATGATAATGCTTAAGATGTAAATATGGATTTCCAGTACCATCAAAGCATGAAAATGTAGGCATAATGAAATCCTTAGGGAATGTTGAATTGTGAATTTTTTGGAATAGGGTTTCCATGTAAAGAATTGTTATCGATAGAAGCATAATAGGATTTTTTCTTTCAAGTGTGAGAGATTGGACCTGAGATTGTAATTGACCAACAACATGCATGAGTGATAAGATATCATGTGATGGAATAGTAGGAGATGTAGATGGTGTATTGAGTGGTTGTATCTTTCCATTATGAGTGATCATAGGGATGTCAAGAGAAGAAGTAGAAGATATTGATGCTAAGGGCACACTAGATAGGTGTCCAAAGAAGTAATAGGTGGTGAAGTAGTAGGACTAGCATTAGAAGCATTATTAGGAGATGATGTAATAGAAGGAGATGAATCATGCATGTTACTAGAGACAATCTCAGAAGAAGATGAAAGTGGAGTAGAAAATTCACATTCAATAGTATGCAAAGAAGTAGAATCATTACTATCATGTGCCTCATCAATATCAGACAAAGATTCAGATGCAAGGATTTCATTAAGTGTATCATCAACATATAATGAAGGAGGAGGAGAACTAGTATGTGATGCATTATTAGAAACATTTTTAGAAATGGAAGGAGTATGAGATGTAACTATAGAATCATCCGACTAGTATGAGAAACAACATCATGCACATGTTTATTTTCATCTTTTTTTTAGCTAAAGCATTATCATCAAGATTAAGCATAAAAATGATAATAACATCATCTAAAGTCTAGTAGAAATAGAAGAAGGTGGAGTGTGGCTAACTGAATAACAAGGTCTACAACCAGAAAATTTTTCAGATAAAAACAATGCTAATGGTAGAATGATCAAAGCTAGTAGGCACATTGCATTCATGAGCTAATAGTTTCCTTTGAGTATCATCTGGAAGAATAGTGTTGTGATATAGAGCGCTAAGTTCAGCTATGGTTGCTTCATCATAGATAGGATTAACACTCACATGAGGCATGACTAGCCTAGGAGGAGAAGATATCCTTAGCCATTAGGGTTTTAGTGGATCCTAGGGAAAGTAGTTTCTAAGCTACGGGTTCACCAAAATGATTTAATAAAATATGAATATTTTATTAAAATATGAATGCAAAGATCTATTATAACTGATATACAATGAAATACAAGTGCTTGGTAATTTATTTGATCTTTATATATGAAAGAAAATGCAAGATATAAGGCACTTACCTTAATTTTTCACTTATCCCAAAGTGAGTCTAGACTAGAGAATGTGATGGAACAGAACACAGATCATCATAATCAAAGGCTAAAAAAAAATGTAGAGATGCTCACAATACCTAGACACATGGTGCACTGGGGGAAAGGGGGGGCACCTGTGGGCACCCAAGACCTCTATGGGGGTGTTGGAGTCTATAGAAAAGGTTGGAACCTGGTTTTGATATGTTTCACTAGGGTTTCACACTTGTTCACCTTTGGTCACCTTTATGTCACACTTGGATCACCAAGGTACTGTAAACCTACACACAAATATCCTCCTACAAAACCCTAAAAAAGACATCAAATCCTAAAAAATAAAGATGCAAAATGAGGGGTCAGACTATCCTCACTATCACAATGGTGAACTTATGACTGAGAGAGTTGCACTACATCTAGAAACCCAATGTAGTTCTATGTTTCTTTGTGTGTGCAATAGTGCTCCTAGGTCACCCTCACACCAATGATGCCAAGATAGGGTGGTAGTAGCTAGATAAAATGCAAATGTGTGGATGGAATAGAATGAAATCCCCTTCCTATGTAGTGTGTATGTAGAATAATGCACCCAAATGTAGTCCCTTGAGATATGTAGATAGATAGCCCTTGATAAAATTTCCCGCCATTATAATGGTATGTATGTTGTGTTTATATAGGGATCTCTTGCTTGAATTTTGACACTAATGACCCGACATGCCGACTAGTACCTCGGGATATGAGTGGAAAAAAAAAAATACCGACCTCAAATGTCAAAAATAAGATCAAACATAAAGGAATGGGTCACTAGTGAATAACTTTTCTTACGTAAGATCCATATATAAAACAACATAAAAATAGGAACTACAAACCCATTTTAATATTACGGGTACAACCATATAACTATGGAATATATTGTTATTATAACAATATATTATATTAACCTACTAACATTTACTAATTACTAACAAGTAAATTATTTTACCACACGGTAAAACACTAACAATATGTGAACACTAACAATGATTTCCTAACATTCCCCCTTAGTGTTTACATGGGAAGAAGAACATCTGAAAAAATGGAAATAAAATCATATGCCTCTGCATCTTTGTTAGGTCTACATACTATTGATATGGATCTTGCTATCTAGATCTTACTGCACATGATCACCTCTCTAGCTCACCTGTTGATCATGATCACCTCTCTGTGTGAATATATTCACCAACCGATCATCTTCCAATGAAGTATGATAGTCGAGGACCGTATGATGACAATCAAAGGATCATCGATCATCTTCCCCTATACAACTATTCACAGAATCTAAAATTCACATCCTCCACATTTCAATCATAGCAAAGGAATGTATAACATGTATTATGTCTTAACACAACACTCAAAGAAAACACGATAAAAAGTTCCATCAGTGCTATATGTGACCTTGTCATTGGTGAATGATGAGAGGCGAATTGATCACCCTCAATCCTCTATTACCTCTAATCTCCAATAAGTGAACTATTTAACATAATAATTTCTCATTGCTAGGAAAAGTAAGTTCTTCATCCTTAGAGTATTCATCCCAATCATTTTTTCTTTGACTTGTTGGTTGGATATTTTTCAAGCCAAAATATGAGGTTCAACCACAGTACATGGGATTAAATCCCTCCTCAAATACAGGTAAGGCTACCTATTTATTACTAATCTAGAAAATAGCAGAAATAATTTCTTCAAGTATTCACACTAATCTAACCATTGGGGTTGGGATAGAATCCTAAAATTCATTTCCATAATAGGTGAATATATTGCTCTTTCAAAATGAAATGGATCGGAAAGGAAATTATTATTATGGAAGAAACACAATGGAAAGGAAATGAGAGGAACGACTTTCTTTTGAATAAACAAAGAGCATGACATAATCATATGATCTTTAGATAACAAATGTAATGTTTGAAATAATTAGAACAATCAAGATTCCAAACAAATAATAGCTTAAGATTATGAACATAAGAACAATATCTTGAGAAAGATACATCTCACAACAAAAAGTTTACAAAATAGCATCAACTCTAATTCCTTAATTGATGAAAAGAAAACACAATCTTTCTTGTTCACAATAGATCTCAATATTCCAAAAATCTCAACCTCTTGGAATGCATAAGCGTCCCTTATTTATAATAAAAGGAGTTGAGAGAAAATAGGATAAATCCTAGAAAATAGTCTTTTTAATGAGAGTCCTACTTTTCTTGACTCTCACGTAGGAGACCAAGTCAAATTTTTCTTCCTATGTGATGAAACAAAATGAAAAATACATGTCAATTTCAAGATTGAAATGACATGCAACATTGTGCCTATTTTGTTTCATCATCTTTGTCTTCCTCCAACAAAGCCTTCTTGTCCCGAAATTCTTGGAACTTTCAGATTATACCCTACATCTCATTTTGATCAAGTACGATGGAATGATCACTCAGAACTTCACATGTTTCCTGAGTATTGCTAGCATTTCTAGGAAGATTTTTCAGTCTCTTGTTGAGTTTCCTCAGGGTTTCCAAAGAATGTTCAATTTTCAAAACCTATCAATGATTTCCAAGCCGAATCCATAAGTTGGTTCATGCTGAATTGATTAATGGATCTGCTTGTAAATATCATCAATAAGTAGAATACCTGAGATTTCACTCAACACCTTACCACAAATCTTGTCTAGCTCTTCTTCTATGTCATTTGTGCCATCGACCAATTGATCTCTTGATTCCCTCAATTTTTTGCAAGCTTCATTGAGAATCTTTATTCTGAATCTAATGGCTTTGGTTAGTTTAAAATTTTTTTCCCCATGTGGAAGGATTCCTTCTTCAACCAAGATGCGGGATGGAACCTGTTTCATAGCATTTGGAGAGCTTCAAAAGTTAACTCTAGGTTCCCGAATTCTACTGCTGAAAATTCATCATCCATTTTCTCTACATCCTTCTTTATATCCTCCAAGGATTTGTAACTTCCATGGTGTCATCAATGACTTCTTTTCCTTGTAGGAGCATCCTTTGGATCCATTCATCGATCGTTCTCCCCTTCTCATTAATATTCTCGATCATGGGTACCGATTAGAAATCAATCCCGATAGGAGTAGAGGATGATGGTGTTGACTCAAGGGCTTTGAGATCTTGAGTAATAACTTACATCATGCCTGATGTACTTTCTCTTTTAAATCATATATGTTTACCTTAGTTTCCTTTAGCTTCTAGAACAACACATTCATGGAATAATTTGCATCCTTCTATGCTCCCTCCGTTGTTACTTTCCCTAGATCAACCCTTGTGATTTGATAATCTATGACCATTATATCATCCTTGGTTTTATCAGCCGTAGGAGTAGCAATTTCTACAAATTTATGCCCTGAGGCATCCACTGAAATCCTTGAAACTGTTTTGGGTTTCTTGTTCGACTTGGTAGGAGTGACCTTGAGGGAATTGAAATCAAAGGCTGGTAATGGAACTACCACCTTCCTCTTCCTCAGAGTCTGATCTATTAACCATTGAGGTGTATTGGAATAAGTTTCTCCCATTATAGGTGTTATGGTCACATCCTTAGGTGGAGGAAGGTTAGCTTGTGGAGTGGTGACCACTGCAAGTGTAGTGTCTGTGACAATGGACTCAGGGAATGAAGGCATAGAAGGAGGAGGCATATCCATGGTTAACTGAGGTCTAGTGGGGGTGAGAGGCCTAGAGAAGATACTAGCCATGGTTGAGGAACTTGGTGAAGAAATATGAGGCAAGGAAGGTTGAATGGGAGGAGGCAATGATTCCAAAATTAGAGCTTGAGAGATAAGAGGAAGACTTACCTTAATGAACTATCAACCAAAAGAGGAATGGAAGATTGAACAATCTCTTCTCCTGAAGGAGGATTTCCTTGTCCTGGTTATGAAGGTGAATAAATAACCTCAACTATTTATGGGAGAGTGGCCACTAATGTGGTTACTTGATCTTCTCCCTTTCTGACAAACTTAACCTTTATTGGCCTCTTGGAAGGGTTCTTATCCTTTTCCTTTTTTCCCTTGGAGGGTCCCACTTCCAAATTATCTAGCTTTGAAAAAATCCCTTATTTATAACTCATTCCCCAAGAAATGAGCCATGCCTTAGTACGGGCAAGAATTTGAGGATCTCTCCCACAATAGAAGCTTTCTCAGTGATGGACCAATCAATGGCTGGGAATACATATCGGTCTTCATTTAACCCATCATATGAGGCATCAAGGACACTCTCGTTATCCATGGTGCCCTCTAGGATGTCAAATAAATCTAGCATCTAGATTTCTTCAATTTTCAACCTGTTATTGTCCTTTCTTCGGATGAAAACTTCATCTCGAAGATCAACCCAAATATCTTCTATGTTGGGAACATGTAGATATAAAGTCATGTATGATTTAAGGACTCCTCAAAAATCAAATCCATCTCTATGCTTCATGTGCTTCTTTAACTTGTCTTGAAGCTTGTGCACCACATTCTTAGCTTTAACCACTATCGAGCATGTGTACCTTCCGATGGAAATAGGGAAGGATATGACAACCTTGTGTTTACTTTGTTGGAATTTGTGGAAATCCAACAATTGTCTTACCAACTCCATTAGGATCAGCTTATCACCTAGGAATCTGGGCAATTAGAAAGGATCACCTGGTACATGACCACCCAAAGGTATGTGAACTTCATGGCGTAATAAGATACAACCCCATTTTGATACTTCAGCCCATGCCTCATCAGAGACTCTTCTCTTTCTTAAGTCAGGGTTCAACATGCAGATGTTCTCATAAAAGAAGGTGTCATTCACTCTTCTGAATTGATCCTCGACCCTTCATTATCAATTGAGGGAAATAATGATATTTTCATTTGAATTACTTCCCTTCATGTCCAACCCTGGATAATTCCTCATACCGGCTATTGCATAGGTGACATATGATGACATATAAAACTTTTCAGTAGTCAAGATTGTATTCATCTAGGAATCAATCTCATTACTTATAAGATTGCTCCAATCAATCCCTTGTTCATTCTTCTTTATAAGGACCATGAATTGATACATCCACCCATGAAAGTCTCTTGACTCTGGGGAGTCCAAATACTCGACTCAACAGGGTGATGATGTCACTAATTTCAAGGATGAAATCACTCCTAGGACAAATTTGGGAAACCTAGAGACAGTTGGCTTGGCCTTGATCAAGAAATTTTTATTCACATGCTTGATGCAATCTTCTTGATCTTTGTCCCAGGATTTCTGTTCCGACTTAAGATCTACATCGACATATTCCTCAAAGTTTGGTAATCTTAAGAGGTCATCAAAGTAACCCCATCCAACTTCACTATGGTTTCTCCTACCTAATTTTTCACTGAGTGGGAATCTGAGTCATAATTGGAAGCACATGCCAAAATGAACTCGGGAATTGAGCAGACATTGGGAATCCTACTACAAGAGGGAGGCCATTGTTGGTTATTGACTTCATCTAGGGACTCTGAGAAGAATCCTTGGTTCTATTCCAAAAGTCTTCCATGTCAATGTTACCAAGCTCCGTATCTCGGATGTCATAATTGCAATCTATGTAGGAAGGGGATTCCATTTTCTGGTACTTATATTTCATCTTTCCTAACCTATCTGACTTATCCTTATATGATCCAGGATTTGACATGTGAAGTCCTGAAGAAAGAATGCCTAGATAACTCCTGATTGAACAATCGGACTTGGAAGCTTGCTGAGCAACCCCACAGACCCGCCACACCAACCAACCGGACTTTAAGACCTATCGGACAATTTGTGAAACCTAACACACTATAGAGTATAATCAGAAACTAGGTTGTGTTGGACACTTTGTAAAACCCGACACACAGGTGGAAATCAAGGGGTCTTAAGCACTTTACAAAACCTCGTGGTCTCTGAATTTGGAGGATGCTGAACACTTTGTGAAACCTGACACAAGCGAAGTTGGAAGATGTCGGGCACCCTGTGAAACCCGACACAAATGGAAATTGAAGGATGTTAAGCAACTTTGAAACCCGATACAATGTGGAACCAGAATGGTGTTGAGAAATTCACAAAACCCAATACTATGTGGAACAAGGATGGTGTCGGACACCCTGTAAAACCCGACACACAGGTGTCGGGTTTCTAGGATGTCAGAATAGGTAAAATCTCCACCATGCTTGTAAGTTAAGTTTTATATATTATTCCCAAAAACCACAAGAGTGTATCCATGAAAGGAAATAAGAAAACACCCAAGATAGTTTTTTTTAAATAAGGGTTTTCATGGAAATTCAATAAAAATGAATAATACAACCCTAAACCCTAAACCCAGAGGAAAGAAAAAGTAAAGAGGAAAAACGCTGAAAGAATGCTTCAAAAATAAACCTAAAGATCACAAAATGATAAGAAGAGAAAAATACCTTCAATAAATTTGAAAAATGATCGAAGATGGATCACAAAATCGATCGAGAAGTTCAGTCGGGTTTGGAGGTCGAAGGAGCATGTAAAAATCCACGTAACAAAAATATGTCAGGTAGAAATGACATGTAAAATCAGAGTATTTATAAAGCCCTAGCATTTATTACACCTCCTCGACACATGTGCCAACTAACCGACAACTCGACATTAATGCCATGTCATCATGCTCGTACTTCCAAAAACCTAAAACAAAGGTTTTCTTAACAAATCAGGTTTCGGGAACCAACCGACATGAAGCATGTAAAATACATGTCTGGATGCTATCAGGTTCAAAACCCGATGGAAAGGATCATTTCGGGTTTTGGGTTTCGGTAATGAAGCAGCATATAACATGATTTTTGTAAGGTATGTTCTAATGCTCTCAAAGTTGAAAACCCAATACTGATATTGGCATGTAATTGGGTTTCGGGTTTTGGAAGACACTCGACATGAAGCATGTAAAAGACATGTTTGCATGCGATGGAAACCTAAAAACCTGAAAATCTCCTTCAAAGGGCATTTTTAGGAGGTTCTCAAAAATTTTCTATGGTTATCTCAATTTTAGCTGGAATCACTAAAAACAAGATAACACGACTAAAATATATTTTTGATCTATTTTGTCATCAAGTAGATCTTTTTACCTCTTTTTCATTTCAAGGCTACATGTCCCGATTCATCATAGTAATAGCATTTCATTTTACCTTTAGAAGGAAAAGGTTTTGGTTTGAAATTTCCTTTCTTAGATGAAGTACTTTCTTTATTCTGTACATACATTACTTCTTCATATTCTTCATAATTACTCTGATCAAGTAATGTGGAGATTACTCCTTCTAAGCTAATTGTTACCTTGCTTAAAGTAAACACAATATTTGAATAGCTTTTAGGCATACTATTTAGGAGTATTGCTTTAACATCATCATCCTTCACCGACTCTACTATGTACCTTGGGATATGATAATATAATATATATGGGTTGATGGAGATTCCAACATTTGGCACACATCCCCTTAGTTATATGTTTGGGTTCACATGGGATATGATAATATAATGTATATGGGTTGATGGAGATTCCGACATGTGGCACACATCCCCTTAGTTATATGGGCTCACATAGGAATTAATTATATTGGGTAATGGGTAGGCCTACATTGGGATTAGGTGTTACCCATCCTATTTAAATGATGTGAGTATCATTATGAGGGGAGGTATGTATGAGTTGATTCTTCTACTTGGTAGAGGTATATTGAAGGTGCCCCTCGAAGTGGATTCCCATCTTGGGAGATTGTGGAGTTATTCCTTCCTTAAGGAGCATTATACCTTAAGGGTATTATTATGCATATTTGTGCATCTTGGCCCCCATATATACGGTGTTGTGTTATCTTACGCATTTTATTGATTTATTATATTCAAGGTTCTTATAAAGTGGTTCTTATCAATTTGAATACCTTCAATTTTCTCCACAAAAAGTAGAAGTAGAATTGCGGATATATCTCCATCTCCGTGTGTAAATTATTTTATACTCCTTTGTCGATAAAACCTTTGCGTATACATTTAGAGTCCTAAGGCCTATTATATTCATGGTTCAAGTAGAAGAATATGCCCTTTTGTATCTTCAATGGTGGTAAACCTTTGGCCCTTGGTGTGAAAAATGATATACCGGTGGATGCACTCAATATTATTCCATTTTCATTTGTGAGAGTCAAACTACCCCTACATATCACATTCAAGACATTACAAATGTCTTCTCAATTCATCTAGTCATAGAAGATGATGTAGTTATAAGGATGCTAGCTTCTTCACTT
Organism: Taxus wallichiana var. yunnanensis; assembly: GCA_018340775.1. Classification (NCBI taxonomy): domain Eukaryota; kingdom Viridiplantae; phylum Streptophyta; class Pinopsida; order Cupressales; family Taxaceae; genus Taxus; species Taxus wallichiana. Next base: position 150,666 of record CM031237.1, on the reverse strand, counting down.
AAAGGCAAAATACTTCAATGGTACAAAAGCTTAAGATCTACCTCTATTCACAACTAGGATGAGCTTAGCACTGCACTTTGCAATCAATTTGAGGAGAAAGAAGACAACATATCCTTGTTAGAACAACTCAAAACAATCAAAAGAGATCCCAATGAGCTCATGGATGACTTCAACTTCAGATTTTAGAAAACATGGGACATAATTCCTCTTCTCTTAAGACCAACCCCACAAGGTGATTTTATTTATTTCCTAAGAGCATTGAATTTTGATATTGCTATTATGATACAATCTATGGGTGCTATGTAGCTATCTAATGCCTATCTTATATCCATTAGGGTAGAAAATTGTCTAATCCAAGTTGGTAAAATAGCCCCTAGATTACCTATGCCTTTGTTTCCTAAATTTCCTCAACTACCTCAGCATTCCAATGATCACATTCTTGAGATAACTTCTCAACCCACTACATCCACATCCTATTCTCCCTTAAAGGAAATGAAAATTAAGAAATGAAGGCATTGATTAGAAATTTTTCTAATAAATTTGTAGCTTTAGAAAATAAATACGCTCAAGAATTTATAAATAATTATAATTGAAGATTCATTCAATCCATTAGCCCTACATAAACCAATATTAAAATCAAAACTATGGAAAAAATCAGTAGAATGATAGATGGTAGGGCCATAATGTGCACCTTCCTCTTTAGAAAATTGCTCCTCTGCAACCACTTCCTATCCCCAGTTCAATAAAATAACTAGCTCTAATAAAAAACAACATGATTCAAGAGACAAAATGGTTCTTTCCTTGAAATTTTCTCACAAGAAATACAATTGTGTAAAATACTTACACGCGTAAAACTTCATGATCCATAGTGCTTAAAATTATGATCCATCCATGAGAACGCGTGAGCATGATAATGAAGAAATGTCGATGTTATTCCCGAGACCAATATTATGTTCTTTAGAGTGGATGAATTATGCACAATGAATCAAAAATGGACAACTCAATCAGGACATGCACATAGGTTACTAATAAGACAAGGTCGAATAAGAGACCATTAGATGCCAATTCTTAACCCTAAACTTCGCTAATTGGAATGATACATTTCACAAGAAAAAGGATGGAAAAATATAACCCAACAGTTCTAACATATATGTTAATGCATGTGATATTTCATGCCTAGTTGCAAATCAATTTGCATGTGCACCTTATATGTCTACAAATGGCGTTGTTTGTTGCACGACCTCATGTGCCTCCTCTCAAAAAAAACAATCAATAAAATATAATTGTGTACATCAAATGAATAATTCCATGGGCCTTACATATAAAATTGTTTACCATATTAAGAATAAAAATGTAAATGTCACAATGTGGGATGCCTTGGCTATTCCATCATAGTGTGAACTCCTACATGAAGCTCTTTCACAACTCCCTCAAGATGATCATGTTATTTACAAGGCTCAATTTTTTGTCGACTTATGTCAATCGGATGGGAAGTAAGAAAATTTGATAAAACTTCACCCTTTTATATGTCATTTCTAATAGAAAAAAATCTTTCTCATAATTTTATGAATGACTTAGGGGCAAGTACTTTTGTCTTTCCTAAAAAAATTGATAATATCCTCAGTCTTAAGTACAAACCTATCTTTAAAGGAGTCTTGCAAATTTTATGGATCAATGGTCAGCACCTTAGGACTCATCAGGAATCTTGAGTTAAATCTACATGATTTTTTAACTTCCAATTCTAACCATAACTCAAGATGTGTCAGTTAATTACTTTCCCCCTTTATTTTCCATTTTCCTATCAAGAGATTTCATAGCCAAGGTGGGTGGCTACTTGTCATCAAATTGATCTCATATTCTCATAATAATAATGTATGGTACCAAGTTTACCATACAAGTTGAGCCTATCATTTCATATCATGTTGATTCATATGAGCCTTATCCTATCCAATCAAACTTCCTAATCTAAGAAGAACAAGAACAAGATTTAGTTTCATAAAAGTAACCTATTCCTCCTTCCAACCTTGATATTTTATTATATGAATGGGCTAAGGAGCATTATGAATTTGATGCATATGATACATATATTCAAACTGGACTTGGAACCTATTCCATTCTTTGAAAAGAATCCACTTTTCATACCCCACTCAAGCAATAATATGATACTTCTTGACTATGGAGAATATTATTTGATGGTTCAAGAAGTAGAAATGGTGCACATGCTGGTGTTTTTCTCATCTCTCCTAATCATGAGAAGTTCTTGTCCGAGCATAGATTGTGGTTTCCATGCTCTAACAATGTAGGTGCATATGAAATGTTAGTGCATGGTTTTATAATTGTTCAAAAGAGATAGATTTAGGCATTGCAGGTATTTTAAGACATTTAGTTGGTCATCCACCAAGTCATAAAAAAGTGCACAAAAAATAATAATCTTCTAAAAACTTATAAACATAGTGTTTGGGACATATTGGAGAGATTTGATGCTTTTAATATTTAGGTGGTACTAAGAAAATTAAATAAATAATAATATTAGATGGTTGCCCTTAGGTTTAATTTCTCACAAGCTAAGGATCTTGTTCCAAGATATGTGCAACACATCAAGATAGTGATCAAGAAATATATTCCAGACAATGAAAGAAGCTAGAAGGTATTTGATTGTGATGCGCAGATCATGTAGTTCAATTATAATGAAGTTGATTTTTCTTTTAAAATGCAAACTAAGTTATATGACAACTATGGTGATCAAGAGATTCATCTGAGGATAAACAAATTATCTAAAGGATTGGTCACCTTAGAGAACATTTTCATTCCTAATGATGAGTTCAATGGTGAAGAAAATAACATCCCCGTAGTGAAAAAAGACTTGTAGTCAATTAATATTATATATGGCAGAGAGTTATTGCATTATATTTTTGTACGTAAGAGGAAAAAGTAGGCCTTTATCTCATTGTGTTAGAAATACAGTGGCATATTCTCATGGGAATATGAAGACCTCAAATTATTTGATCCAAGTGTTTCTCAACACTCAATAGATCTTGATCTTAACATCAAGCCCATGACGACAAAAGAAAATGCCTGTCAATCCTAGGATATAACCCCTCATGAGGAAGGGATTATCCAAGTTTATTAGGGAAATATAATCTTTCCTATCAAGTTATCTACTTAGGTATAATATCTTGTTCTATGTGAAATAATAATGGTGAAATTAGATCGTGTATTGATTTTACAAATTTCAATAAAGCGTCATTAAAGAATCATTATCCTTTTCCTTATATGGAGTAGATTTTATAGATTGTGGTTAGCACACAAAGGTTTTCCATGTTGCATGGATACTTAGGTTTTAATCAAATATTTTTAAAGAAGAGGATCAATTCAAAACCATGTTTACAACCAAATGGGAAACATATGCCTATCAAAAATAAAATTAATCTTTTCAAATATAGGTGTGATATTACGAGAGAGTAATGGACATTTCATTTGAAGGATATATAATCAATGAGTTCATCCTAGTTTACTTGGATGACATAACTATCTTCTCAAAGAAGATCACATATCACATCATTTATATAGAGAAAATTCATCCTAGTTTACTTGGATGACATAACTATCTTCTTAAAGTAGAGCACATATCACATCATTTATATAGAGAAAATATTTGAGAGATGCAGAATTTGGGGTTTTACTTAACCCCAAGAAGTATAAATTTCTTGGTACATAAGGAAATATTTTGGGCCATGTTGTTTCAAAGGATGGAATTTCTATTGATCTAGAAAGAATCTCAGCCATCCTATCTCTTTATTTTCCATCTCAAAAAGGACTTTCAATAATTCCTAGGAAAAAAAAAACTTTGTTAGGAGATTCATTCCTAACTTTACAGGATTGGTTAGTCATATCACTCTTATGTTCAAGAAAGACACAATCTTAAAATTGAAAACAAAAGGAAAAGAAAGATTGAACAAGATCAAGGAAGAAATTTCCCATGCCCCAACACTTATCAATATAGATTATTTAAAGGATTTCATCCTTTATGAATATGGAGTTGATGATATTGTTGTTGTTATTTTGAAAGAAGAAAATAAAAAAGGACTGAAGAAGCGAGTGGATTTATTTAGTCAAACACTGAAGGATTGTGAATTGAAATATAATCACAAGGAAAAATAGGTCTTCACCATCATGCGTGTGTTGAATGATTTTATGTGTATGCTCACCACCAATCACATCAAATTTCTAGTTTCACACTCTAGTGTAAGATAATTCATCATGGGAGAAAAAATTAGTTAGGAAAGAGCTAGATGTGTGACAAGAATCATGCAATATGATGTGAATATCAAATTCAATAAGATAGTGAGAGGCAACATGATTTGTAAACAACTCAATGGGTTACAAAAAATGATCAGGATACTTCTTTATTCATGGATGAGGAGCCTCTGCACATTAAAGTTGAGAAAGATGAAAATCCTAGCACACACAACTAGGCTAATGATATGAAAACATTAATTTCTTTTGGTGCATATCCTTATGGTCTGAAAAAAGTAAAAAAGAAGACATTTGAGGCTGCAGTCCATTTCATACATGTTAATTGATGGTGTTCTATTCAAAAGGAACATTTATGATGTGTTTGTGAGATGTATTGATTGTGTGTAAATCAACCAAGTGCGAGAAGAATTTCATGATGGATTATCTACTAGACACTTTTTTGCCAAAACAAAAATAATGAAAATCATCAAGGCATCATACTTTTTCCTACCCTATTTGTGGACATGCACAAACGGGTCAGAAAAATGTAAATAACAAAGTTTCTTTATAGGTAAAAAGAAATTGACAATACTTCCCCTCCGCCTAATCCAAGTGAATCATCATTTTTAAAAATGGGGTGTTGAAAGTAACATATTAATTCACCAAATGGATAGAATTCATCATTTTCAAGGAAGTTCTTGAGTCATTTATCCATGAAATTCTTGAAGGTATTGTAATAAGGTTTGACATTCCTCAAACTATTATCTTTGATAATGCAAAGCCTTCCTTAATAAGATAATTTCTGATTGGGCTCTCAGTCTTGGAATATATTTGAAGACTTCTTATAACTATTATCCTTAGGGTAATGGCCTCGTTGAGTCTACTAAAAATAACTTGATCGAGAATCATGAAGAAGACAATGAATATCAACTAGAGTTTGTGGCATACAAATGTCTCACGCACGCTCTGGGTAGGAAAAGTGATTGTGAAGAAGGAAATTGGTACTTCACCTTACAAAAATTTCTATGGAAAAGAAGCTAGGCTTCCTTTGTCATTATAATTTACTTTACTAGAGCTAGCCCAACATTTGGAATTTGAGGCGCAAACCAAAGAGAAATAGAAATTGCATAATTTATTGAACATGAAGAATTAAGGATTTTTTCCATGATCAAATTAGAACAACATCAAAAATCAACCAAGAAGTTATTTCATAGAAATATTAGAGCTTAGGTTTTCAAAGTGGGTGATTTGATCTTGAAGTGGGATGCTGACAACACCAAACGAAAGAACCATTCAAATTTTGATGCACTTTTGAAGGGGCCATATATAGTCGAGTTCTTGTAAGGAGGATAACTCTTTTGATTTGTCTCATCTCGATGGAGATGCACTATCGATCCTAGTCAATGATATTTATCTCAAACACTTCCATTAAGTTATTTTATATCATGTACAAATTAGAGTAGTTGTAATTCCTCTAAGTGCATGCTTGCGTGTAGTGTTTTTTGTTGGTACTATACGTTTCTTTCCTCTCATGTGTGCTTATGCACACTCTTTTTTTCTTCCAAGATGAAAATTCCTATGCTAAAATGGTTAAGTTAATAGAAATGTAGTATCCAACAGTTTTCCACTCTCATAAATTTTCAAATAAGGTAATCTTTATGATTGGGAGTAGTAGTTATCGAGAGGAGAGTTTGTAAAATGTTTCATCTATCTTTAGGGATGAATTTTAGGTTAAAGATCAAAATGGATGAATTTCATATTTTTAGGATGAATCCATGCCCAATGGATGCTTCAAGGCCACTGACCTCTTCATCTAGAAGGGAAATGTCCCCAAAAGTAAATAAATTATTCTCCAAAATAAATCCTTGGTTATTTTGACAACTTGTAGTTCCATTCTAGCTCTAAAATCAAGTTTTCAGGTTATGCGCACATCTAGTTTTATTCCTAAGTGAATTTTCTTGATTTTGGTTTATGCATGCCCTCATTTCTCTTCCTACATCTCCTTCATTTCCCCTTCCATTCACTTCCTTAAGTACATATTTCATGCACTCTTACTTTCATCCCTTGCATTATGTTATCTCCATCTATTCCCATTTCATGTGCATTCCCTTTCATTTCTAATCATTGTGTGTTCTATCACACACACCCATGGATTTACCTTCCCTTTTGCAAGTCACCAACATGCACTCCCGTATGCATTCCCTTCTCCCTAAGTCCCATGCATTCTACAAGTGTAATCGTTATCCTTTTCGTATGTTTCCCTCACACATCATGCCTTTGTGTTCCCTTCCTTACACACTCACATCTCCCTTTGTGCATTGATATGCTACGTATTTCCTCCTTCCTCTTGTAATGTTTTATGTTCAGCCTTATTCTAATATCTCACGCATCCCTTTGGTGGATGCATGTTCCTCCTTACAAATTTTCAGGCATTACTAAGTATGTACCTATTTCCTCCTCCTTTGCACACCCTCTGCGTATGTTAGAAGACTTTCACATTATTTCCTTTTTTTCCTCCTTCTCCTTCACATACATCAAGGTTGTAACCTCTATGCTAATCCTAGCATAAAATGAGTCCATATATGAAAATTTGTTAGATAAAGTGAAACTCACACACAAAATAGAAAAGTGACAATCGTACATTGAATCCTTATATAAAATGAGTGCGTGCCACATGGTAAAGAAAAACCAATAGAAAATTAACTAAACCCCACCACCCATCAGGTCATGCCATGTGTCTTGCATGTTCTTCTTGCACCGCAAACTTGAAATTATCATAACGTCTTCAACATAGCTCCAAATCATGTGCGCTTAGTCTTGTTGGAAATCTATTGACATGGGCAACACAATAGACTCTTCAAAATCATATTTTGGTGATATTTACTAGGTGAAATGGGAAAACATGACTCGGGTCATTAATGCAAACTTCCAATCAACCTAACCACCTAGATTTCAAGGGATTTGGCCTCTTTTTTCTTCCACAAGTTAGCTAAATTGGAGAGGCAGATTTGACAGAGCTATAGGTGGATTTGTAAGCATTGATTACATGTTTTTGGTGGTTATTATTGAAAATTTGAGTTTTCCCTCTCTTTCCCTCTCCTTCTTCCCTATTCTTCTATATATTGTGGGATAATACTCATTTATAAAGGTTGGACTCTCTTAGATTGCAAGAGCATTATGGCGAATTTCTATAGTCATGTGGGAGATCCCAGAGATTAGATACATAGTGGTTGGGTATATATAGATGGGGTTAAGGGCATCTATATATCCTTGAGCTGATGAGCTTATATATAGATAGGGAGGGCATCTGTTCCACCCCTATATATATAGCCTGCCAATATAACGAATGGAGAATATGTACCACATGTATGGTAATGTAATAAATCAATCACCACTCACCATAGTCATATACATATAGTTTGGGATATATGCATCCTTTTAAAAAGCACTAAACTTCCTCCTAATATTAGGAAGGTTCATGGGTCCCATCTATATTGCACCTCCTTCCGGTATGCCATATACCCAGAAAACTAATTTTCAATCTTGAAAAATGCTATCCAACATAAATTCCTACTCCTCTTTTATTGATTACAAAGACTTATATAGAGATCCTGGGAGATATTGTGATTCCGAGTTCCTTTGCATTTTGAGTTGCGAGCCTCAGATCTAGCTCACTACGTGTGGATTATTGCCTTATGTACTCATTGTAAAATATTTTGCATTCATTAGAAGCAATAAAATCATGTTTTATGGCTATTGTCTCACCCTAGTTCACATTTTATTACCTTTAATTTCATTTCCTATACAACATTGACATGTTGTGTATGTTTTACATCTCTTTCAGGGTTCATTTTCTATTGTTCTCCATAAAAATGATCTTTTGAATGTTGTTTTGGACTATTCCACATATGTTTTCCCTTCCTTTCTCCATTTTACCTCATTTTCACTCATCTAAGATTTTCATCACCTTATTTTTAGTATCATCTACCTTTATCTTAGGATTTCATTTTATGCATATCTTTCTCACCTTGATCCCTTAGAATCATACAGTGGAGTTATATAGTTGCATTTCCATTCCTAGGAGTAGTTTTAGCAGTAGAAATAAGTAGAGGGAGCCAAAATTCTCTAGAGGTATGATTCAAACATAAGGTCACACAACTTGGAGATAGTCCCATGTTTCCTCAAATTCCTAGATCAACCTCATTTTGGATGGGTGTAATTTTGTGCTCCAAACAAAAGCAATGTTAGAAGAAATATTCATGTAATTATAAAATCACACAAACATGAAAAGAAGAACTAGAAAACCCTGCAATCTTACATCCTTAGCCTCTATTTTCCAAAAGACTTATCTACCAATATCCTAGACAAATAACATTGAAAAAACACAATAATTCCCATTATGCCCAAGAGTGGTAATATAATATTATATAATATGAAATTTCTAGATTACAAATATTTCTTGACATCTTGCATAAAAGACAATATTTAGCTACATCTAAGATCCATGACTATGATTACATATTCTGACATGATATTTCAAGCCTAGCCAATGCTAATCTTGATGCTTATTAATTTTCTTTGATTGATCAGTAATGAACATTTGAGATTAGAAACCGTTAGGCTACTTATTACATTAAGAAAACAATTAGTTATGATTTTCCTGAAAACTTATCTAAGCTCCTAACTATGGTAAGATATTTCAACATGATATTCTAAGCCTAAGTAGGTACTAAGATCAAATTTTATTACATTACGTTAATTCAACATAAAGAGCATTGAAATTAATGACCGATAGGATAGATATTGCTTTTCATATAAGACAAAGATGAAAAGAAGTTTTATTAAAACTATCTATATGTCTGATAGCATAATTAATAGTCACATGTCTGACGATAATCTACAATTGGTTCAATATGTGCAAATAAAATTTGATCCTTCAATGATGTGACCATTTTTCCGAACACCTTGGTATGAGTACCATTAGTAATGATTTGTAAATCCAACCAAATATTAAGATTAATAGACAATAGATCCTTTTTTTTATCTATTGAAAAATAGTTTAAATCATTCCAATTTGTATTTGATATCTGCTAAGGAATTTATTAGCAAATTGTTAAGCTCTAAATATGTTACATTGATTTTTTATAGCCATATAATCTTGTATAATACAAAATGTCTAGTATGCAAATATTTCATAACAACTTACGTAAAATACAATGCTTAATTACGTTAAACTCCATTATTATGGTTATATATTCCAACACAATATTCTAAGCCTAACATTCACTAAGATTGAAGTGTTTTACATTGTGTTGATGAAACATAATGACCATTTTGGATAATAATAAAATAACCTAATTATTTACTAAGTATGAATGCGTTTCTTTCCATTTACAGGTGATATGTCTTCCGTTGGTCATGCTCTGTGTTCACGAAAATCCCTTTGATTAAAGGTGCATATTTTTTGAAGAAAAGAAATGAGGAATGGTTCGTAGAACTCCATTCCCTAGAAAGATACCATGTTGACATTTGGTTTCTTTTTGTTAATGATGATGTACAACTAGAAGTGTGTATGGTTCTATCCTCAAATTTTATTGATCTGCAAATAATACATATTCAGGTTGAAAGTGTTGATATTGAAATTAATAAGTGTCTTATTCTTTATATGGAGTTGGAATTTTCCTTATTCAAGTCCCACAAAATAGGAAATGTAGGCATCAATAGAAAATCATATTATTTGTTGTTCTATGCATGGTTATAATTTGGAAATTTTTATAGATATTGACAAAACCAAATGCACAAATGTAGTTGAAATTAATAATGTCATGCTTTGGATATTCAAAAACTATATAGATATGATAATGCATCTTTTATTTGTCATCATTTGAATAGAAAAGGTTTTCTTTCTCCACCAAAACATGCCAAGCTATTTACAATGCTAAGGTGGTATTACTTGTCTAAATTCGATATATACCCCTTTAAGTCAAAGTTACAAGAGCTAAAAATAATAATAAATTTGATGTATTGTTAAATAAAATAACCATTATATTTAAGAAGGATGAATTTTCAATCAGTCAACAATTAATTTTATTTTTTTCAATGGTGATGCATTTCCAAGTGTACATTCTAAGTTTCATGTAACATGTCTAAATTATTAATACCATCCTCAAAATGAGGAGAATTTTGGACTTATTTTCCTTTCTATGTTGATAAACGTTATTATGCATATAGGGATGTAATTATTCTTCCCTTCTTGCTATATACAAAGGATTTTGTGGAACTCGAGGATCCAAATGACCTGAAAAGGGTTGATGTACACAACTACATACTAGATGGCCAAAATATAATTTCTACCAAAACATATTAGCCGAAGGTACTTACAAGTGTTTACAATCTAGGTTGCATTTTTGAAAGGATCACATTTTGTCTTCAAAAGCATATAGTGAACCCATTGTTACTATTTGTAAGCAATAAAAAACTTGGATTGAAACCAAATTTACTAGTTTTCTCTACAATGCTTGACCAAGTTTGGAAATCACTAGGATTTTCTTAGAGGCCCGAAGTGAGAAACATAAAGATTCAGGAGTGGATCGTAATGGATTTTAAATATTTGAGATAAGGTAAATAAGATTTGGTTTTGAAGGGACCAAATAAAACATGTACAAAAAAGGGAGCCAAGATAAATAGAAGCCATCAAAAGAGAACAAAGGGATCCAAGTCAAACATACTTGACCAACATGACACCCTCAGGAAAGGAAAGACCCACACCATGTCTACAAAACTATATTTTATTACGATAATAAAAAATAAAATCCAAGGATGCAAGAGAATAAAAAATAATAAAAAAACCCATACGGTTGGGAAGAAAAACTATCGCCATCATTTCACTTTACTAGTGGAGGCTCTGCTTCTATTCCTCACACTAGGTCCCCTATCAATGGTTCTAGTGATATCATCTTTTAGAGAAATGAAAACTTATTAGGGATATTTTGGTGGGAGAATTAACTTATTTTTCCATGAGTTCTTCTTCCTCCGAGCTTCTCAAATCAAGTCATATTTTATCTTTACCACACACATCTTCATCCTTAGTAATTTTATCCTTGAGGATGGAAATAATTTGTTCCTGCATAACCATTTCTACATTTAACCCTCCAATTATTTTATTATGCACCTAAATTTTTCTTTAACACTCCTTGATCTCTTAAACAAATTTTTTTGTTTCCGAGAGGATCATGTTGGTAGTGGAATCAACCCTAAAAATCCTAACTTCCCAATCCACCAAATTTCTATCCCTCTCCTTATTGGTAGTGCCTCACCTTAGGGCTTTATCTTCCTATTTTAGATTGTATAGATATCAAAAATGCCATCCCGATTATCCTATAGATATCCTTTCTTGAAGCGAGTCATATTCTTAAAGAAGGGTTTCATTATCTCGAATCACCTCCATTTGGACTAGAGGATTGAGTGGGTTCCAAAGGTTTTCCTTTTGGTACATTAATAGAATCAACCCATGATGCAATAGAGTTTCCACTTTCTCATTTTGATAATCATTGATAGATGAGGTAAGGGATCTTTGGAGAAATAAGGAAATTCTCATTTCTTAGTTCCTATGCAGTAATTGAGGATACAAAGATAATAAGAAAATATATTTCTAATTTTTTTCTAGGGTGAGGTGTTTCATTAAAACCATGCACACATGTATTGAAATTAATTGTATAATTTAGATTAAGAGAAACAATAGAACACCAAATAACACAATATTTCATAATAATGATCTCAATATGCAATTAGAATAGCTTCATCACTTCGAGGGGCAACCTCCAAACCATATAATAAGACTCAAATGCTTGAATGATAATGAAATAATACCTATAATCCCATATATATACTATTCATATGCTATGGTCATCACCAAGGCCGACCTATTGAGCATGAGAAAGTATAAATGATATGGTAAGCCACAAGTCACTACTCATATCCTAATACAAGTAATAGGTTAAGGTCGTAGCATGTCATTCCCTTCAAGAAACCATTGTCCTCAACATTGAATAATCATGGATGTTGTTGTATAAAACCCTCATCCTCCCGGGTAGCATCTTCTATGCTCGATTCTTCCACTTGATCAAATATTCCTTAATGTCTCTAGTTCTCAGCCTCTTAGTACATGTTTACAAAATCTTCTCTGGCTCCAAAATGATTCTTCCTTCCTCGTCAAGTTCTGTAACTTTGTCTGCGGGCTTCAAATTTCTGTCCAATAACCTTCTTCTGCATGAAACATGGACTACTTGGGTGTATGTGTGAAGATGGAGGCAACTCTAGTTTATAAGTAACACCGCCAATTTTCTTTAGAACCTGATAAGGGCCATAATATTTAGGAGCAAGTTTGTTTTCCTTTTTTATTTCTTTAGGGACATCTATTTGTAAGGATAGAGATGTATAAAAACCCAGTCACCAATTTCAAAATGTCTTTCACTACAATGTTGATCTACTTGTTGTTTCATCCTATTTTGTGCTAATGCTAAATTCTCCTTCAAACTAGCCAAAACCTATTGTTGATGTTGAATGTGTTCCTCAACATCTATAACCTTAGTTTTCACCCTCAAGGAGGAAGTGATAGAAGGTGGATGGTAACCATATAATGTTAAAAATGGGGTCATTTTAGAAGAGGTATGAAAATATGTGTTATACCACCATTCTGCCAATGGTAGCCATTTAATCCACCTTTCCTACTTATCTGATACAAAACAACGTAAATAACCCTCTAAGAATTTGTTGACCACTTTTGTTTTCCCATCAGTTTGAGGATGATAAGATGAACTGTGAGCTAGCTGAGTACCCAAACATGAAAATAATTCCATCCAAAAATTACTTGTGAAAATAGGAGCACGATCACTTATAATTATCTTTGGGGTTCCATGTAGCCTTTAACTATCTCCCAAAAAATAGCCGTGATTGATTGGCTGCAAATGGATGTGATAGGGCACAAAAATGGGCATATTTTTTAAGCCTATCCATAATCACAAAAATAACATTCTTACCCTTTGAACAAGGCAATCCGGTGATGAAATCCATGGAGACCTCCTCCCATCTCTGGCTAGGAATTGGTAAGGGTTGCAACAGACCTGGTGTCTTAATTGTTTCCCCTTTGTTTTGTTGGCACACTAAACACTCTGATACAAAATTTTTACATCCCCCTTGAGTCCTTCCCAAAATAATTCTCTTTTTATTCTATGATATTTCTTCAAAACCCGAGTTTCCTCCAACATGTGAGGCATGTAGCTCTACAAGAATCTTATGCTTCAACTCAGAATCTTTACTCAAGTATAACCTATCCTTGTACCATAGGGCATTACCTTTCCACTAAAATTTGTTAGATGTCATAGATCCTTGCTTGATATTTTGTATTAGATATTGTGTATCCTTATCTTGATTCCATTCCAATCGACATCAACATGGACATTCCACATAGTAAGGCATCTGCAGATGTATCCCTTCTAGACAATGCATCAACTACTACATTTTCTTTACCCTTTTTGTATATGATTTAAAAATCATAACCCAAAATTTTTGTTACCCACTTTTTTTGTTCCTCAGATGATAACCTTTTCTCCAAAAATTATTTGAGACTATCATGATCAGTTTTTACCTTAAAGTGTCTACCCATGAGATAGGGCCTCCATTGCTTGACCACATGAAGAATAGCCATCATTTCTTTCTCATAGATAGGTTTGAGAAGATCTTTTACTTTTAATTAACAACTCTCAAATGTAATTGTTCTTCCTTCTTACATTAGAACTGCTCCCAATCCCGATCCTAAAGCCACATTCAATAATGAAGGTTTCGAGAAGTGGGAGTAGCTAAAATCGGTCTTGCCGCACATGGCTTCCTTCAACTGCTCAAAGGATTTAGTGGCTACATCTGTCCAATGGAAGGCATCCTTCTTTAGAAATGTAGTGAGTGGGGTTTCTATTCTACCATATCCCTACACAAATCTTCTGTAGTACCGTGTTAGTCCTAAGAACCCATGAAGATTTTTGAGATTTTTGGGCCTTGGCCATTCCACCATAGCTTTGATCTTTTGAGGATCAACTTTGATGCCTTCATGGGATACAATATGACCCAAGTACTCTACCTCTTGTACACCAAAAGAACATTTGGATGGATTTGCATATAGAGTATGTTTATCCAAAACTTCCAACACGTTATTTACAAGTTGTAAGTGTTCTTCCCATGTCTTCTTCAAATCAATATGTCATTAAAGAAAACTAATACAAATTTCCTTAAAAATGGCCTAAAAATAGTGTTCATCAAGCTTTGAAAGGTTGAGGCGCATTTGTAAGACCAATATGCATTACTAAAAACTCATAATGGCCCTCATGATTCCTGAAAGCCATTTTATGAACATCTTCCTCTTTATCCTAATTTGATGGTACCCAACGAAGATCTAATTTTGTGAAATAAACAAGCACCATGTAATTCATCAAGTAAATCATCAATTACTAGAATAGGAAACTTATCTTTGATGGTGTACTTTTTGAGTTCTCGGTAATCTAGACACATCCTCCATGTTTCATCCATCTTATGTACAATGACCACTTTGGTGAAGAATATGCACTCTAGCTATGCCCGATAATACCCGCCTTCAACATTTCCTCCACCATTTTCTCGATCTCACTTTTCCGGAATATGGGTATCTATATGGTCCGATGTTAGGGGTTTGGCTCCCTGTAATCAATCTGAATGGCATGATCATAATCCCTAACTGGTGGTAGTCCTTTGGAATTAAATAAAAAAATAGATGAGTGAGCATCCATAATCTTCTGAAGATCGGGTGGCATTGAAGACTCGTATTTTGTACTTCTATGGAAAATAGCTTTGCTATAAATCCATCCACTCCTTTTCTCAGAACCTTCTACATCTGATGAGAGATAATAATTTATGGATACTTAGCTACCATCCCATTCAATTGTATTTTCCTTCCATCTAAATGAAATCCCATGAACAATTCTTGGATATTCATCTCTATAGTACCTAAGGTTATGAGCCATTGGACCCCAAAACAACATCTGCCCCTCCCATAGAAATAGCAAACATAGGTGAGTCTAAAATGTAGTCTATCATGGAAAGCTTGATGCTATGGCATTTTCCTATGTAATTGACTGTCCCAAAGCATCTACAATCATAACTTGCATTTCTAGAGCTAGGTAAATAAAACAAGTGAGGCGGGCAGCTAACTTACTATTTATGAAGTTATGAGTACTCCCCGAGTCAATCAACACCTCCACCTATTTTTTGAGATAGCCAATAACCTTGAGTGTTTGAGGAGTACTAATACCTGACAATGCATGGCAAGAAATTGTAGGTTGGTGATCCTCTACTTCATCTTCTATTGGTTCCTCAACCTCTCCTATAATTTCAGCTTCCTCATCATCCTCATTACCTCCGTCAATATAGAACAACTTCTTCTTAGCACATTTATGTCCCATTCCATATTTTCTATCACATTTAAAACATAATACTTTTGCTCTCTTTTCATCCATTTGTTGAGGAGTCAGTCTAATTGGCCTAACAAATGAAGGGGAAGAGATACTATGGTCTCTAGTATTAATGAAAGGTTGCCTCCTACTACAAATAAATTTTTCCTTTGCACGACGTGCCATGATAATAGAATTAGAAAGCTTGAATGGATTAAACATACATACCTCATGCTCAATGTGGTCCTTAAGACCCCAAGAAACATGTCATTTAGATTCTCTCTTCGGAATATTCTCCACCCTTAAGGATAGGTTTTGGAATTGATGCACATAATCTTTGGTGATCCTATTTATCGTAACTTTGCTAATTGACTAAAGTAGATCTTTGAAACACCTGGAACTATAGTGCAATTGTAATTCCTCGGTAAAAACTATCCAAGTGAAACCTAGACCATTTTTATGCCTCTAAGCACATAACCAACGATACCAAAAAAATTGGTCGGGTTCAAGATATAGGGATTCCAATGTCACATTTCATCCCGATGGTGTTTTATGTAACTCAAATAAGTTCTCCATTTGATTTATCCAATTCATGGGATCCTTACCATTAAATTTTCACATATCCACTTTCATCATCATTTTCTATGGTTGCGAATAAGTTTGATTCTGATGGGACTAGAAAAGTGATCCAATATGGTTAGTTTGTCCATGATTTTGAACTGAAGGTCCTCCTTGGTTGATATGGGCTAGATTTGGGCCATACTAGTTACCCTTTACATGGTGCATGATATCATCCAACTGATGATTGATTTGGACTATGTATCCTTTAGAGGCCATCTCAGATTATACATTTTGCAACTCATACTCAAGTTGGCTCACCTTATGATCAACTGAGGTAAACCCTAGTGCCGAGGAATATGTATTTACCCCTTTGAGTCCATCTCGCAATCACTACCCCATCTTTATCTAGGGTTTTAACTCGAGCAACAGCATTCTTTTTTTGCTCTTGTGGAAGGCCCCGCCATGATGTCAAACCTTAGGGTTTAGGGTTTAGATACAATTTCGGTCGAACAAGAAAAAAACATAGAAAAGATACTAATAATATTTATTTTAGATATTTTGAAAATGTAAAGAACTTCAAAATTTTCCACAATTTGCACCCTAAGGAGTGATTTTATGAAAAACAATAAATTTGTAATAAATTTTGCAAAATAAATCAAAAAAGCATGAAATATTTAGGTAGCCTTAGTTGAAATTATTTACTACTACTGGTAAAAATATCTCTCACCAATTCACTCGGTTTCACAATATGTGGTGGAAACAAAAAATTAAGGTTTTTGCCCTAATTTCATCCTAGATCGTAGCTCTGATACCACTTGTAATGAAATTACTTGTATAATTCAGATTAAGAGAAACAATAGAACACCAAATAACACAATATTTCAGAATAATGATCTCAATATGCAATTAGAATAGCTTCGCCACTTCGAGGGGGAAACCTCCAAACCATATAATAAGACTCAAATGCTCAAATGATAATGAAATACTACCTATAATCCCCTATATATACTATTCATATGCTATAGCCATCACCAAGGCCGACCTATTAAGCATGAGAAAGTATAAATGATATAATAAAATGATATGGTAAGCCACAAGTCGGCTACTCATATCCTAATACAAGCAATAGGTTAAGGGCATAACAACACACCGGCCAACGATCATGGGGGTAAATTATTGCTATTCTATAGTCAAACATGAGGATTATTTCATCAAGAACAAAGAAATTAGAAATTTTATGCCTACGCCTAATCTTATCTTTATATAGTTTAAGGCCTTCCAAGGATAAACTTGTGGCCTCATTTGTAGACTCTTTTATGACTATAATTTCCATACCCCTTATTTTGACACACCCCCATCCTAAGAATTTCCAAATTCATTAGTAAGTTAGGGATTGTTACCTTTAAGATGTTTAATGTAATTATATAATTCACCTCTTCTCAACAACCTCCAGTGTAGTTTTCATACAAATTTTTATGCATGTACACTACTAGTTAAGATATCAATAATCATTTTCACTAAACTCTACATTTTAAAGTTCATTCCTAGCCTTAAGATCAGATTGATTTTCTTTACTTGTATTCAATTTTCATTAAATATCACAAATATCCTAAACCCCTGGTGTTATTCCAAATCAAGTTAAATAACTCACACTTCCTTCAAGGTTACTCTGCACTTACCTTAGTTACTCTCCTGTTCAAGTTTCTCAACCAATCCTCCTTTCTTGAGCATAAAAATTTTTGGTTTTGTTTCTTTTACCTCCTCAAGGAAATACCCTACTCAAACACCTCAAGGTAGGGTTGGTATATCACAACAAATAATTCAAACAAATCTACACTTAGTACCTCTCCCGTTTGCAAAAATTGTCCCTTTTCTCTAAAGACATTGATGTTTGGTTCATATGTAGGTATAGACTTATAGGTGTGACTTCAAGACCTCAAAATGTCCATTATCATCCTCTTGTCACCTTATATGTGTGCCCAAAATTTGGAAATACCACACTTGCTATAACTCCCTTTATTCCACTCATTTTTGTTTGGACTTATAAACCCTTACAAGGTCTTCAATAAAGAACTATTATGCATAAGTTTGAGTATAAGAATATTCAAGGTGAAATATTAGTATATTTAATAATCCATTACACCATTCATTCTTCCCATGAGGTTTCATATTCTAACTCAAAGAAAATGTATAGTTCCTTTGGAAATTGACTCTTGCAACTAGTCCTTCAAACTTTGTATTTAGGTTAGTCAAGGATTGGTAAAGAAATATCACATTTCCCCAAATAAAATTATAAGATTATTTTTAAATCCTTTATAGGACCCTTTTATAGAGATATATTCCAAATTTTAGTTCAAAACTCGAAGTGTAGAGGCATCAAAACCTAGTTTCCTCAAAACCCTAGTTGTGGCATTCTATGACAAGCCAAGATGAAATAAAATATTACAAAAGGATTTTTTTCATAATATCAAGATCTAAATTTTTTTCCTCACCTTTTCTTAAGAACCCTTCATCATCCTGTACTAGCAGAGATAGCAAGTAAAGAGAATAAATGTAACCATCACCAAACTCAAACTATATATATAGGTGGAACTTGGATGATGAAAACCCTTATCATTCAAAATTGAGAAATCATGCCATGATCAATGTGTGAAATATTATATGTAGTCTATTCACTATTTAAACATCATGAATACAAGCTACAAATTCTATCTATATGACATTACAATTTTTTCGCAATCCAAACATATTGTGCAACAACTAGAAATGGCTCTTACCGTGCTTAAGGCAGTAGTCCGAGGTACTTTTGGGTTTCTATCTAATGATTTGATCTCATGCAGATTTTTCTTAAAGGATTTGAGTCTTCATATTAGGTATCTATGACTCCCAACCATGATTCAAACATGCAAAACCCAAAACCTTTAATGATTCTAACTCATCTTCACAATTCCTCCTTTAGCCACCATTCATAGTTGGAGTCTAAAATTTCATTTCCTTGTAATGAAACTTGGTTTTGTAAAATATATCATTGAATATAACCTCTTTCTCACTATGAACTTTCTATAATCATATCATAAGTAATATCATTCACTGTAAGTCACCAGATTTGTAATACACAAGAATTACCAAACAATTGTATAAATCCTCCTATGTTCTTCACCGATGCTTCAAATCATCTTACATTCATTCTGAGATCAAAATTACTCTATATGCACTATGAAAATGCACCCAAATGAAACAAATAACTATCAAAGTATATGTTAATACAAAACCTTGTAATACTAAACAAAACTGAATTTTCTCCTTTACTCTTCACGAAGCCTTCAAAATGATTCAATGTAGATGGAATGAGGAAAAATAGTTACAACTGAGAAATATATAGTAATCCTCAACCTCTAATTGAATATACAACATTTTAGTCATATGAATGACCTTATCCTTAGCACTAAGTTTCTTAGTTATAGGCCCTAGCCTTTTGATTTCTAACTCATATCATGATTTCTAGACACTAGAGGGACTTAAGTCACTCTATTTAAACCTCATTTCATCTTTTACAAATATTGAAAGAACTAATAATTCATGAAAATAACAACAAGAAGCCAATAATGGCATTCAAACTCAAATTTTTAACTTGGAGGAAAAAAGCTCCATTTGAATATTGAAAGGCCCAAAACCTACTAAAGCATAAACCTCTAGAACTCAACTAGCATACCTAGCAAGAAAAAATGGATATCTTCATGACTTATTCTTATATGCATGGAGTGATACTCCTACATGATATGCCAAGGGTAGGAAAAACTATCTCTTTACTCTTGTTTTCTTCTTCTTCTTCCAATTTCTTTGTATCTTCATCTTCACTCTTACCCGATCTCCATCTTCAACATGTTCACCTTTCTATTTTTCACTCATGTTCTTTTATTGAATCTCATATTTCATTTGGTCCTCATAAATTAAGTATGATGATCCATAGGTTTCATCTCCTTCATTTTCTTCCTCAGTCATCATTTTTGTCTCTTGGACTTGTTTTTCTCTTCAACTTTGGTTTCCTTGGCTACTTCATAGATATTGTATTCCTCCTTAGCTCGTAATATCTTCTCAAGTTCTTATTCTCTTTTGTAGTCTTCTTCACCTTCAAACAAATTTGAAATATCAAATTCCTCCATGATTTCCTTTCACAAAATCTCTTCTTCAATCACAACTCTTTTTCATCATCATTTCTTTCTTCATTTTTAGTTTCTTCAACCTCTTCCCTAGGATTTTCTTCATTTATATACTTTCATCTCTATCACCTGCATGCACACACTCAAAATAAATATTATTAAAAAAACAAAGAGGCATTTAGCCTCATAAAATGCTTCATTCATGAGTTCTTTCTCATATCCACTCTGTTGTTACATTTCATCACCCTCTCCTTCATCTTGTCAAGGAAATATAAGATGCTTGCAATTATTTTTTCAGCATTTAAACACTAAATCTCTTTAAACAAAATTTCTTTTTCGACTTCTCTCTCTTGTCTTCTCATCCTCTTTTCTTCTTATTTCAACTTTCTCTCTTCTTCTCTTATCTCTCTTCTCAACTACTCTCTTTTTATTCCTCACAAGTAGCTCTAATGGCCACTTTACCTTCTTCTTTACCACTATTCCAACTGGTTCCTCTACTTCTCTCTGAATCTCTATCATTTACAAAACCTTTTCCACATCCTTATTTAACTCTTCAGATCTCCTCTTGCATTTTCAATCCTCTTTCTTTTTGTAAACCGCTTATTTATTTCCTCTTTTCTTTTCCTTTATCTCTCTCTCTCTCATCAATTTCAACAATTCATCTTTATCCATCACTGATGTTAATTCTCCTTCATCTTCATCATCTGTCAAATTTGATTCATGAGGTATAAAAACCCTCAATTCTCTATCCCTAGATGTCTTCCTTGTTTCCATCAAATTTCTTCTTTCTGTCATCATTTTTTCCAATCTTCTCTGTTGTTATTTTTTTATTTTTCTCTCATGTACTTGTTTTAACTTGGATTATTCTCTCTCTATCACTAATTTCCTCATCCATTGAGGTATCCTATACCTATGGTACATGATTGGTTTCAAGGACCTCTCTTCACTCATATTCTTTGTTACCTCCCACCACACACACTCACACAACACTATTAGGAATAATAGTAACTATTCATTCAATCTCAAAACCCAAATAAAAAAAATCTAAGCTCTAATACCAATTGGTGTAGTGATAATACAAATGTTCATGAATGCAAACTGCTAGTTAAGATATCAATAATCATTTTCACTTCACTCTACATTTTGAAGTTCATTCCTAGCCTAAGAATGGCTTATTTTGAATATCAGATCAATTTCCTTTACTTGGATTAAATTTTAATTAAATATTACAAATATCCTTACCCTTGGTGTTATTCCAACCATCAAATAACTCATATTTCCTTCAAGATTATTATGCAATTACCTAATTCACTCTCCTCTTAGAGTTTCTCAACCAATCCTCCTTCCTCAAGCATGCAACTTTTGGGTTTTTGTTTCTTTCAAACCCCATACATAAAATTCCCTACTTAATCACCTCAAGGTATGGTTATTATATTGCCAAAAGGACTCAAAAAAAAACTCTACACTTAGTACCACTCTCCTTGGCACACAACTCTCCCTTTTCTCTTAAGACATTGATGTTTGGTTCATAGGTAGGTATAGACTTATAGCTATGTATTCAAGACCTCAAAGGATCCATTAGAATCCTATTGTCACCTTATATGTGTTCTGAAAATTTAGAAATTCCACACTGTTTCAATTCCCTTTATTCCACTTTTTGTGTTTGGACTTACAAACCCTTACTAGGTCTTTAATAAAGAACTATTATGTATAAATTTCAATATAGGAATATTAAAGGTGAAATACTATTATATTCAGGAACCAATTAAACCATTCATTATTCCCATGTGGTTTCATATTCTAGCTCAAAGAAAAACAGTATAACTACTTTGGAAATTGATTCTTACACCTAGTCCTTAAAACTCGTATTCAGGGTAGTCAAGGAATGGTAAGAAATATCACATTTCCCCAATGAAATTATAATATTCATTTTAAATACTTTATATGACCCTTACATAGATATATGTTCCAAATTTTATTTCAAAACTCATAGTGTAGAGGAATTAAAACCTAGTTTCCTCAAAACCCTAGTTGTGGGGTTCTGTGACAACTCAAGATAAAATAAAAGCTTACAAAAGAATTTTTTCATAATATCAAAACCTAAATTTTTTTCCTCACATTTTATTAAGAACCCTTAATCATCCTATGCTAGCAGATATAGTAGGAAAAGAGAAAAAAATTAACCATCACCAAACTCGAGACTTTGTATGTACGTGAACTGGTTGATGTAAACCCTTATCATTCAAAATCGAGAAATCATGCCCTGATTAATGTGTGAAATATTCTCTATAGTTGATTCACTATTTAAACATCATAAATACAAGATAAAATTTCTATCTACATGATATTAGAATGTTTTCCCAATCCAAACATATTGTGCAACAACTAGAAATGGATCTTACCAAAGTGC
Organism: Taxus wallichiana var. yunnanensis; assembly: GCA_018340775.1. Lineage (NCBI taxonomy): Eukaryota > Viridiplantae > Streptophyta > Pinopsida > Cupressales > Taxaceae > Taxus > Taxus wallichiana. Next base: position 127,825 of record CM031237.1, on the reverse strand, counting down.
TCAGGTAGAGTATGGGATATTTTTAGGTTTTGTATCTAATGATTTGATCTCATTCGAGTTATATTCAAGGATTTGAGTCTTCATATTAGGTATGTATGAATCTCAATTATGATTAAAACTTGTATATCCCAAAACCTTTAAGGATTCTTACTCAAAGTTATGAGTCATCCTTTAGCCACCGGTCATAGTTGGAGAATAAAATATCCTTTCCTTGTGATGAAACCTAGTTTGTAAAAATATATCATTGAATAAAACCTCTTGACAAGTATGAACTTGATATAATCATATCAAAATTAATATCCTTCATAATAAGCAGAAGACATTGTTGTTGCAGAAATCAACAAAGACCCCGGATGTTGATCAGATTTCTAGTTTGATCATACTAGCATCCAGTGTGATTGCACAACATTGAATCCTCTTCCCAAGTGTGGGACTTGCAAAAATGGAAGAGAAATCTCCAGATTAGAGGCTGGTTCCTCAACTCCTCTGATCAGCTATTTTACTTGCACAATTGCAGAGGTTTAAACTCCTAAATCTACTCTAAATTTCAAAGGGACAAGGATAGAAAATGCAAAAAGAAAGAACTAAAACTAATGCTAATAGGTGATGCACCAAAGGAGTGGTGAGCATTTTTACTTATGAAAATTGACACAGTTCATAAAATGCAACAAAAACAACATGCACAAACTGATAGCTATAATGAAGTGTTAGAAATTAGGAAACAACACCATTAGAGGATAAAAACTAATCACATGTGGCTCAGTATTGTTATTTTAACATCAAAATCACTTGCATTCAAACACCTGAAAGGCAAAAATACAGTTGTAGTTTCTAGAAAAGGTCTGTTATTCCACTAAATCACTTCCAAGGTGAAAAAGGGAGCTTTCCATACACAAAAAATGTTCAACCCTTTGAAAAATGAGCCAAATCTGGCTTTTACAGTGCAAGGGACGAGCCCAGGAGAGAGAAACGTGGGAAAACATGGAAGGGATTCAACCATTGACCAAAATTCCATCAAAACAGCATGGGTGACCTGACAGACCCATTCCCTGACATTTTTAACCATGCTGGGAGAGAATGAGCCATTCTTCATTAAAATCGGTGGTTGAAACGTCATTTCTATTCATGACCACGTGCCAGAAGAGTTTTTTTAATTTTATCTCTCCAAACTCCACCAAAATTCAAAATTGACCCTGGAATCTTGTAGAGAATTTCACCAGCTTTCCATTGATATAAAGAACACAAAAAACTGAGCTCTGGATCGAAAGATATGGTGATTTGAAGTTTTAGGGCAAAACAGGGCCAAATCGGGTCGCTTTGATATTTTTGGCCGGGACATGGCGAGTTCCGATTGGTCGGGCCTTCTAGGGAAAATTTCCCACAAAAACTCCGTTGAGCCATAACTTGAAAAATACATGAGTTAGGAGGAAAACTTTACCTTTCTGGAAAGCTAAGAAAGAGCTCTATCCAATGGTGCCATTTCCAGAAGGTTTTGAGTGCCTGAAAAGCAAAATTTTGTGACTGAGGCACAAGAGAGGGAAGAATGAGAGGAGTTAGCCACAAAATGAGCAGGGGGCACATTTTGGATAACAATTTTGGTGACTCAGAGGGGTCATCTGCCTGCTGGATGAAGTTACTAGCCTGAAGCATCCATTGGGCATGGAGTCATGAGTCATGAGTAGCCTGCAAAATGATCTCGAACTTCAAAAACATCTCTCTCGAGCCACTTGGAAACCCATCTGAAATGGACTGCAAGATAAAACCACCACCACAAAAACTATGTACAAAACTAAAGGGTCATACATGCTCAAAATGGAACATGTACAGTGTGCACAAGCACTTATTTTACTGAAAGTAAAACTACCTATCCTACTCTAACTTCTAGAAGCAAAAGTGGGCTAAACAAACCCCGCGAATCGTCAGGCAAAATAGCTTCCTTTCTTCAAAATTGGCAACCATGCAACTGATTTGGCATTGAACATGGCTGATTGGATGAATGGAAAATCAACAAGAAGCTGGTCTTCCACCCAAATCATCAAGGTATCAGGTGAAGGCAACTTCAATACCTCTTTTCGTTGTTCTGCATTTGGATTGGAGAGGTATGACATACCTGATCCTTGGTTATTCAGAGCTCATCCTCATGCTTAGGAGCAAGCATGAATGATTTTTACTTCTCCTTTGGTTCCAATGAAGCCAGATACATGATTGGGCAAGGTATGGTCCTTTGAGTATACCCATTGCCCTGATTTTCAACTCCAAAAATGGAGTCTTCTTGTGGACCTTCTTAGGTGGGTGATGTGGAAGCAATGGTAGGACTTTTCTGCCCTTTCTCTTCCTTCCTCCAATGAAGAACATGAAAGATTAAAATATTCCAATCTTGGTTCCAAAGAGCTGCTATAAGATGCAGGCTGCTGCAAATGAATGCTCTCCTTCATGACAACAGGCTCGAGTATTTGGGACGTGGAAGATGAAAGAGAGAATGGTGGAAACTCAACCGGTTCTCCTTCATCAAAAAGTCCTCCAAATCTGACAGATACACTACCTCATGGTTGTCCTGATGCAAATGCTCAACTTCCTCCATAGTGTCCTCTTGATCTCAGAATTTGATCATCATGGTTTCTTTTATCCTCCAACATTGAGTTTGAAAGATCAAACTTTTCTTCAAAGACTAGAACACGAGAGGGATGAAGTAGAAAGAAGAACTGAAGGTTCTCCTGTAGCCTTCCTTGTGTTCAAAGCCCTCAAATCTGTAATTTTCTCCTCCACAACTAGAATGTGCTCCTCTTCTTTTGGATTTGGAGCAGCTTCTCCCTCTTCTACTACTTGAAGAAAATCTTGTTCTTGATAGAACTCTTCCTCTAAAGACGAAGTTTGTTAAGTCAAACTCTTCGATCTCGCTGCTCTAGAGGACAAGTTGGGACCGTAGGATCTTCTTCAGATCTTTCTTCCTCCATGGCTGATTGTGCAACTTGAATTGATTCAGCATTCTCTTCAAATAGAATGCTAACATGGAAACTACTTTCGAGAAAACGATTGCTGATCTACTTCTTCTTTTTGCTCTTCTCTTCCCGCAAAGCAAATTCAGTCCTAACCACCACTTGTTTTCCAACTCCAACCTTTCTAAAGGCTTAACCATCAAGGGATCTTTGTCATCCCAAATTTAAGAGCCCAACTCTTAGACTTTGAATTTCTTCATCCTTATTTGGCTCTTCTTTCGCTGTTGTTTTCCTTGGATTGGAATTCTGATTTTTATCCTCCCAACATGGATTTGGGAACGCAAGAGGAGAAGTGGATTGTAACTCAATTGATTTTGCAATTTTTTGTGGTGGTGGAGGAGGTAGGAACTCTTGTTTCTTTAGAGGGAATGGCTGTTTGGAAGGGAAAAGGATAGAAGAATTGAGATGGGGTGGAAGACTAGGGAATGGAGAAATGGATTCAACACTTGGGACAACAGATGGAGAGTTTAAAACTTGACACTGCTAAGATAAAACAGATTGGGAAAGAGGGAGAGAAAAGGCATGAGATGGTGTGCTTACCTGTTGACAAGGTTGTTGAATACTCCTCTCATACACCTTTATTCCTTTAGTCCACTTTGCAAGCAATGGTAGTGTTGTAATCATGAAGTCTAGCTTCTCTTGAGGGCTGTAATGCCTTGGAAAAGGTCCCACCCATGGACAAGGTGCTCTACAACCGATTCTAAATGCTTTCATTTGTGCTTGAGCCCTGGATTACACCATGTTTACCTCCATCTTTGGATTTTTCCAGCAAATCTGCATTTTCTTCTTGACTTCCCTCACACAACAGCATACCCTTGTGCTTGAAATGCTTCATATCCAAACCGACTTTAGCACTCTATGCTCATATGGGTAGACATGCTGATTTTGAATTTGATCAAAATGCTGATTTGGAGGATTTGTAAAACATGTTGGAGGTGTGATATACTGTTGTTGTAAATGTGAATTCCATGATGGAAATGAAGTCATGATTGCACAAATTCATGGAATGGAAAAGAATGAAAATGATGGAAAGAAGAATGGATGGAAATGAATGGAAAACAGGTCTGCAACTTAGAGAATGAGTTGTTTACCAGATGGAGTCACCAGATGTGCTTTTGAAAGTGCCTCTAAAAGGCTGGATCTTTAACAGGAACACACCAACCTATCAAAGATAAAGTGGAAGACCTCTAAGGTCCCACCGGGCATGCCAAAACTGTTGTTGCAAATCAGCAGCACCCCCTGGATGTTGATCAAATTTCTAGTTTGATCATACTAGCATCCAGTGTGATTGCACAACATTGAATCCTCTTCCCAAGTGTGGGACTTGCAAAAATGGAAGAGAAATCTCCAGATTAGAGGCTGGTTCCTCAACTCCTCTGATCAACTATTTTACTTGCACAATTACAGAGGTTTAAACTCCTAAATCTACTCTAAATTTCAAAGGGACAAGGATAGAAAATGCAAAAAGAAAGAACTAAAACTAATGCTAATAGGTGATGCACCAAAGGAGTGGTGAGCATTTTTTACTTCTACAAATTGACACAGTTCATAAAATGCAACAAAAACAACATGCACAAACTGATAGCTGTAATGAAGTGTTAGAAATTAGGAAACAACACACAAGAGAGTATAAAAACTAATCATAGAGGGCTCGTATTGTTATTTTAACATCAAAATCACTTGCATTTAAACACCAAAGGCAAAATACGATTGTAGTTTCTAGAAAAGGTCTCGTTATTCCACTAAATCACTTCCAAGGTGAAAAAGGGAGCTTTCCATACACAAAAATGTTCAACCCTTTGAAAAATGAGCCAAATCTGGCTTTTATAAAGGCTGAGGGACGAGCCTGGAGAGAGAGAAATGGGAAAATGTGGAAGGATTCAAACATTGACCAAAATGCCATCAAAATAGCATGGGCGACCTGACAAACCCATTCCCTGACATTTTTAACCATGCTGGGAGAGAATGTGAGCCATTCTTCATTAAAATCGGTGGTTGAAACGTCATTTCTGTTCATGACCACGTGCCAGAGAAATTTTTTAATTTTCTCTCTCCAAACTCCATCAAAATGCAAAATTGACCTTGGAATCTTGTAGAGAATTTCACCAGCTTTCCATTGATATAAAGAACATGAAAACCGAGCTCTGGATCGAAAGATATGGCGATTTGAAGTTTTAGGGCAAAAACAGGCCAAATCGGGTCGCTTTGATATTTTTGGCCTGGACACATGGCGAGTTCTGATTGGCTGCGGGCCTTCTAGGGGAAAATTTCCCACAAAAACTCCACCGAGCCATAACTTGAAAAATACATGAGTTAGGAGGAAAACTTTACCTTTCTGGAAAGCTAAGAAAGAGCTCTATCCAATGGTGCCATTTCCAGAAGGTTTTGAGTGCCTGAAAAGCAAAATTTTGTGACTGAGGCACAAGAGAGGGAAGAATGAGAGGAGTTAGCCACAAAATGAGTAGGGGGCACATTTTGGATAACAGACATTTCACAAATAGTCACCAGATTTGTAATACACAAAAATTACCAAACCATTATATAAATCCTCCTATGCTCTTCATTGATGTTTCATATCATGTTATATTCATTATATGATCAAAATTACTTTATAATCTCAATGAAAATGTTCCCAAACCAAACACATAACTATCAAAGTCTAAGTTAATGCAAAACCTTGTAAAAATCAACCAATTTGAATTTTCTCCTTTACTCTTCTTGAAGCCTTCAAAATGATTCATTCCGGATGGAATGAGGAAAAATAGTTACAATCGAGAAATATATAGTCATCCTTAACATCTAACCGAATACACACCCTTTTAGTCATATGAATTACCTTAGCATTAACACTTTGAGTTTCTTAGTTATATGCCCCATCCTTTTGATTTCTAACTCATATCATGATTTCTAAGCCTTATAGGGACTTAATTCACTTTATTTAAACATCATTTCATATTTTACAAATATTTCAAGCTCTAAGAATTCATGAAAATAAAAAAGAAGAAAAAAAAAGGCCTTCACATTTAGATGAAAAAATCTCCATTTGAATATTGAAAGGCCTCGACACCCAAGTAACCTAAATCTCTAGGACTTATATTACCCAAGGCCATGGATATCGTCATGAATTATTTATATGCATGGAGTGATGCTCTTATAGCACATCCATAGGGTATCTTCTCTCTTGATATGCAGGTTAGTAATTGGCTCAGTGCTAACTCTATCACCACCCATTTTAAGATAGGTACTTTACACAATATTGAGATAAAGAAAAATGAACCTTTAGTTCTAAAAGAAAAATACTAAGCACCGGTTGGGATGATTAATTCCCGCCCCCAAAAAAATAATAATAATTAAGATTCCCATGGGACTAGTCACGAGAACCCTATAGGCCACCATACTAAATCTTGGTATGTATTGTCATAATTAACATGGTTTAATACATTATCCCACAGTAGTAGCTCACCCCACCATGTCATATTTTGCAACATGTCATTACCATTATTAGCTAATCCGTCGGAAAGTTTATTTCTAGCCCTATAAACATGATTGATCCCCACCTTCTCAAATGAGGCTAACATAATCTAAAATTTTGCGATGATGTTTAGTTTCCAACCAATTCCACATTCTTCTTAAGATTATTAACAACACATTCCAAATCTCCTCGATAATCATGGACTTGATATGCATGGAAAAACATAGCTCAATACCCCATAACATATCCATGAATTTGATGAAGTTATTAGAGTGATTACCCAAGGGGCCAACATAGGCACATAAAAACACCCATAAATGATCTTGAATTAATCCCACTTCCCTAAATATCCCTTCATAGGTTTAACCGATCCATAAAAATTAACTTGAAACAACCCTTTACGGGATTCTCCATTTGACATTTTTATTCATCCCCACATCTTTGGTATTATCTCATTTTGTGGGAATGATATTCAAACAATATAAGATAAAGCTTTCAAAAATTTGACATGTGTTTGAATATTTTATTTTGATGATCTGTAAATTTTCTCTTAGAGTCTGGATAATTTTCCTAACAACCTTTTTAGTACTAGAAGATTGGTTATGAAATATACGGTTGTTTCTTTCCACCCAAATGCCCTAAAGAATGTGAGGAAGAGCACATTTCCAAACCTCTTTGGTGATGTCATGACAGAAATTGAAAAACCATTTTTCTATGAGGTGAGAAACATCCCTAGGGAGGACCAATTGAACTTTAAAAAGATCAAGAAAAAAAAAGACCTTGAAAGCAAAACTACATTCTAAAAAAACAAGATTGGTTGTTTCATCTTGTTATTTGCACATACTACATTTGTTTAAGAGTATCATACCTTTCTTCCTGAGTTTATCCACTATGTTAATTTTTTTCTAAACCACTTCCCAGTAGAAAAAAATGATTTTAGGAATAATATTTTTATTCTAAATTTTCTTCTAGTATCCATTAGTCTCCAAGTACTAAAATTTCAAAATATAGTCATATTTGACCTCATAATTCCATGAATCCATCTCATGATAAATCAATTCATCCCGACAAAATCTATGAGTAATTTAAAATTCCTTTAGTTCCTTATCTAATAATTCAAAATGGAATTGAGGACCTATATATTTCAAGGGGGGATTATTTGAAGCCATCTTCTCTCAGTTAACTCATAATCACACACTAGCTCTCTATATTATTTTCTATAGAATTGGTTGAGGTTCATCCATGGTTTTGATAGCAAAAGGGTTTTATTTCTAATCCAAATATCATCCCATAATTTTATATTAGTACCATTTCCAATATTCCATTTTGTGCCCTTGACCAATAACTTCCTATCCTGATAAGATTGTTCCAAAATATTGAGCCTTTTGAAAGCTCCTAATTCGAGAATATTCCCAAAGTGTCACCAAAATTTCACAACTATTTATATTTTAAAATATCATTCCAAGTTCCTTATTATTTATGCATTATGACATCCAATTTTTCTATGAGAGCGATTCAATATCTATAAGTTTTTCAGGCCTAACCCCCACAATATTTTGGTTGGGTAACCTTATCCCATGCTATCAATGGGATCCTAGTCCTAGCCTCTGAACCGGACCATAAAAATATCCTTTGAATGCTCTCAATGGATTTCCTAACTTTTGTGGGAATAATGAAAATAGACATGATGTAAATAGCAACTCCCTACAAGGAGCTTTGGAGGAGTTGATATTTTCAAGCCTGTGAAAGATATGATCCTTTCCAAGAAGCTAATATTTTTGAACTATTCAATTAGTTTATTCTAACTAACGTCTTACGATTTACTCCCATAAAGAGGCATACCTTGATAATTATCTAGGAGAGATTTTATGTTTCATTCCATGATATTGGCTAGCTTTGATCTTTCATTAATCGTTTACATTGATGAAGAAGAAAAAACTCTTGTGGAAGCTCACTTATTGTTTTGAAAATTCCTCATATTATGTAGTGATGTTCGAATGGATTTTAATGTTATTATATCATTATTTATTTATTTTCTATAAAATTCACAAAGTAAATATTTTTTTTGTGCTTTAAATGCATAGCTTTGAGAAGCAATGTCTTGTTATTTTCATCATTCAAAATCTAGAGAGTCTGTATGAAAAATGGAATTTTCTATTATTTCCTAATGATATATGGAGTAAATGGAAAACAACCTTTGAGTCTTTTAGATCAGGTGGGATTGTTTGTTCTCTTTTTAAGGATAACTATCCAAACTTTCAAGAAAATTCACTGGTGAGGTTCATGACCAATTCCTTTAGGGATACAAGATGAATGACCAATGGAGAACTATTAATATTATATGAAAAAGTAAAATCGGGGATATATGACTAACTAGATTTATTAAGGTAGGTATCATAATGAAGGCATTTTAATATTACTACCGGAGAGTAAAAGGTGATAAAAAATGAAAGGTGAAAAGACTGAAGTATTTGAAAAATACACATCTATATAATATTGTATTGGAAAAATGTAATGAATCCAATCTTATTGAAAATTTTTGGATACATGAATCTTACTATCAAGAGTTGTTTGTACTCTTAGGAGAAGAGAGAAAAGGAAAAATAAGTGATGATTCATAAGGAAGTAAAAATGAGCAAAATGAAAATTTAATCCTTAAGTAGTACAGGTTCTTCCAGCCAAGGCTCAAATAATTTTAGACAAATATGTGGTTTTAAAGGAAGAAGATATGCCAGCAAGGATGGAAGACATAAAATATTTTACTTTTTAATTTACATATCCCTTTCATCTTCTATCAACTATATCACTTATTTCATTGAATAATCATTCAATGTAGAATGTATGATGACAAATTTCTGTAATTTTTCTAGTGATATATCTTGAAGTAATAATGGACCTACTTATAGTTGTTGGATCTAGTTTACTAAATTATATTATTATTTTTCTCTTACCAATTACACATTCAAAATTTTTATTAGAAAATTCAAAAAAAACATGAAAAAGGTTAAATCTAGGGGGATCGATTATGGATGGTTGTTATAGATTTTATGAGAGAAATGGTATATTTAAAAAATTGTGTCTTTTGTATACAATAAATATTGTACACAATTGTGACAATGACAATGATGAGAGAGAAGTAATTAGTAAGGATTGGATGGATCAACTGCCAATAACAATTGGTGACTTCATGTGAAATTGGAGTATGGGGAAAGACACGTCCTTTTCTTTTGGGAGATCTTATGAGTTTTGGTATCATATTTTGACTCAAAACTCTTCCTATAAATTATAAAATAATAAATATTTATGGTGGTAGTGTTGCATTGGGTGCTTTGGTTGACTCTATTCTATCTATTGTTTTTATTGTTGAGAAACATGATCAAGAATTATTTTTAAAAAATTATTATTCTCATCTAGAAAAAAGGTTCATCGATTAAGAAAACATGAAAAATTATTATTTTAATTCCTTTGAACTGAAATAAACTACTAATAAACTCAATATTTATGCAGATGATAACAAAGAGATATATTAACTTTCATTTCCAAGCCACTTCAAACTATAAGATACGATTGAGTTCTTAATGTATAATTGATTTAACTTGTTACGTTAGAAGTATTTCCCAAACAACCAATGAATATATACCAAGTGATTAGCCTTTAATAATTTTATAAAATAATCATTGTACTATGTTTTTTCATTTTTCATGGTTTTCATTTACTTAACAATGATTTAATTTTTATAGTGTTGATGAAAAATGTGGAGGGTGAGAGCACATCACACATGAATAGGTAGTCAAAATATGGTATGTTGGTCATGTGTAATTATAAAAAAACCATTTATAATCCCCACAAATTTATAGGAACCCATTACAACTATATCAAGAAAATGGACCAGTTTTCATAGAGCAATAACAAAGTGGTCTATTTTTTATATTTATTTGATAATATTCCCATACATACGAATTGTGGTGGCCACTAAGCCCCCATTTTCATCATGGGTTGTCCAACCAAGTATACTCCAAAAATAGTGGATTTTCCTAGTGGTCGCTAATCTACATCTATAGCTAAGAAATAATGTCTAGCAAAGGGTAACACAACACATAGAAGCAAGTGGTATCATTATTTTATTTACATCAACATGAAATTGATTATGAATTGATTAATGTTTTTAATGTTTTCCATCACAAGAACCGAAAATGGGTGAGGGTGAAGCAAGCCATGCCGTGAGCTCAATTGGTGAGTGGTAGCCTCCTAGAATGTTGTCTATTTTAATTGGTTATAATTGAATTGTGGTCGATTGAAAATAAAATTATTTACTTCCATGCGTTAGCCAAAAGGATTATTTACTTATTTTATATTTGGAGGGTTTGTTATATGAGAAAAACCAAAACCATAAGGAGATGGCATTCAATTTTGGAAAGGATATTATCAACCTGCGAGGAGGCCTTAAAGAATTTTTAAAGTTACTATCAAACAAATTTGAAGTGGGTTTCTGGTCTAACAATCTAGCTTCGTTGAAGTTGAAAATATAACAAAGGATTTGAAAAATGATTAGTAATTGAATTGAAACCAATACTTACTTGGGGAAAAGAACATTGCAATGTCCAAGATGGAATTGCAATTAAATATCTACAAAAGGTTTGGAGTAGAGACGATATTTTTTCAGCTCTAGAGACACATTGTGTATCAAAAATACTAAGTACAAAGGGAAACCTTTGGAAAATTTTATGGTGGGTAGGAGAAAATTGTTCCAAAGATATGTGGTTGGTGACCGATTTATAAAAAATTATCATTGATAGTGTCTTAGGGTTTTGATGTTGTTGTAGGTGCATAAAAAATTGGAGCAAGAAAAAACTAAATAACTATTTACCATTTCAAAATGTTTTTATAATGATATTACTAAACATTGTAAAGAAGATACATTCATATCTTCCATATTTATTTTATATGTTGATATTTTACATTTATTAGTTTGGAGTATTTATATCTTCACTGCGTATAAGTTGAGAGTATAAATTTATAAGTTGTTTGTGTGAATTACAAAATAAAATATTATCGTAACAATATTGTGAGCTATTTTTTATTGATCAAATTGGGAAGCCTAAATTAATTCTGAAGTTATTTTATAGATTCAATTGGGAAGCCTAAGAAATTACTAGTTTTGGGAGTTGAAGGTTTTTGTTTGGAATTTCTGGTATTGGTAACAAAATACCTCGTAATAGGGTTCCATATTTTACACATGGGAATACTAAATACTTTGAATGAGTATTTAGTGTTGCTTTGATAAGAATTGCAATAGAACATTTGATGTTGCCTTGTGGTCTACATGTATGGATTCAACACTTTTGAAGTACATTTTCATTAACAAATTTAGTTGGTTGTGTGATACCCACTTTAGTTTTGTTTGGGATTTGGCCAATGTAAGACTAAAATAAATACCAGTCAACAAATACTAGACATTTTTGGTAATGTATATGGTGAAAAAATATTCTATTTATCGATGATGAGAGATTCATGTCTTACGATGTTAATGAGGAAATTACTCTCAAAACCCCAACTTTTTTAGATTTGATGGAAAATATACAACTAATTCATTGATTTATAGTCAATTGTGTACATGGCTAAATTGTGTAGGAAAACACAAGAACATGTGTAGATCATTAAAAACCTTCAAACACACTATTAGTGCTTGAATTATATTTATTTCTTCCAAAATAAACATATATAACGTATTTATATTGAATAAAATAACTTCCTTAATTTTTTTAAAGATTCATTGTTTCATAAATATTTTTTTGATTCAATTTTATTTTCAAACAAATGTTATTCCTAGTACAATGTGAAAAATGAAATGCAAATTTATTTTTGTCCTAATTCACCACCCACAACCATTTGATTATGTTTTTCTTTTTTTATAAGAACATATGCAACATGAAACTGATAATATTCAATATAAATGGCGTTTTGGCACACACCATTCACAAGGATGATTCATCACATGAGATGTTCACAAAACTTGGTGACATCGACCTCAAAAATTAAATTTATTTTCTTAGACCTAATGTTAAAGAGACTTTACACTGTTGAAAAAAATTCAAAATAGTGCTATGGACATCGTTAAGAAATTTAAATGTTAATGACATGATTCCTTCATTCCTTTAATACATTGGCTTAGAGGTGGAAACTTCAAGTTTATATTTACACAAGAAGATTGCATCATGTCCAAATGTACCATTTATCAAGGTTATTGGAATCAAAACTTATTTCTCAAAAATATTAGTGTCGTTTGGTGCAAGTTCAATTTATATTACAATTGTAAAAATATAGTGTTGATAGATGAATCTTTAGAGAAAAACAAATTCAATGATGTAGGGAAATAATTAATTGCTAAAACATTTAATATACAATCTAAATCAATATATAATTATTTGATAGATGATTTGTGTCCTATGATAAAATAACTAAAGGATGTGGAAGAAGTTTGAGATATCATTAAATAAAAAATCTAATTATAATTATTTAATGTCCTTTAATTTTTTTCGATAAGGTAAATAAAGTTTGGTTTTGAAGGGACCAAAAAACCCTTTACAAAAGAAAATATAGGCAAAAAAATCCCACCAAAGGAGAGTAAAGGGTTCCAATTCAAGTAGGCTTGACAGAAACACAACCCTAGAATAAAGCCGGACAAACAATGGCCAAAAATATATAATATATATATTTGTCTTTAATAGACAAGCAAAAATATTTCCAAAAGGGTAGCCAATGATTTGCCTTCATTTCAATTTTTTGGGAGGAAATCTACTTTGGAATTGGTACTTGGACCATTTTCCTTTGAGTAAACTATAATGATAACCCTTTTTAGGGTCTACTCATTGCATTTCCTCCATGTCCATAAATTTTACATCATCCGAGATACTCAACACAAGACTCATATTATCCTTACCCCTTGGATTTCGTAAATTGATCCTGGAAGTATAGAAATCATTTTTTCTTTCATTAATATTTCAGCATTCAATCCTTGTATAATGAACCTCAATTTTTGATGATACTCCCTAACTTCCTAGACTAGGATTTTGTTAACAATAAGGATGGTATCCACCGTAGATTATTTCATCAAGAATGTGGCCTCCCAATCCACAAAGGTGTGATCTCTATCTTTTCTAGTAGAGCATTCACCCCTATCCTTGACACCCTATTTCAAATTGCAAAGAACATTCGTGATACTATCCATGTTATCCTGCCCGCACCTTTTTGAAACGTTTCATGGCCACATATAGGGTTTCATTATTGGAATCTGTTTCATTAGGGTCCGAGTGTTGGGTGGGGATTAAGCTTTTTCTAGTTTGAAACAATATCAAAATTAGGACTTGATACAAGGGAACATCCACTTTATCATTTTTGAAATCAGAGATAGAAGCTGTTAGGGATCTCAATAGGAAATAGGGAAAGATCATGGCTTGATTTCTTCTTAGATAGTTTAGAATTGAGAGGTGATATGAGAATATTTTCTTGAACTTTCCTTCTAAGGTAAGATATTTCATTACATTACTACAGACATGTACCTAGTGCTCTAGTAGACAACACGGAAATTCTATCATCATACATCACAGCTTATCTCACTAGGGAGAAGAAGTGTTGATTTCACATTTACCCCTAGTTTTATCCTTGAAGATTTTGAGTCCCTCCAAGGATGAAAAATTGATTTACTATGGATTTATTTGTGATACAAATATCAACCCCCCTCAAATTAAAATTCCCTTCCACCCAAGTAATTTCTAAAATAAATGGAAAGTTTAGGGTCATTACTTTTAGACATTGAATATAATTTGAAAAACCTCCTCTTACAGAAGTATACAAAGGGTGGCATCATTCTTGAGATGAAGGAAAGTAGTTTGTTATGTCCTAACTCTATCTCCACCTATCCTGAAACAAACACCCCTGCAAATTATCCGAACTAGCCAAAATGGAACCAAAAAACAAAATAAGATAACTAAGCACAAAAATGAATGATTCATTTCCTTTCCGAGAGATAAAATACCTTCTCATGGTACAAAACATGTGATACCTGGGTACCATTCATTTCTAAGCCTATAAGGTATTGTCATTATTAATCAAATTTAAAATGTTTGGCCATGGTATGATATCACCCGACCACGTCATCGTTTCTAACATATTGTTTCCATAATTGGCTAAGCCATATGTGGGTTTATTTCCTGACCTATAAATATGATGAATCTCCACTCTCTTGAATGATGTTAACAAAATTTTAGCCTCTATAATGATGTTTATTAGTCTTTGGCCAATGTTTCCTAGTTTCTTAAGGGCTTTGACAATGCAAAGCAAGTCACCTTCTATGACAAGGGATTTTATGTTCATTGATATACATTGTTGTATACCCCAAAGCATAACCATTGACTTGGCATAATTATTTGAGTGATTTCTCAAAGTCCCTTCATAAAATTTTATACATACCCCTAAGTGATCACGTATAAGATCCTATACATGTAAAGTAAATGTTTTTGAAAGCGTTGTTCGTAAAAAAAAATTGATCTATGAGTATATCTTTGGAAATGGTATTGCACTTAACTATGTTACTAAAAACATAGAATTAATTATTGTTGTGTGTGAGTATATATTTATGCAGGAAATTGAAGTACAATCTTAAAAATTTATTTTTATGTCTAATCTAAGAGTATTTCATTAAAAATGTTATAATATGATAAAGGATTAAAATGATATAGTATTTCTTATTCATCACCACCCTTATCTATTAATTTCCTAGCTTCATTCTTGATGTTACGCTAGAGATTATTCTTAAATTCATTAGCAAATTGTCCCTTTTATCATGTAGATGCTAAAGTATTTTAGTAAGGTGGGATCTCCCATTTTCATTTCATACTCATTCTTCTTAATTTATTTCTTATCTTATGTCACGGGTAAATGAGTACACCAAACTATTTTGAGCCTATTACTTAATTTTTTTAATAAGCTCAAGATTTTCATAATCCAAAAGCATTGCTAGCTTATACGTCACATATCAATCATCACATTGTGTTAGTTTCTTAAAAACAATTCAAATGAACCATATTTCAAATTATAATTAAATTGTATCGACTATTGAGATTTTAACAACTCAAAGGAGGGTAAGTGCACCAAGTTGGGGGCCCAAAAAGTGGATAAAACCTGAAAATAGTTGAAACGCATATGCATTTTCCATAATGTGATCACATTTTATTATTCTCGGGTTGGTAATTACCTGAGCCTAAAAGGTGTATGCAATATAACGTGTACACATTTTAGTTAAGGTAAAAGTGTGTGCGTTATAACATGTGTGTGTTTGGTATAGTATTGACTATATATGTGTATTTTGGGGATTATACTTACAAAAATAAATGTATAAGATTTATTTTATTATTTCTTATACTTTAAATTTATTTTAGTAAATATAAGAAATTAGGGTCACTCTACACCTGATGGAAGTGGTCCCGTAGCTCCAACAGTTATAATCTAGAAGATAGTTTTTCAAAATCTAATTTGGTTAATACTTAACTCATTTTTAGGATTTCAGCAAAGAACCTAAAACTTTCAGGGCATATATATTGTAGTCGGCCTTTGTTTTGGGAAAGCATATACTTGTTTTTTTGGTTTTTTGACCTTCTAAATTGGATTTTTTCCTACCACTACTTGAATTGGTACCAATTTTTAAATTTGGTCCATAATTAAATTTAATGACCATGAATCAACTCTATGATGCTTGTCTACTTCTTACTAAAATTAGATCCTCACTTTGTAGATAGAGGATTTCTCCTTGAATGGGATTCTGTCCTATGGCCAAAATGAGGTGATTGTAATGTGCCTCCTCCTTAATGTTTGATCACACTACTAGGAGTTGAATGATTTTTTATGAATAGTACTAAGTGAATTGCATCAAGTAAACTTAGATGATTGCTCATTCTTAGAAACATGGTGCTCCATATAAAGATGATCATCCCCTCACCTTTCCTAGCTCTAAAATTATCCTTTCATGGAATCAAATTCATAATTCTCATACATGTTTTTTCTCATATGTCTCTCATGGAGACAAACAATGCCTTAATACTTCACACATGATGGTCCTTGATACCTAGATGACATTAATAACTCATTTTACCTTGTTCTTAAGGGTGTTCAATTATCTACAAAATGGCTAAAAATAGCCTTTTTAGGACTTCAAAGGAATTAATATCTCATCAAATCTAAATGAGTTGATAAATCATCTTAGACACTATTCCTAATATAGTGAAATAAATCAAATGATATTAATAGGACTTTCCTTTGGGTTAGGGGTTATGATTTAGGGTTTAGGGTTTAGGGCTCGTGTGGTTAGGTTTTAGGACCTGTTTTAGGGTTTAGTGTTGTTGGCGAGAAATTTTTTTGGGTGGACAAACTTGTTGATTTCTTACAAATTCTCTCTGAATCTAAGTCCCTCTACTTAAATAGTGCAGCTACTATATGTGCATGTGTGAAAGAGTGTGGATTTCTATTGTGGTGGTCTTTTGACCAGGGGATCCAACAGGCACTCCATTGACCCTGCGGCAAAGTTAGCAATCTCTTGCTAGGGAATAATTTCTATGGAAATGGGAAAGAGAGTGAATTGAGGTAGGAGAACCAATGTTGCAAGTAGAAAATCAGAGACTTGCGCACACCAGTCAGAAGTTTCATCACATGCACTTGAATTTCAGAAGAAAACAAATCTGCAAAACAACAACAAGACTAAATAGAGCTTAATGAACACAAAGTACCAATAAAATCCTCAATCAAAGAGGCTAAAATTCCTTCTTCCTTTATTGAATCTCAAGCATAATTGTACATAATGTGGGAATGGAAGAAATTTGAGAGGGGAAGAGAGTAGAAGAAAATGGATATCTCTTTTGCTTTCTCTAGGTATAATGCACTCTTGAGTCTATAAGATCAATTCACAACCCTTTGAAATGGGAACCATTAAAATTTATAGAATATAATATGAATCTTCATCTACCTCATGACCTTTGAATACCTTAATATGACTTAAGACTATTCATATTCCATTTTAAATATTTAAGTCCCTTTTATAATAGTACAAACCCCAACATGAAATTAGAATATTGGAAAGTGAGAGAAAGTTGGGGGGAAGAGAAGAGAGAAAGAGAGGGAGAAGAAGAAGAGGATATATCATTCCCGATGAATTCCATTGATCCTCGCTGATGGAAAGCTCTGATGCGACAAAGTTCTGAATGTCCCATTATGCCAAAGCTACTCTTTGAGTGTGGCTTAATATTTTTAGTAAATGCCCAGATGGGGGACTTACTATTTTTAGTAAGTGGTCATTTCCACTATTTTTTGTTTTGAACACTCATTCGGGCTCTCTCGTAATATTCAATGCATGTTTCCTTTGTCTTAGCTGCTTTTGATGATGACTTTCCAAACATAGCAAGTTTGTATAGGAAAACTTACTATTTTTAGAAAGGGTGTTTCCAGTGCCCGATTTGTGATGGAACATAATTTTTTGGACTCTCATTTTCATTACAATCACACCCTCTGAATTTCACATAGTTTTTCAAGTAAAAACCTAGAAATAATTTTGAAATTTTGACTTGGCAGTGGCTTCGGGCACGGAGCTGCCATGGTGGCCATTAATGGAGCTCAAAATTTTTAGGTCTAGTTTTTGTCTTTGTTTGCA
Organism: Taxus wallichiana var. yunnanensis; assembly: GCA_018340775.1. Lineage (NCBI taxonomy): Eukaryota > Viridiplantae > Streptophyta > Pinopsida > Cupressales > Taxaceae > Taxus > Taxus wallichiana. The sequence continues at coordinate 109,662 of CM031237.1, read as the reverse complement.
ACAAAAACAACTCCATTGTGATATGTTTTTCATTTGGAGCTTGTGTGCAAGTTTTTAGCTTGTTTCCATTGCCGGAATGATGGGAAATCCAACAAATGTGAGCCAATGCATGAAGAGAGGGTTTTGTTGGAGCAAATGATTATGGGAACCATTTGACCTCTTGTTTGTTGCATCATGATCACCTTGAAAAATGAGAAAATCTACAAAATACAACATCATGATCCAACTTGTATCTTGTGAGATATGAAGATTTTTTGATCAAGTGACTACATGGTTATTTGGAAAGAAACCTTCATTTTCTCCCTGTTCTTCATCGTTTCACTCCATTTTCTCTGATAACTACATATTTCTATGTATTCATGGTGTGGAGAGTTTATGTGGCCATGGTAGAGCTGGTTTGGAGCAAAAATGGTGGACCGGGTGTCTGGACAATCATGCAAGGAGCCATGACAAGGTATGAAGTTGTGGAGGAGAAATGAGAGGAAGAAAATGACTAAGTGTTGGATTTAAACTTTAAAAACATGCACATGGAGGGGATGGGTGAATTTTTATGTCCTTGATGTCCCTGACCTTAGGGACATGAGGGACATCAATTTCCACGGTGGTCAAGGTGATGCCATGTGTCCTTGATCCGATGGCAGGGGATTTGCTTGAAAAATGTACCTAGGGGCTGAAAGTCGGTCATGTGGGTGTCCAAATGACTCCCATAGGGTCTGGGAGAATTTTTACATATATGATGTCCCCCACATTAGGTACATAAGAAACATCAGTTTCCATGGTGGTCCTAGAGGTGACATGTGGCACCCGATCCAACGGTAGGGAATGGATGCTCCAAAAATGCACTTGGGGGTTGAAACTTGATCACATGGGTGTAAAAATGACTCCACATAGGGTATGGGAACATTTTTCAAGGTATTATGTACCCCACCTAAGGTTCATAAGGGACATTAGTTTCCACGGTGGTCCTAGAGCTGACACGTGGCACTCGATCCAATGATAGGGAATGGATGCTCCAAAAATGCACTTGGGGCTGAACTGTCAAGTTTGGAGGTCACATGAGGGTCCAAGAGGTCACATGAGGGCTGAGAGGGATTCAATAGGATGAGTTAGCTTTTCCAACCATGATGTCCCCGACCTTTGAGGATGTGAGGGACACAAAATCCCGCCAGGCTCCTGGTGCTGACACGTGTCCTCTCAAAAATTTGGCTAAGTCCTGAACTTGTAATAGTGAAAACTTGAGCTCCGATGGAATTTTTGGAAAAGTTTTATATGATCCTAAATGTAAATGAACTTCTGAATCCAATGGTATAGGTATCATGTCTTTATTATTCAATTTTATCCATGAAAAATTAGATTTTTGATTTTGTACTCCACCTGTGCCTTAAAAAAATACTGCAGACCTTATGTGCCAAAGTGTTGTGAAAAATATTATTTCACCATAATGTAGGCATTTGAATCCTATTTATAGAGATATATTTTTTCTCGTAACTCCATATGGAGCTCTTGTAATCTTCTTCTAAATCCCAACAACTATTTTAGGCCTATGTACCGCCTAGGCTTGTGAACCCTATTTTTTACTCAGACTTCTCCAAGTATTATAAAACTTTCCCAAACATTCAAAAATAATTTCTATTATGTTTTAAGGTCTTAATTTAATCTCCATGTTGAATTTTTACCTTCGTTCCACTCCAGGTAATTGAATCTAGTCCTGGGAAGGCTAGCGATAGCCCTTCCCAATACTGCCAGAAGATAGTATATTTTTGGAACTCCCTAAAATCACATAGGGGGATGAGTGCACTTTACTAAATCACCTAGGGGAAAAATTGACATTAACTAGGGGTGATCGTGACTGATGGATTTGACCGGGGTGTCTTGGAATGATGGGACTGAAAAAATTAACACTCGGGTATCGTTGTCATGCTTGGAAATTATCAATTTATCTGTTGCACATTTACATAACAAAAAGTGTTTAGGGATCATTGTTAATATTTCATGGTTTAGGGTTTAGAGATTAGGCTTTAGAGTTCATAGTTTAGGGTTTAAGGTTTAGAGTTTAGTGTTTATAGATCATGGTTAAGGTTTGAGGGTTTAGGATTTAGGGTTCAAGGTTTAGGGCTCAAGGTTCAAGTTTTAGGGCTCAGGATTTAGGGTTGAGGGTTGGGGTTGAAGGGTTGAGGGTTGAGGATTGAGGTTTTAGGGCTCATGGTTTAGGGTTTAGGGTTAGGTTCATGTTTGTGGTTTAATATTTATGGTTTTAGATTAGGCTTAGAGTTTAGGGCTCAAGGTTCAAGGCTTATAGTTTAGGGTTTAGGGATCAAGGTTTAGGGTTTAGGTTATGAGGCTCGTGGTTTAGGTTTTAGGGTTTAGGGTTGAGGGTTTAAGATTCAAGCCTTAGGGTTTAAGGTTTAGGGATTAGGTTTTATGGCTTATGGTTTAGGTTTTAGTGCTTAGGGTTTAGGGTTTAAGGATCAAAGTTTAAGGTTTAAAGTTCGTGGTTCAAGGTTTATGGGATAGGGTTAAGGGTTTAAGGCTCAAGTTTTAGGGTTTAGGGGTTAGGTTTTATGGGTTAGGTTAGGTTTAAGGCTTAAGGTTTAAGCTCACACATTCACTTAGTGCAATGTTATATGTCTTACCCATTCTTATAAGTATTGACAAACAATATTCAACTAAAATCGGTTCATCTACTTTGTAGGTAGAATATTCAAAGGGATTCATCACAATTTTATACCTTTCATCTACCGATATTTTGGAGGGAAATATCAAATATCTAAGAAAAATTCAGTTAAATAAATGTTAGCCAATACATCTATCTTCTTTTCGCATCGCATGGGAACTATTTCACTCACTGTAATTTTTTGTGTCTTGCCCATTCTTATTAGTATGAACATAGATTATTCAACTAAAAGGGTTCATCGCTTCCTAGTAGAACATTTAAAGAGAGTAATTAGAATTTGGTGTCTTTCATCGTGGAAATTTGGAAGAGGGAAATGTTAGATATCCAGAATAGTTTGGTACAAAGAAATGTTTTTGATGCTCTTTTGAATAATTAATTCAGTTGAAATCTTCATGAATGAAGGTTTCATTTGAATAATAAAGCTTGATATGTCCAAGTGCTCGTGTAAGTGGGAAATTTGAGATGATTTCGAGGATCAAGTTTATTTTCCAAAATGCATTACTCCATGTTTTAAAATGTTTCTCCGATGCAATGACATTACGATTCGACACTCAATGATTCTTGAATGTCCAATCCGCCACTGACCCCAAAGTAGTCCTAGATCATTAGGTATAAAGAGACACCATTACTTGGATTTCATTTATAAGGATAAAGATATTTGTAAATTCATGTTATGACCTCTTTAAATCTGTATGAATTTAAGTCGTTTGGAAATCACGTCACACCCTTCACTAGGATTAATTACTACCCCTATCTATTTGAAGGCACTTTTGAAAGCATCCATGGGTTTATCATAGTAGGAATTATCAATGGATGGAAGGTCACTAAGTCATAGTCCAGTTGACTCCTATTAAGAATAAATCAAAAATATTTAATAGGGGATTGATAACTCCTTTCTGCGTTCTTATCCATTCCCTACTGCTATGCTTATTTTGAACACTTCAGGAAGTTATGTAAAATTTACTATCCATTCCAATAATAGAAGAGCTTTATATTTTTACACACGAGATGATACTACAGGTAATTCGCTTTTGATCCTACACCTCTATGTTTCAGAGTGTAAAGAAATTGACATTCAAGAACACAAGTATATGTGGGGAGAAACAGGTTTTGTAGAGATGTGTAATATGCATTGTAAGGCACAAGGTAGATGTCATATCCATTTAGTTTCTTGTCCCACTTCTCATAAACAAGGTAGTTTTATAAGAATACTCAATGATGGTTCTAGGCACAAGACTAGGAAATAAGGTCCTAATATTGATATTCAAAAAGATGAACTCACTCATAAGACCTACTGGAAATATATGAGGTTTAGAGGTTAGAGATTAGGGCTCTACATTTAGTGTTTAGGGTTTAGGGTTCAGGGCTCATGGTTTAAGGTTTAGGGTTAAGGTTTCAATGTTTAGTGTTTATTATTTTTGTTTAATGGTTTAGGGTTTATAGTTTAGGGTTTAGGTCTAAGGTTTAAGGGTTTAGGTCATAGAGTTCGAGTTTAGGGTTTATTCTTTAGGGATCAAGATTTGTGGTTTAAGGTTAAGGGTTTAGGGTTTAGGGTTTAGGATATATGGTTTAGGGTTTATGGTTTAGGGTTTATGGCTCAAGGCCTAGGGTTTAGGGATTAGGGCTCAGTGTCTAGGGTTTAGGGTTTAGCATTTAGGGCTCATAGTTCAAGGTTTAGGGTTTATGGTTTAGGATTTAACATTTATGGCTCAAGGTTTAGGGTTTATATTTTAGGGCTCATGATTTAGGGTTTAGGATTTAGGGCTTATGGTACATAGTTTAGGGTCTAGGAATAGGGATCAAGGTGTAGGGTTCAAGTCTTAGGGTACATGGTTCGTGGTTCAAAGTTATGTGTTTATGGTTTATGGGTAAGATATCGGGATCTTTATTTAGGGTTTAAGGCTCAGGGTTTAAATTTTAGGGTTTAGGGCTCAAGGATCAAGGTGTAGGGTTTAAGGCTTAGGGTTTAGGGTTTAGGGATTATGTTTTATGGTTTATGGATAAAGGTTTGAGGTTTAGAGTTATGGGTTTAAGTTTTAGGGGTTAGAGCTTAGGGCTATGGATTTAGTGTTTAGGTTTTGGGCTTAAGGCTCAGGGTTTAGGGTTTAGAGTTTAGGGTTTAGGTTTTAGGGTTTAGGGTTTAGGTTTTAGGGTTTAGGGTTTAGGATTTAGTGTTCAAGGTTGAGGGTTTATTATTTTTGTTTTAGGGTTTATAGTTTAATTTTTAGGTATTAGGTTAATGGTTGACGGTTAAGGTTTTAGGTTGTAGAGTTCAGGGTTTAGGGTTTAGGGCTTAGGATTTAGGGTTTATGATTCATTGTTTAGAGTTTAGGGTTTAGGGGTTAGGGTTTATGGTTTAGGATTTAGTTTTTAGTGTTTAAGATTTAGCATTTAGGGCTCATGTTACATGGTTTAGTGTTCAAGTTTTAGGGCCTAAGGATTAGGGTTTATGTTTTAGGGCTCATGGGTAAGGGTTAAATGTTTAATGGTTAGGGTTTAGGGTTTAGGGATTATGGTTTAGGGTTTAGGGATGATGGTTTAGGGTTTAGGATTTATATTTAGGGCCTCGGTGTATAGGTTTAAGGTTTATGGTTTCGATTTTAGAATTTAAATGCTAAAATATTTTGGTAGAATGTTGAAATCCTTAAAATTACCTATATACTAACCAAATTTTACTATAAAAAACTATCTCCTAAATCGTGACTAATGGAGCTATGAGACTAGTTCCATAAGGTGAAGAGTGACCCTAATTTCTTATATTTACTAAAATAAATTTAAAGTATAACTTTTTTCATTTATTATTATTTATATTTTATTATTTCCTAAACATTTATTTTGTAAATGAAAGCATGCTAGAAGAACATATAATGCTCATACTATACGTAATGCGTATGCATTATAGCGTGTACTCATTATAACACATACATGTTTTGTGTTTTCAATTTTTCCAAGCCATGCCTCAAGGCTTGGATCCGGTTTGGATCCCCAAGCCTAAGGCATGGACCTATAAAAACACAACAAATAATGTGTTTTTTTAGGAAAATGTAAAAATTCCACTTCCACCATGATAAATCAACATAAAATGATCGATTCGTTTTTAAAAAATTATACCATGATGTAGAGGAAAGTTTCTTCTTTCTAAAAATATAATTTTTCAATTTTTTTGACTAATATAAGGTTTCCATATTATTTATTTTCTAACTATGCCTTTTTATAGCTATTTTTGAATTTTAAATATGCCTATCTTTCTATTTTCCAAAATTCACCCCTTAAGGTAATTTTGATAACATGCATCAAATTCTTTAGTTCCAAGAAATTATATTGATTCAAGGCAAAAATCATGTTTCTGGGTCCCTGTTCTTTCTAACTCTTCTATCCAAGAAGAAAACCCAAAGAAGTTTTAAAAATGTTAAAAATTGCAAAAACAAGCCTCAAAGGCGAGTAAAAATCATGAAAAATGGCTAAGTTCTAGTCCTCGCATGCAATGGGACATGAGGGACATCTAGACGTGGAACCAGATGAAAGGATGCAAAGCAGTCTCTGCGTAGCATTTGGGAAATCCGGCCAAAGGGACGCGTGGGATGCGGAAATCCAGCGGCCGAAAAGTGGAAATCTGGGCAATTAGTACGCGGAGGACGCAAGTCGGCCGAAAAGACTTAAGGCAGCACATAACAGTTGGGCTGATGGTACGTGAAGTACGTGAACTAGCCGGATCAGCTGAAATGAGAACTTTTGCACCGGACGCTTAGGAAAAAAAGTACGTGAACCGGCCCAACCAAGGCGAATCGGAAGAATTTGTCCTGCATGTACCGGCCGAAGCAAGCAGGACAAAAGTGCATGGAGGACGCGAACCGGCTGGTTTACTAACAGAGGAATTTTCATACTGGGACATCTAGGACAAAGGGACATGAGAGACGTGAAAAGCTGAAGGCGCGGCAACAGCAAGGAAGAAAAGTCAACATCCGACCCGTGAAACTTCAAACGGCCATAACTTTTGACTCCGAGCTCTAATTTTCATAAAATTAAACTTTCTGCAATGAGCACGACATCCTCTATGCCACAAAAACTAGATTTACTATTTTTGATGAGGGTATATATATTTAAATAAGAGATATATATTCGGCTTTGATCGTTAATGTTCATTCCCGTCAAATGACGAAAAAACTGCCGCTGACCCAAAATAGCTTCCCGCACTCAGAAGGCCATAACTTTTGCATTTCTCAACGAAATCACACAAAATTGGTACCGTTGGAATCATGGCTCTGAGCCCGATGCAAAAAAATCAAGAAATTCCAGATTTGATGAGAGATTGATTGATATTTTTAACAAAACGTGGCCGGGTTCAGAACAGTGTTTTATTTGGTAGCTGGGAGTGCAATTAAGAGGCATGGTCATCATTCTTTCTCTGCTGCAGCACATGGGACAGTATGGGGAGCCTTTTGCAAGTAATATATAATCATTTCACTCAATTTAATGCCTCTTATAGGTGGTTGAAGGACAGATTTCGGGATTTCCATTTTCCCTTCTCTTCCCCTTCTCATTTTTCTATAAATTGGAGTGTTGGGCTCATTGTAAAGGAGAGAGTTTTTGGGTAGCAAAGCTCTGCCAAAATTACTTTGTGAAGCTTGGTGTGTTGCAGGCCCTTGTAGTGGACTCTTGCATGGTGATCCAGGCCCTTATCTTGTAATAGATCGAATCAGTGCATATCATGATGAAGCAATAAAATATCGGTTTGTGGATGTATCTTCCCCTGCCGTGTTTTCTTGCATTCTTCTTACCCTTTAATCTTTCTACAAGAATATTGTGTCTATTATTATATTCTTGCAGGATCCATTATCATTGTGTATGCTTGGAATATTGTTGTGAATAAATTTTGCTAGATTATGGAGAATCTGTCATCACCTCTTCTAGTGTGTACTTTGCTTTTGTATTTCACACATTTTGAGACTACTCTCACACCCTCTTTTCCGGTGTATCACCGCTTCAAAGTGTAGGCTTTCATTTTATGCATTCTCTCTCCTGGTCCCTGGAAATTTAGATTATAATAGTTATCTTATCTGCATTAGAGTAGATTGTGGCGGGTAGTTTAGGAGCAAGAACCAACTTTTCTCGGAGGTCTATCTCAAGTAGCAAGTCCCACAACTTGGAGATAGACTGTTGGTACAAAATCACGGAACCCCTGGACACCGATCGGACTTCTAATTTGATCATTCGAAGCATCCAGTGTGATTGCACAACATGGAGCTTTTCCCAAGTGTGGGACCTTGCGAAATCGGAAAAGCTCTCCGGATGAAGGCGGCTCCTATTCCTCTGTTCAGATGCACCAATAAAATGCAGAGGTTTTACTACAACCTAATCTAATTTGCCAAGGAGACAGGGAGAAGAAGATGCATAAAAGTAAATCCTAAACTATGAAGGTGATGCACCGAGGAATGTTAAACATTCGTTTTGCAAATTAACACAAACCACATAGATGCAATACAAACACCATGCACAGTAACCAAACTACAATGAGAGATCAAAATAATAGCATTGAAATACATGAGAGGGTTTAGAATCAATCACGTATATATATATATATCACTCAAGGATCAATACAAAGATACATTACGGTGGCCAAGAGGCAAAAATGGCATTACAAACCATATGGGAGGTTTGAAGGCTCCACAAATTCTCTTGCAAGCAGGAGAGAAGGGAGGGTGCAAAATAGAATTGCCCAAAAATTTTAGAGCCTCTCTCGGCCATTTATATGAGGAAACTAAGGGAGAAGAGAAGAACTCGGAGCTTCCCCAACCACTTCCAAAACTACACTTAACTTCAACAACCATGGCGGTAGGTAAAACTCAACAACTCGAAACATGGCGAACTGTCCATTTCGTGTCTGGGATTTTACGCTGTCAGTTCAGAATTCCCTCGTGCATTTGCATCGGGCTTGGGGATGGCTCGACATGCTGCTTGATGTTTGCGTTCTCCCGAAACCCACTTCCACCGTGATTTCCGAGCTTTCCTTTGTGTCGGGGCGGAAGATGAACTTGCATGCGCATCGGGTTCGGAGGGGTGCTCGACATGCTTCTTTTTCATGTTTTCCTGACGTGCTTCCCCGACGCCGAGACCTGATTTCTTTTGCGTCGGGTTTTGGAGACCCCGACATATCTTCTTTGATGTCAGGTTTTGGTGACCCCCCAACTTGTTCCTTTTGCGTCGGGTTTTGGAGACCCCCCGACATGTCTTCTTTGATGTCAAAGTTTTGAGACCCCCGACATGTTCCTTTTCGTCGGGTTTTGGAGACTCCCGACATATCTTCTTTGATGTCAAGTTTTGGAGACCCCCGACATGCTCCATTGCATGTTTCTCTACCTTGTTTCTCGAAACCCGATTTTCCCTTTGTGTCAGTTTTCCAACCTCTTGCGACATCTCTCTCTTTGTTGGGTTTTCCAACCCTTCCGACATGTTTCTCCGCCATGTTTCTCCAAATCGAAACCCGATTTTCTTGCGTTTATCTATATTTACCCGGGGGTAAATATATACAACAATTTGGTGACTCATGGGGTTACCTGCCTGCTAGGTAGAAGATCAATGGCCTTTTAGCGATCCATTGGGCATGGAGTCATAAGCAATAACCTGAAACCGATCTCGATATCCGATCCCGAGCCCCGACACCACAACTCCTTCTCCGAGAGCATGCCTTGAATCTGTAGAAAACCAACCCAGGAGCAACAAAACCTATGCCAAAGCACTTAGGGAAACTAAAACCTAACTACAACAAGATAATGCACATACGCACTTAGAGGAATTGAAACCTAGGCTAATATTTACAAGGGTAGAACTTTCCTCTATTCAAGAAAGAATGTTTAAGATAGATTCCATTGACCGAGAATCGGGAATTCTTCTCCGTCAATGTAGAAAATTGGAAGGCATTGCTATTCTTACATTCCATGACCATGTAGGGGCCACTCCAAATGGCATCAAACTTGGAATGCCTTCCTAGTTTTGCCCGATTTATGCGTTCCATTTCAGAACTAAGTCCCCTTCTGGAAGGTCCTTGCTCTTGCTTTCCTATCAAACCATCTTTTCACTAAGGCCCGATCTTTCTCAATTGTTTCAACCGCATGTTCTCTAATTTCTGCCAATTCCATCAACTCTTCATACCCGGCCTCCATTGGTTCAAACTCACCAACTCCAATCGCTTCATGAACTCCAATGCAGTAGTTCTAATGATATAGGCAATATTGCCTCTTTTCCATAAACCAACTTGTAAGGGGAATTACCTGTAGACCTCTTTGGTGTTATTCTATCACCCCACAATGCTGATTTTAGCACAGTATGCCATGTTCTTTGATTTTCATCCAGAGTCCCTCCGATGATTTTTAACAAATTTTTGTTCGTGGACTCGTGCTGTCATTACCCTACGGGTAATAATTTGAAGAGGTACTCAAGTAGATTCCATTCTGACAACCCATTCGTAATCTTGGAACCTACGAATGCCAATGCATTGTCGATATGATAGTGGCAAAGCACACCAAACCTGGTCACTATTCCTTCATAAAACTCTAGTATATTAGACTCGTTTACCTCTTGAGTGCTACCGCTTGATCCATTTGGTGAAGTAGTACGTTGCCGTGAGAATCCACTTGTGGCCTTGGCTTGAGTTTGGGTTGATGACCCCGATGAAGTCTAATCCCCATTACGTAAATGGTTGGTCAACCAAGATTGGGTGCAATGGAAGCATTGGTAGTTTTTCTTTGCTCGTGAAGAGTGCACATCTCTTACACTTCCTTATCCATGTGTAAAGTCTTGAAGACCTGTCGGCCAATAATACCCGCCTTCATTATCTTGAGAGCTGTTACTCATGGGGAAAAATGTCCTCTAGGATCTCCATCGTGAAAATCTCGTAACACCCTCTCAATTTGACTGTCCTAATGCACCTCAATAGAACTCCATTGATGTCTTTCTTAAACAAAACACCTTCAACAAGCACATATGGAATGGCTTGTAATCGAAGTATCTCCTCTTTGTTTTGCTCATTTCGGGGGGCATAGGCACATCGTAGGAAGCGTATCATACCGTGAGTTCAACAAGGAGTAGGCACACCATCATTTTCCTGTTCTTGACCATCCTGTAGTACCAAGGTAGTCTCTTTTTCATCACCTGCTTCAACTTGTTGACTCAAGGCTAGCTACTCACATAGTCCCTTTCCATGTACTAGTTTTGTGACCTTGATCTCGATGTCATATTCCATGACACAAGTGATCCATCCTGCACGCTTCTCATTCAGATCCTTGTTTAGAAGGAAGTCCTTGACTCCCACATGGGAGACCATTAATTGGATCTTGTTGTTTGAGACTAGGTGCTTGAATTTCTTTAAACTCCTAATCACTGCAAGGACATGCTTTTCAATGAAAGAGTATCTAGTTTCATATTCCTCCAAGCCTTGACTGAAGAAAGCAACTGGTTGTTCTAATCCTCCTTTGTTCTGTTGTACTAGGATTGCAGAAATTGTGTCTCCACCACCGAAGGCATATAACATGAAATCTTTGGAGAAGTCTGGATTGACGAGAGTCGGAGCTTGAGATATAGCTTCCTTTATTGCCTCGAAACTTGCCTTGCCTTCAGATGTCCACTTAAATGCCATGCTCTTCTTTAACATCAACGTTATTGGTTTTACGAGAGCTGCAAAGTTTGGAACAAACCTACGAACAAAATTGATCCTTCCTAAGAAGATTTGAAGAGCTTTCCTATGACTTGGCAATGGCAATGCTTGAATTGCTTCAACTCTTTCTGGGTCAATCGTCAATCCTTCCTTTGAAACAATATGGCCTAGAAGCTTTCCCTCGTGAGCCAAGAATATGCATTTTTTGGGATTCAATGATACCCCAAATCTTCTACATCTCTGAAATACTTTCCTTAGATGAAAAGGTGATCCACCGCATTTTTGAGAATACAAAGTGATGTCGTCAAGATATATCGAGAACTATTTTATTGATCAACCCCTTAAATGCCATATCCATTGCCCTTTGGAAGGTGGCTCCAGCATTTGATATGCCAAATGGCATCTTCTTGTAGGTGTAGGTGCCCCATTTGGTGGTGAAAGCTGTCTTGAATTGATCATCTTCTTTCACCATCACTTGATTATACCTACGAGTAGCCATCTAGAGAGAGAATCTCTCAACCGGATACTACTTGCAATATTTGTTCCATTGAAGGGAGTGGGTAATGATTTTTGAGAGATGCCTTGTTGAGGTCTCGGAAGTCCACACATAACCTAATTTCTCTGCTCTTCTTCCGATCGGAACCAAGTTCGCAACCCAAATTGAGTGCTTGATCGGGAATATAATGCTTTCCTCTATTAGCTTGTTTAACTCTTTCTTCATTAGAGGCTCAATGTGAGGGTTGACTGGTCTCACCCTTACCGCCCGATGGGCTTAGCATCTAGATCCAATTCTATTGTATGTTGTGCCAACTTCGGATTGAATCCTCTCAAGTCTTCATAGCTCCAAGCGAAGACATCTGGAAATTCTTGGCAAAGATGTGTGAAATCTGATTTCTCCCGCTTTAGTGGCCACTTTACCGATTTGAAGTGTTTTTCCTTCCCAACCGGAATTGGCTCGAATCTTCTCTCTTGACTTTGTATGTTAGCCTTTTCCTTACGGGAGGCTGGTCATTAGGGTTGAAGATAGACTCAATGTTACTAAACCCTTAGGAAGCTTGTTTGTCTGTAGCCTTTGCACCACTTGATCCCCATATTGCTGCTCTAGCCTATCTTGATTTCTAGCTGAGAATTTAGCTTCTTCTTGTAAGAAATTGATGATCTATTGATCATTCACAAACACCTGCCAACTTGTGTTATTATCTGGAACTACTGGCCTTACAACCACATGGATGTGTGGCTACGTTTTTTCTCTTCTGATGTTGTCAACCACATCAAAAGTTGATCCAACTGCTGTGAGCCTATCTACGGCTTCATTTTTCTTCCTAGGTATGGACACAATGTTGAAAGCTTCGAAATCCTCAATGAGGTCCCATACCCTATTCTTGTAGCTCTTTAGCAAGTCGTTCTTTGTAGCATGTTGCCCCCTAACTTGGTTGATGATTAGCTCGCTATCTCAAACACACTACAAGCTCTTTATGCCCTTTTTCGGCCCAATGAAGTCCATGAATCAAGGCCTCATATTCAGTGTGTTTTTGAACAAGAAAACTGGAAATGAAAAGTGAATAATATTTGATGTGTTGTGGTGAAATCAACACCGCACCACCTCCAAGCACTTGTGCGCTTCTCGAACCATCGAAGAATAATTTCCAAACTTTGTTTTCATCCTTTTGTTCAAATTTGAATGATGTCGGGAATGGGTAAATTTTCTTCGTGTACGCAATACACACCCAATTCAGATTCTTCAATTTCCTTATATGGATCAAATTCATGACACTTGTTTTCCCATTCATCCAAAGTCAAATTAGGAATTCCCTCGACCTTAGTACCTGCTTCTAGATCACTTGAACACTCCTCCTGATCAAAAGCTGAGCAATTTGCATTGATAGGACTTGGTACATGAGGCTCAATATGGAAATTGGTAATTGATTCTGATCTGATTGTTGCTTTAGCTCCATACCTTGTCCTAAAAATCATGTGCGACCAATCTTCAGATAAATATCCACCGATCTTCACAGTGAAGTCCCTTGATAAACACAACGCAAAGAGTGGCGGGAGGTCAATTACAGACACATCTTGCAGACTGTAACATTAGGACATGAATGTAGTGTTAGGCTTAACCCCTTGATGAACCCAACTATTCCCACTGCTGTTCCATCTAGTTGCACTACTCCTTTCAAGCATCGGCTCATACTTCAGACCCAGTTGATCCGCTATTTGCTTGGCATCATGAACGCTTGCCCTAAATCTATCATGCGAGTTGTGTACCAAGTGGTTTCCAACAATAAACGAAACATAGAATGGTGGAGGCTTCAAATTTTTCTTGTCGGCCCCCATCATGTTGCAGCTACGTGCACGCATTAGTGAGAACTTTCTCATGTCCCTGGTTTGATACATTTGTGGCAGACCAATTAGCCATTGCAGCTTGCAATAAATCTCATTGCCCTGGGATCGCCAGTGATTCCCACATGGAAATGTTCACATGTGTCTTCTTCATTTGATCGATGATGTTGAAGGGGGATGAATTGTCCTTTTGTTGTCCCTTACTTGGTGCAACCTTTTTTGGAGCTTGAACAGGTGCGTGTGTTGCTACAACAGGTACCTTAGGCTGATTTTACACATTTGGAGCTATGCTTGGTCTACCCCTTGTTGTGTAAGAGCGGGTTGAGAAACAAGCTGGATTAGGCGGTTGTCCCTCTACTATGCTTCTCTTCTTTGGCCAGTGTGTGTTGGCAGCCACACCTTGGAAAGGTCATTGGTTAACTCCACAGAAGTCTTCCGTTTTCCAATTTGCCAATGTGGTTTCTGTTGGAGGTCCCTCTTGTTGCATTCCTTGCTGCTGATTCTCTTCCTGGCTTGGTTCTTGAGGAACACCAATGGTTTGCACCATCAAGGCCTGATTCAGTGCACCATTAAAACATGCTGACTGATTGTGAGGTAGATTGCAAGGGTAACACCAGTCGTATTCCTGTGCCATGTTGTTTTGCGTTGGAACCAAGGCTCTTGAGGATGTCATTGTATTTGGATCATACGGCCGAAATGGCCTGGCAGCTTGAGGTTGTCCTTGGTTTTGGTTTTGATTTGCAGCCTGAGGTGGTGGTGGTCTATTCTGTTGGTATGAGGGCCTAGCCTGGTACTGCGCTTGAGGCTGATACGGTCTAGCACTTTGAGCTTGCTGTCTTTTGATAGTCACAAGCTCATTTCCAAGGTTCTGCAGTTGTTTCATGACCTCCTGCAATTCCTTTGAAGTATTTGAAGATGTGGATGCCTCATTATTGCTTTGATTTCTAGGAGTTGGAATGGGATTCAACTCTGGTGCTTGACTGGTTGTAGGATTTCCCATATCTGGATAGAGAGGCATTGGTGGCCTTGGTGCAAGCTTGCCAGCTTGGATCAAATAGTTCTCTGCTCTGATCGCTGTGTCATAGGCCCCTGGCAGTGTTGTCCCTCCCATTGATTGGATCATCATGGCTATGTCTGAATTTATAGCCTTTAAGAAATAAAGGAATGCTCCTTCGGCGGTTGGTCTAACAGCTATTGGGATCTATCCCATGTCCTGTTGGAACTGAAATTTAAATCATCATTTGCTCGTTAGGATCCCTTTAATTGTTGTCAATTTGTTCCAATAAAGATAAATTGTCTACCCTCTCCCCAAACTAGTTGCAAAGAGCTGAACAAAGTTGGTTCCAATTGGTAATAGACCCTACTATAAGGCTCCTAAACCATTGTAAGGCCTTGCCTTTGAAAGATGAAGCCAATAACTTGACTGCAACATCCATTTCATTTATTTCGTGGATTTTGCATACATTAGCAATATCTGGATGTGATCAATAGGAGTAGTATGATTTTCTCCTGTGAAATAGGGTATATTCTTTAGCGCTGCAACTGGAATTTGGTTATGAGCATTTAGGGCAAGTGGACTACTGCCCGTGAAATTGAAAAAGGGATTTGGTGGTAGATGCGCCATTATGATTGGCCTAAGAACCCTGGTTGATACGAGAAAAGTTATACCAGTTGGAGGTGTAGACAAAGTCCTGTTAGGTGGGGATGGTGATCTTTGTGGTCTTCTTCCTCTCCTTCCTCTACCTGGTGAAAGTTGCAAGTGGAAAAATAGCCCTTCTTCTCGAGTATTAGACCTGGTTCGAATTCTTCTCATGTGCCTGGGCAACTTGTGCTGCTACACTGTTGAACTCTATCCCTTCGGAGTCGCCAAATGTGTTAGAGAACAAGCCTCTAAAAGGCTGGATTTTTCCAAGTTACACACCAAACTTGACAAGTATTGAAAATGGAATTTAAACTTTGAAAGACCCAGAGGAGACAATCTTCAATTCGGAATTTGGGCCTTATTGCAGCTGCGGATCCCGAAAGCTACTGAGGTGGAACTCAGTCATGCAATGTAACTCACAAACCTGAATTGCCATGGTCGGAACTTGGAACATGTCCGAAATCCCTCAAAACCAAAAATCATCTGCTTTGTTGAAAATACTGCTTTGATGTTTTCGGACCCCGAAAACCTGAAATCACTAAATACCCGAAATTTTGGAAATCACAATATCAAAAAACTAAAGATACCCTTTTGAAGGTTACCTTTAGATCTACCAACTGTTGAAATTTTGACCTGTTTTGAGCAAGATAAACCCTTGAAAAATGATTTCGGAGTTTGTCCTGGATGAAGCAAAATCTGAAATTTTAAAACTTGCAATTTCTCAGTCTGAAAATTGTGAAAACTCCTTCAAATTTTCATGGAATGACCTCTTGGTCCCACCGGGCGTGCCAAAACTATTGGTGCAAAATCACAGCACCCCTGGATGCTGATCAAACTTCTAATTTGATCGCTCGAAGCATCCAGTGCGATTGCACAACATGGAGCTTTTCCCAAGTGTGGGACCTTGCGAAATCGGAAAAGCTCTCCGGATGAAGGCCGGCTCCTATTCATCTATTCGGATGCACCAATAAAATGCAGAGGTTTTACCACAACCTAATCTGGTTTGCAAGGAGATAGGGAGAAGAAGATGCATAAAAGTAAAACCTAAACTACAGAGGTGATGCACCGAGGAATGTTAAACATTCATTTTGCAAATTAACACAAACCACATAGATGCAATACAAACACCATGCACAGGTAACCAAACTGCAATGAGAGATCAAAATAACAACAATGAAATACATGAGAGGGTTTAGAATCAATCACAGACATATATATATCGCTCGAGGATTGATACAGTACATTGCAGTGGCCAAGAGGCAAAAAATGGCATTACAATCCATATGGGAGGTTTGAAGGCTCCACAAATTCTCTTGCAAGTAGGAGAGAAGGGAGGGTGGAAAACAGAATTTCCCAACAACTTTTTAGAGCCTCTCCCGGCCATTTATACGAGGAAAATGAGGGAGAAGAGAAGAATTCGGAGCTTTCCCAACCACTTCCAAAACTGCACTTAACTTCAACAACCATGGCGGTAGGTAAAACTCAACAACTTGAAACATGGCGAACTGTCCATTTCCACGTCAGGATTTTACGCTGTCGAGTTTGGAATTCCTCGTGCATTTTCATTGGGCTTTGAGGATGGCTCGACATGCCGCTTGATGTTTTTGTTCTCTTGAAACCCGCTTCCGCCGTGATTTTCGAGCTTTCCTTTGTGTCGGGGGCGGAAGATGAACTTGCATGCGCATCGGGTTCGAAGGGGTGCTCGACATGCTTCTTTTTCATGTTTTCCCGACGTGCTTCCCCGACGCCGAGACCCGATTTCTTTTGCGTCGGGTTTTGGAGACCCCCGACATATCTTCTTTGATGTCGGGTTTTGGAGACCCCGACATGTTCCTTTTGCATCGGGTTTTGGAGACCCCCCGACATATCTTCTTTGATGTCGGGTTTTGGAGACCCCGACATATCTTCTTTGATGTCAAGTTTTGGAGACCCCGATTTATCTTCTTTGATGTTGGGTTTTGGAGACCCCCCGACATGTTCCTTTGCACGTTTCTCCACCTTGTTTCTCGAAAACCTGATTTTCCCTTTGTGTCGGGTTTTCCAACCCTTGCGACACCTCTCTGCTTTGCCGGGTTTTCCAACGCTTCCAACATGTTTCTCCGCCATGTTTCTCTCGAAACCAAAACCCGATTTGCTTGCGTTTATCTATATTTACCCAGGGGGGTTAAATATATACAACAATACCCATGTTATCCAATCACACCGTGAGTTCAAGTATATGCACTTGTATAAACAAAAGGGTGCTATGATTTGGTGATAAAATTTATTCCTATGGCTCATCTTTGTACTTCCTTGAAGAATCTTCATTTTGAAGCTCAAGGCAACTATCTGGATGGATTACTTCATTTCCTGAAAATTATTACATTCCACTACTTCTTTCTCAAGGGATATTTTCCTTCAATGACTTCAACACCATCTATTTCAGATTTTTCATCATGGAAAGAGTTTTCTTCTTCAAATGGGAAAGAAAATACCTCCATCTCATTGTTGTATCCATCAACTATTGTCTTGGGAGAGACATCGATTCATCATCTTTATTTATTTTAACATGGCCAACCTTCACACTGGTTGAGGATTCCAAATCCAATTCATGCTTGTGTTGCATATCTATGGCTTGCATTAGAAGTTTGAGACCAAGCTTGGGATCTTCTTTTTCTTCCATGGATCTTAGTAGTTCTTGTACAGAACATTCTTTCAAACCTTTTGTGGGCTCATCATGATATAGTCTTATAACTCCATGGATGACATGATTGAGATCATATTCATCTCCAAATGGGAATGAGAAAATATCCTCTTCGTGGAAAAACGTACAAGATGGTTTTTCTTCTTTGTAAATCATCAAGAACCATTTCCTCTTCTTCCTAGCTCACACAATCCAGCAAATCAGGTATATCCTCTTAGAACTAAAATTTTATCAATGCTTCCTCAAGATCCATATCTCTCTGAGAAGGAATGTTTGGTCCTATCAAGATGGGAATATCCTCTTCCTCCTTAGTCATTATGAAAATATTCATCTTCCTGCTATCTTGGTACAAAATATTGGCTTTTAGATTTCCTGATTTTTGCACTATGTATCTCATCTTATTTTCTAGAAGTAATTTTTCATGTGTCCCTTAATGAGGATGGTTATAGAAGACCAGGTCATTTGGATCTTACCCCCAAATGATGACAAAAACTCCTACTTAGCAAAATTCCAAAAGAAGTTGGAATGTCTACTACCAAAATCACCACTAAAACCTTCTTGTCTTGAAATTTGGCAAGAGCCACCTACCCATATTTGACCTTCCCTACAATTAGAACCTCTTTTGACTCCAAGGAGTAACAAGATCCACTCGATGGAGTAATGGTGAGTTTGAGAACCTTTGTGACCTTTCCAGGGAATTACATTTTTATAGGCACTAAAATATATTATGCAGTTGTTCAATACATATTCTCCAATGAGAAGGGAAACATAGAAAGGTTCAGCCTTATCAGTCTTGGATGCACTCAAAGAAAGCATGTTTTGTGATGGAGGTGTAAGTGGGTTTGGTAGTATTCATTTAGAACTAGGACTTACAGAATTGGGTGTTAAACTACCACTCCTTATATATTGATAAAATATCTTAAATTATTCGGTGAGTACGCAAATATTCAGCTTTTAGTAATTTTCACCTTTTCTTTGTTAGCATATTCTAAATAGTCAAAAGGGGTAGATGAGACAAGGGGGTGAAGGTAGTGATTTTAGAGTCGGGATAGGTTTGAAAGTAGGATTTTATCTTTGGGGAATGGATGGTATTTTGAAAGGCACACTAAGAAATTTTTAAGCACTATATTCTAGAGGAGTAGATTTAAATTTAGAACTTGAAGAAACATTGGAAAACTTACTTGGAATAGTAGGTGACCTCATGCTTATTACAGACAAGGTTTCTTCAAAGGAGACTCCATACAAGGAAGGAGGAGATCCTCGATTGATTATTTTGTTTTTCGAGTTACCACGGGAGGATCATTAGCATTCTATTTCTTTGTAGCAGTGGAGGGAGGTACTCCTTTATGAGAATGTGAATGAGTGAATACCACACATGAGAAATTGGGTGCATTTTCTTTTTCATATTCATCACCTCCAGAAAATTCTGAGAATCTGATTTTTGTATCATTCTCAAGTTCATCAACTACTAGGAAATTTCCACCTCGACTTTCTTGTTCAAGGTCTTATTCATTTTCTTGAATCCTACAAATGGCATTAATGGGTGGGGCCTCCAAGGTAATCCTCTTGGGTAATCTTGCAATGTGATTTCTATTGTTTATTTGAGAAGACATTCATTTAAAAATTTCCTTCAATGATGCTATTTCATTTGCTAATTTTCACATAAACAAATTTGTTCTCTCATCTCCAGGGAATTGAGCCTTACCCCTCGAGGGATTTTTGATCTTTCTAGAGAGGATGAGATCATCATAGTGTTCAATGGCCATCCTTTGTGATTTTTAATATTCCTTGGTTGAACTCTTCGTATGAAAATTCATACCTCCAACGATTGAGCATTTATGAATAACCTATTGACATTTTTTTCAAATGGTGAATCTTCTTCCAGTATCCTATAGAGAAACCAGTTGAAATGAGCCACAAAGTATCTCATAGTTTATTTTTTTTCCTTCTTCATTTGAGACAATTGAACAAGGAGATCTTGAAAATCCTCAGTAGATTTGAATATTTCCTAAAACTTGGTTTTGATATCATTCCAACGAGTTATTGATCTAGCGGGTAAGAGATAAAACCATTATGTTGTTTTCTTAAAGATATTCCATAAACAATCTTATAGCAACGTCCTCATGTGCAAGTCGAGAATACCACATGATGTGGTGAAGGTGATATGTGCTCTTCAAGGATTTGTGTGCCATCACCTTTGAAATTAATAAATTTCTTGCGGAATATGTGTCGGTAAACTATGAAGAGGGGGTTCAAGAGAAAGCGGGCTTGTATTTCTTCCCCATAGAACAATGGGTTGAGGTATTTCTTCTTCTTCCACCATTGTTTCTCCCACTTCAGCTTTGGCTTCTACTTGAAAAATTATTCTTCAAATTCTAGCACTGAAAAAATTTATCAGGAATATGAAAAGACACTGTGGAATATGAAAGGTCACTTGCAAGAATCAACAATGTGTCTTTTAGCAATGGATTTCCATCAACTCCAATTTTGATTTTTTTAATTTTTTAATTTTTTGCATATTTTATTTTTTGTATTTTTAGACCTTGCAGTTTAATTTTGGTGCAGATGCTTCTAAATTTTCCCCACAATGGGTGCAAAGTAATTGTTTGCGAGAAAATTAATTGGGTGAACAAACTTGTGGGTTTCTTGTTGATGCTTTGGGAATCTAAGTCCCTCTACTTAAACAATGCAACTTCTATAAATGCATGCATGAGTGAGGTGATTTTTATCTTGGTTGGCCTTGTGGCCAAGAATCTAATAGGGGCACTTCATTGAGCTTGCGGAAAATATAGAAATATTTTTCTAGAGAGGACTTTGTCACGAGAGTGGGAAAGGGAGTGATAATATGAGGTAGGGGAAGTAATACTGCTAGTAGAAAATCAAAGTCTTGCACACATCAGTTAGAATTTATGTCACATGCATTCAAATTAAAAGAAACAACTCTATAAATAACAACAAAAACTAATCAAATTTATGGGCACAAAGTGTCAATAAATCCCTCAATAAAAAAGGCTAGAAAATCCTTCTTGTATTAATGCTTAAGTACAAATTATACATAGTATGAGAATGGAATAAATTTTCTAACTCTTTACTCTTTTCACAAGGATCTCTCTCTCATGAATTCAAAAAAAATAGCTCAAAACTAAGAAGTCTAAGAAGACCCTCAAATGAGGAGTTCATTACAATTTATAGAAGAGAAATGACTCTTCATCTTCTTGACAAATTTTCATATGTCACATTTTGAATTTAGGTTGTTCATATTCCTATCAAATATTAAGTCCCTTTTATAAAAACAAGGCAACTCAAAATTTACATCATGTTTCTAAAGTCACTTAAAGACATATCAAAAGTGCAAACCCCAAGGTGAAATTAGAGCATTGAGAGAGAGAGAGAGAGAGAGAGAGAGAGAGAGAGAGAGAGAGAGAGAGAGAGAAGATGTGATGTCATTCCTGATGAATTTTGATGGTCCTCATTGATGGAAAGCTCCATATGTAGTGAAACTTTGAATCTTTGAAATCCTTGCACCCTGAGAAACTCCTTCAAATTGGCCCATAGACACTTTGGATTGAGTGTTAAGAAATATTGTTGAATGTTTTTTCCAATGACCACAACTTTCACCCTGTGTATGATATACATGTGACCTAAACCATGTAATTTGTGTCAAAAGACACTATCAGGGTCTCTCGATATGAGTTTTGAAAGATCCACGAGAGACACCAAAGATGATTATTTTGAAAATTTTATGATACACTGATAAAGATAGTACATTGAGGAGATGAGAATTGAATCTTATTGAAGGAACTATTTAGTGGAAAAACCCATTCTATAAACTTCATTCTCGATCATCTCTTCACACTTGCTATTTCTTGAAAAATTAACTTCCTATTTTCAATAAGTGTTAAAATTTCTCTCCGAACTCCAAAGCTGCTACTACCAATTTGAATATTCAACTCTCGGGATGCTCTATTTTTGAAATTCACCCTCTGGAATGACTTAATATTTTTAGTAAGTGTCAAGGAGACAACTTACTATTCTTAGTAAGCAGTGAAAATTTGAATATTTCAAACCTTGATTGGATGTGGAAATTCAAATTATTTCTTCTCCCTATGTTCCCCATACCTTCTGGACCAGTTTGCTATTTTTAGTAGGTGCTCGTGATATGACTTACTATTTTTAGTAAGTTTCAATTCTAGACCAAGACGACCACTTTGATGATTTTTTCCTGAGATACCTCTTCTATGTGCATTGCCTCCTTTGCAATTTCTTCAATTGGTGACTTACCCGATATAGAAGTGCCCCATGTACAAGACTTGTAATTACTACAAAATGAGCTTCTAGGGGTTGGATCATGGCAGAATAAAGTTTTTAAATATTTTTTTTTCCCAATATCACCCCTCTGACATCATATGCTTTCTTGATCACGAGTTTCGAGATTTTAAAATTTTAAAATTTTGACCTAGCGGTAGCACTAAACACAAAAACCATTGACGGACCTTGAAAGTTGTAGGTTTATTTTTGTTCTACGTTCATGAAAAAAATAACATTTTTAGTGGGTTTTTTTTTCTAGTTCCACTGGTGAAATTTCTCTTCAAACCGATTGTCGTTTTGATGGGAAATCTAATTTTTGTGTTTGTTGAGCTGAAAGGGATATTTCTTCACTACGAGTGATTTGTGTTTCTGAATGGTGATTTGAAAGTGAGGTTTTTATGGCCTACAAAAAATAATTTAGTAATAAAAATGGCTCTTTGTTTCATGCACCATTTTTCAAGATATCTTCAAATCTTCGTGTCACGACAATGGAGGTTTTCAGATGGATTTCTTCGCTTTTCTACTTTGTTCTTTATTTCTATGAATATTTCAATCCATATATTATTTGAAACCTATGCATTTTCATGGATTTTATGGTTTAGTGGAAATGGTGGAGCTAGTTCAGAGTAATAATGGTGAACTATGTGCAAGCATGAACATAGCTATTTACAGGTACAAAGCTTTGAATAAGAAGTGTTAGGAAAGAAAGCCGAGTGTCAGCTTTAAAGAATTTCAAAAATTATCATCGGTGGTGTAGAAGATTTTTGTGTCCCTGATGTACCTTAATCATTAAGGGATGAAATGGATATTTAATTTCACATCGCACCTTGGCGCGACACTTGGCAGAAATAGAATGGCTCTGCACTTTAGCCAAAAAGCTTTGGAAGCACCTGGGGCATGGAAAATGGTCGTATGAGGAACTAGGGAACCTTGGGCTGGGCATGTTTTCCAATACCCTATGTTACTTAGGAATTAATAGATGAAAGGGACATTAATTTTCATAATGCGACACTTGGTGACAATCTAACGACTCTGCATATGGCTCGACTAGCTCCTGGGGGCTTAAAATTTGCACTAAAGAGGGTCACATGGATGACCTAAGGGATAAAATTTTTGGGTTAATTTTCATGTCCCTCATGTCCATTTTCCAAAGGGACATAAGGGTCATCAATTTTCACATTGCGCTCCATGTGACACTTGTCATGATCTGAGCAAGTGAGGGGATAGGCTTCGGTAAGCACTTGGGAGCTAAATTGGCGATCCGAGAGGTTCTATGTGTGACCAGAGGGCTTATTGGGACTAGAAAATTTACTTGTCCCTCATGTCCCTTAGCTTGAGGGATGAAATGGACATCAAATTGTGCCAAGATCCTAGAGCTGACACATTTCCTCACTAAAATTTGGCTATCTGCGTTAAGTTCACCTTGATGGCAACTTTAAATGGAAATAACTTGAGCTCCCGATGGATTTTTTTGGAAAAAATTTATATGAACGTGACTAAAAATTTCCTTACGAATATAATGGTGGGGGTATCATATCTTTATTCCTTTATTAAATCCCTAAAAAAGTGGGTTTTTTAATCTGTCTCTCTACCTACGAGAATGGAAAAACCCATTTATACACCTATTGTGCCAAAGTGTTGTGAAAAATATGATTTATCCATCTTGTATAGATATAAATTACCTTTCCAAATATGTTTTATTTTTCTCCTAAATCCACCTAGAGCTCTCAAAATCACTTCCCGAAGTTTTGTATCTCTTTTGACCTTGTGCACTACCTAGGCTTTGAACCCTATTTTTGATCAAACTACCCCAACTCCTCAAAATCCTTCCTGAATCTTCAAAAATAAATTTCATGATGTTATTATACCTTCAATTCACCTCTGTGTTGAATTTAGTTCCTTTTTCCCCTCCACGTGGTTGCATCGGTCTTGAGAAGGCGGTGGTAGCCTTTCAAAACTCGCCCAAAAATAGTAGTTTTCAAGAACTCCTAAAATCACCTAGGGGAGTTGACTTGACTTTCCTAATTCACCTAGGGGATTGACTTAATATCCATTGAGAGGTCATGGGATTGGTGGTAGACACTGGGGTGCCTCATAAGCGTAAAAATTGAAAGTTTTGACACAAGGGTTTTGTTGTCATGATCATAAATTATCAATTTCCCCGTTACACATTTGCATGACAACATAACCTTTACATCCTTTATATCCTCTCATGTAGTTCCCTATTATAAATTTAGCTACCATAACCTTTGTTTTATCTAACATTTTTATACCTTTGGTATCCTCCCATATTTTTATTGTATCCTTCTTAATATTGTCCTCTCATATTTGTTGGTAGTTTCCATCAAAGAAAGGAAATTTTTGAATGGATTGTGAAGGATGAGACATATTATGTAGTAAATTATATGGTACAATGGGTTGTGATTTAATGACTAGATTAGATTGTGGTAATTAAATGGGAGGTATTATATTGACTTATGAAACAGGTTTTGGTTATGGATGGGGTTTTTGTTTATCCATTTGTGGAATGGTGGCCCTATACTATTTTGATTCCTATAACGTATATTTTTCCAAACTATTTTTTGATATTGATTATATGATCCAAATGTTAGAAAATACATTAATTGATTAGTCAGGAGGATAAATATATCCAAAGAAACATATGTTGAATTGGTTGATCCCATAGCCTATGAATCCCAGACAATAGTATATATTTAATATTTTAATTATGTTGTGGGGGCATCATTATAGTCAGTTGTGATCTTATGGCAATATCTCTCTGTTAGTCATCAAAATTACACCTGTGTCTCGAATCGGGGAAGAACCAAATCATTTGAGAAAAAAATGGAATCATCTCCAAGTTGTGGGACCTTATGCACTTGAGACAGATCTCTAGAGAAGGCATGTTCCTCTATCTATTTCTATTGCTACTACTACTCCTAATGCTAAAATTTTAAACAAAGATAATAATTCCAAGGGACCAATGATAAAAGGATAGCAAAAGTAAAACTAATCTAAGGAAGATGATAACACGAAAAAGAGGGATGAACAACATCTGTTTTGAGTGAAAATGAAAGAAAGCATGGAAGAAGGTTAGACATCATGTAGCATAAATAAAACACATTTACCTGATTAGTTTCATAGAACACAACTATAAATGGAGTTACAAGGGATGTAGAGTGACACAACAAGTGCACAACGTAAAAGTAAGGAAAGAAGAAAGAATAAAAACACACTTAGGATAGAGAATAGTAACAAAATGATGCTTCCATTACTTTCAAAATTCCACGTAAGCTGTTAAAATGGAGAAAGATGATGATATCCACATGTATGAGCTAGATATAGAGTCTGTAACTCAAAATATAGAGATATGAAATCCTTAGCAAAATTCGTAAGGATTCAAAGTGTCCAACATTACCAATGAGCCCATCTTTTAAATTTATATATGAATCGATGGAAGAAGAAGAGAAAGAGGGAAACCCCAATTTGAAATACAACAACCAATAAGAAGCATTCAATTCCTACAAATCTTCCTACAAATGTGCTTCCTATTTTTTTGGCGTGTTGGAGAAGGAAAAAGGGAAGATCAGATCAAATCGGGTGGTTGGAGCAATCATATCTACTCATTAATGCCTAGAAATACATTTTCCCATTTATCACCTACCAGATCCGCTAAGAATTTGAATTTGAATATATAACAATGTAGACCATGTCAATAGCTATCAATTTATATTAGGCACATACTGGATCGGAGCTATGTAGCAAAATATATAGCTATCAGAATATTGTCGAGTCATCTACGCACACAAGACATGTGAAAATGTTCAAATGTGCAAATGTTCTTGTCATTTCTACCACATGTCACTCATTAATTTGTTTTAAGGATTCGGTACCATGTTGGCATGCTTTGACTAGTTGTGTGTGGCATACTCAAGTGTGTAAGAGAATGATGTGGCATGGAAAGGTGCAGAGGATGGCGAAAAGGTATGCGTATGAAAGAATGAGGTATAGGAGGATGACAGAAGGAAGGTGCACATAATCACAACGTGCATGGAGGAAATGGGGCAAACTGGTGAGTGGAAAATGTATGGTCAAGGTACAACTATTACAAGGTAATGTGTGGGGTGTGTGAGAGGGCCATGGACATAGCTAATTGAAGAAAATGTAAGGTGCACTCAAGAAGATGAATATCTTAGGAAGAAGATGAATGCACAAAATATATATGCAAGGTAAGAGTGGAACAAATAGGAAAAGTAAAATGGAAAGGGGAGAAGGGGAAACATGTAAGGTTGCACTAGGAAACTTGGTGACCAAGTGAATGTGCCAAGGAGGTAACTAAGTTGTGTGCCACTTGAAATGAATGTCTCTCATCCGAATATGTATGTATGTTTTCCAAATAACTAGGAGAGTTATTTGGATAAGACTCTCCTTGCTCGTTCTATATAGCGGACTCAATTTTATTGTTACCTTCATTTTAGCATATTGTACACCATATCTTAGGACTATTTATATCCTTTATTTATATTTCATTTGTATCTCTAGACTAAATCTCAATTATTCCAACTCATGCATCACCTTCTCTAATTCTAAATTTACTTTATCTCTCCTTTTCTCCTACATGGCTATGTTTCTAGACATGTTTTCATTTATAATTATTCAAAAATGTTCCAATATTTTTTCCATCTATGGATACTCTCAAGTAAGGTGATAATCCAATAAAAAACATTTAGTATGTTACTTATTTATCAAGGGTCCATTCAATTTTATGACTACTATTTTAAATCTTTGATCAACATCATTCAAATGATTCATTCTATATTAAATCCCTCATTTTACTAAAAATTTTAGTAGGAACTTTAGGGTAATGATAATCATCCTTGAAATCCATATTAGTTTCATCCCATGTTTTATTGTGGGTAATTATTATCTTTATAAAAAAATTAGAGAATCATGATCTATGAGCATCCTAGTCTAAGGAAATCCTGCTCATTTTTTTCGTAAGTGTGGGTACATGTAAGAATGGATGCACAAGGAGTAAAGAGGAAAGGAATAATAAAGTAGAGGAGATTACATGGAAGTGTGCAATGGTTTAATAAAATTGATTCAAAGGAAGGAACAATGCATAGAAGTGTGGATAGGAATGGTGAAGAGGTTTTATGAAGGAGATAATTCAAGAGAGAAAAACATAAAAAAGGGTGTGCAACAGTGCATAGAGGTCATTTAACACTAGAATGATATCAAGAGGTGTATAAGGAATGCATACTATTTTTTCATAAGTGAGAAATCTATAAAGGATGTGTAGGATGAAGGAATGAAGAGACTTGGTAGTGGCATTAGTCTCAACATAGTGTGCAAATAATTTTTAGAAGGACAAAAGGTATACAAAAATTGTGAAAAATAAAGGAAAAGGTGAGGCTCAATAAAATGATCACCTAATAGAAGAGATGTAAGGAATGGAAAAGAAGTTTTAGAAAATAGTGTGTAATAAAGTGGGTAGTTGGTGAATAAGATATGGATTCCAAAATACATTTGACATGGATGGTGATAGGATTCAAATGTTAGAAGATCCCAATGACCAAATGACATGGAAAAAGTAAAGTGGATTAAATTTAAATTCAAAAGTGAGTGAGAAAGACAAGAAGAATCTAGAAGGATCCAATTTACCCAAGGTAATTCAAATAAGGAGAGAAATGTGAAAAATAGTAGCAAAGTCACTAAAAAATGGGATGAATTCACCATCTTGGGGATGCTTAAGGAGATAATGATAACGGGTTGAGGAATGCACGCATGAGAGTATAAAAACTAGCTAATAGTGGTTAAGTATTTATAGGCCAAGTAGAGATAAATCAAGAGTGTTTCCAATTTTAGGTTAGATCTTTAGGAGGACACCAAGAGTCTATAATAGCTCCATGGGAGAGATTTGGAAGCTCTGTTTGAGAGAATATACTTTATATATGATGTAAAGGAAATTTAATAAATAGATGAAACATTGAAAATTTTCATCCTATTGTGTAAATTTTTAGATGATAGGGATACCTTGTCATCATTAAGTGGCATTAGGGCATGTTACTTTCCTATGAGTGTAGCTGGAAGAACACCAAATATGTGGCAAATATCATGGAATTTTTTCTTCTCCATCATGAATAAAAAATGTGTAGAGGATGCAAAATAATATCCCAGAGTCCACCATCCAAATGATTTGATGATCTTGCATGAGAAGGTAAGATACTACCAAGAAGAAGGGGGTATTCAAATGTAGCAATCATATAAATTTTGGAGAAGGTGATGAAGAAGCTTAATGGTGTAAGTAAAATTTTGGAGAATCTGAAAAATGACCATTAGATGAGATGGGTTCTTATAGTGATAATCTCTTGGAATGAGGTGAAAAATATTAAATATTTGGGATCGTAGAGAATAATGGGCGTAAAGAGCACCAGTGGAGCTCAAAGAGAAGACAAGGTATGTGCAGAGGAACAACAAAATATTTATTGAGTAGTGTGTAAGAGTGGAGAGGAATCATGTGTGGTAGCACTACCAAAGGATTTGTGAGATATATTTCATGAAGATAGCTCATAAGACTATCAAAGGGAAAAAAATAAGTCACCCAGAGCCAATGACAATGCGCAAGAGTATGGTGCTGAAAAAAGAGGTTGGTAGAAGAAATAATATGGTAACTACATACCATGAGAACATCAAGGATTGCGCAAGGACGCATAAGGAATTTGAATAACAAAGAAAATAAATGTGGGAGAATACCGTAAGTCAAATTGAAGATAAGCACACAAAAATGAATGTCCAAATCAAAGAAAAGAACAAATATATGGTTGTTAGAGGCCATGTGTAGATGGAAGGCAATTGTATGTCACGGTATGAGGCTAGTGAGAAGGATTGGAGAGATGGGTGTGGAGTCTAAGGAGTTTATAGTTGAAGGATTCATAGTGCACAAGAGAGAGACTCCCAATGAAGGAGTAGAGTGTGTATATGATTGTGCAAAAGAATATGTCTCATAAAAATGAAAAATGATGTGTACAATTAAGTACAAATAAGAGATAACCCTAGTGGAAATGAAATAAATTATCAATAGAAAAGTGGAGGGGTATACAAAGAAAAACTCACAAGGAAATGGTAACACCATTAATAAGGAAGTAGAGGATAAGAAATAAAAAGTTTCTCCAAAGGAAACAAAGTAGATAATTCCACAAAAGAGGTTGTTAGAGTATGCACAAAAATATAACAATATAGGGGGAATAGGTTTTGAAGGTCTCAAGGAACTGGAGTGTGTAAAATAGAGAACAAAGGAAGAAGAACACAAATCAAATAAATAATTATGTGAAGAAGGATAAAATTTCTTGGAGGAAACTAGTGAGTGGTACAAAGATGAGACTCCAACAATGCACAGTGCAAGAGGAACATGGGATAAGGAACATATGGAAATAGAAGGGCATAAAAATAGTGTGTATACACTATTAAATAATATGAATGATGCACTATAACCATACATGTAATATGGGAAGGAACGGAGTATCAAAAAGGATTTCCATAATTTTTGCATAAAGAAGGTATTGCAAAGGAATAAGTGAAGATGGAGACAGTGTGGATAAAATGTTGAAGGGAAGATGTATGAGGAATTAGATGCATAATATAGAAAATCCATAAATAGGAAAGGGTGTAGGTAAAGAATATGGGTGAGAGGATGATTGAAGGTGGGTATAATACCATGAGTGTGTAGAGGGATAGACATGTAAAGGAGAAGGGCACAAAGGAGAACATCACAGAAGGAAATAAATGGGAAAAAAAGAGAAAAAGATAATAATATGAGTATAGACGTGCCCAAGAATCCCAAAAATGAAATGGGGAAGAGAGAAGAAAATATGTAAAGGCTTTAGGTAGAGGTTGATGGACAAGGGTGAGTGTAGAATCCTAAAAATGAGAGTTGAAGGAAAGCAAAGACTTGTGACATAGAAGGATTATAGTAAAATACTTAAGAGGAGGAGGTTGGACTATGGTGGGAAAAATACTACAAGGGTGTGCAACGTAGCATGGAAAGGTCATAGATAAGTGGCAAAGAATAGGAATATATTCCAGAGAAGAACAAGCGAGGCTTGAGCCAAGATTATTGGATAATGAAGCTAGGATTATTTTCTCATATATTCCAAATGGTGGTTTAACCACTAACTTAGTTAATTTGATGTGTAAATTAAGTATTATGTACCTTGGGTGTTATATGTAGGATAATCTCAAGTAGAAGATTATCCTAATAAAATTTTCCTAAGTATGGGTGTGCATAATAACCGAGGCATGAGGGATGAAGAGGAAGGGCACAACATAATACAATGGTGATTATAATGAAGTGTTTTATAGTTGAAAACAATGGATTGGAAGGAAATAATAATGTACAAAAGTTTGGATAGAAATAGAGAAGCATTTTTATAAAGAAGATAAGTGGAGAGAATGATATATAATAGAGGGGTGTACAATATATTGCACGAATATATTTTTGTAATGAATGGATAGATGGAGGCGTGGAAGGAATGAGTATGAGTTTTTCACAAGGGATAAAATTACAAAGGATGTGTGGGATGAAATAATGAAGAGACTTAACACTATTTTTTTAATCTCAATGGAGAGTGTGGAGATTTTGGAGAAGGTCTAAAGGTCTAGATCCATTTCATAGAAGAAAAGAAATGGTGAGGTTTAAGTAAGTGATCCCATAATAAGAAATAAATGAAGCGTGGAAAATGAGTGTAAGAAAATAGTGTGCAAAAAAATGGGTAGTTGGTGGAAAAGACAAGGATTTTAGAATATGTATGACATGGATGCTAATAGGATTCAATTTTGGAAGGATCCTAATGACTAGATGATGTGGAACAAGAAAAGGTACTCAAATTTAATTTTGAAAATGAGTGGGAAATACGGAAGAGTCTATAAGAATCCTATTTACCCAAGGTAATTCAAAAAAGGAGATAGAAGTGGGATAAATAGTAGGGCATGTTATATAAAAGGACATGGTTTCACCATTTTCTGGATCGAGGAGATACCAAGAAGTGGTCGTGAAATGCACACATGAGAGTGCAAGTACCAAGTGAGAGCAATTAAGTCTTAATAAGATGGTAGATCTGAGTCAAGAGTGTGACTAGCCTTATCTTATATCCTTAGGAGGACATGAAAAATCAGTAATAAATCCATGATAGAGTGTTGGAAGATCCATTTGAGAGTATTCTATTTGTAGATGCCATAGATTACATTGAATAAATAAATGAAACATTAACAATTTGTATCATTGTCACAACATCCCTTGAATTTCCCATAAAATTAAATAGTTTGACCTTGTTATCTATGATATTATTACTTATCTAATGGTAATCTAAAATAAATAAATATTTTGATGCATCCTTGGTATTCTTTCCAAAGAATGGGATATTTATCTTTTGTTCCATTTTTGGTTATGTTGGTGTTGTCTTACTACTATGGCTAAATTCTAAGTCTTAACTAGATTTTTCTCCTTGTTTCCATTTTCTCCAGTCAATGGTTTTAGGTAGATTACATTTATTCCATTTTCTATCTTTATTTATGTGTCAAAATATAATTTTTTAGTAGTTTTTCAAATCCTTAAACTATTATATCTCTTTTCTCACCTTCTTCCTTTTGCTTTTGATATTTTCTCCAAATCATCTTATATATATTTTATGAAACAATGTATCCTTCAATATTTGCAACAACATGGTGGATGAAATTTTTTCAGAGGGTTTAATTTATGAAAATGATATATTTTTTTAGGGGGAAGGGGATGTATCTCTTTGCATCTCACTAATTTCTTCACTTCTCTCTTCATCGGTAAATGTACTTCTACCCATAATATTTCTTAATTTAGATTTTATAGTATACTAAACTGGATTGTCTCAGCTTCTTCTACTACTAACCAACATTTCATTAAATTTGGACATATTGTAGTTCAGATTAATTTTTTTCTATATTTGTTTTATTAGTATCAAATATTAGAATTCAATTTTACTATTATTGGATTCCAAATTAGAGATTTTTGGAATTATATATCATTTTTTTGGATTTCAATTTTAGGGTTTATGATTTTAGTGTAAAAAGGATATCAAATAATTATTGTTTTATTGAACATTAATTGAATGTAATTTATTTACATGTTTTCCTACATCTATGACATCTTTCATGCATAAAAAAATATTCACAAAACATGTGAGAATGGGAAATTTCTTATTCTAAACAATGTGAAATATTGACCTTTTTTATAAAGTATATTTAATTTGAAAACAACAAATGGTAATGTGTGTTGTTTTAAATCTACAAGCAATAAAATAATTTAATACAAAATTAAATAAAATTCATCATAAAATGTGAAATTTATTTTTTACAAATAATCAATTATGCACTTAAAAATTTCAAATTTAGCATTATGTTAAACCAAATTGTTTATATCTGCAAAAATAATTTAGTTGACTATTAAAATAATCAAATTATAACTAAAAATTGAAAGCTAAACATAATTTCAACCCACTATGAAATTTAATGAAATTATTTGTGCTTATTAAACAATTTGAGAGTATAAAGTAAACTCAACCAAGGTCAATAATTTTTCTATTGTATGTTTTCAAAGTGTGAAACATATTTGGGTGTGGCCACACATGATTTAACCATGTACATAAGTGTGTAAATATTTTTCTATCGGAATGCATTGTTCCATTAAATTTCTATCTACAAGGTAATCCAAAGAAAAGGGATTCTTTTTTATCATGAACAAAGCATGATTTTTCACCTATGAACAATATGTTATCTAATCCATATGTGTGAGTGTAATTGTCTAGAACATTTTGCATTTTTTTAATATAAACAGTCACAATATTCCCCTTCTTCCATTATAAGAAATTGTTGATAATTTCAGATTGCATTATGCCACAAGAAAAAACAAATTCTATATTTCATAGACAATAATTTGTTTTAATGATATTTGTGTAAATAATGTTGACGTAAGCCATCTTCCATTTTTAAATTATTTATCTGATGAAACCTTTGGAGAAACCAAAAAATTCTCTTTAGTCACACCTTTGTTTATTACACTAACTACAATAGTATTTTAACTATTGAATCGTAATTCTTGGTTCTTTCCAAATTGTATCAAAAATTTTAATAAATATTTATCCCCATTTTATTGTTCTCAAAACCCCAAAAAAGCAATGGATGAGCCTCAAGTTTAGTTTTCTATAGTAGTTTCATTTCAGTTTTAATATATTGACATATGTATCAAATGCAAACCAAAATGCTATTTAAAATTGTGTAGATGTAGCTATTAGAAATAAAGAAATAAAGCCTCTTGGTTAAACGTGTTCATTGTTCAATTGGAATGTAGATTGCTTTTTTAGAAGTTTGTTTTAAATTAACAATCCTTCTAAATAAAGAAAAACCATATATTTCTTTATGGATAGCACCTTCATTAAGGATTTGATCTATCCTCACTACTTTAGGTTATGCCTTTCAACCAAGGTGAGAGGACCCATTTTGTAACCTCTGTTGGTGAAGGAGAATGAATATATCCTTCTTTGCACAAACTTGAAAGGAAACCTTGAGAAAATATGATCAATGCACCACAATTTAACTCTCACGAGTTGTCACTTCTAAAGAATGGTGATATTTTCTAAACAAGGTTAAGGTTACTAAAGACATTATGGAATCCTGATTGCTTTTGCATATTTTGGTAGTAGAATTTATTCATTTGTGGACATACAGGGAAAACATGGGTAGTTCAGGTAGGATTCATTTTTTTGAATAATTTTTGGTGGGAGATTAAGCAGGATAAACTTGATTTTTCCAGATCTTTGAGAACCTTCACAAAATTGGAAAACTAAATGATAGAATGCTTCAGTAATAGCTAAAATATTCCTTCAACTAGAAGGTGTGCATCAATGGAGGCCCAAATTTGCATGGTTTCACACAATATCCAAGAATTTAACATGAAGGCTCGAGCTAAAGACTCAATTAAACATTAAAGACCCTGGTTCCTCATGCCTAAGATACACTCAAAGGCTTATAGACAATCTTTATCAACAAAATGACAAGTAAAGTGATTTTAAATTGTTTATCTCATTACAGGATGAAGGCTCTTCTCATAATGAAATTAAAATGCCACTAAACTATCACAGGGATGAGATCTTGTGTGATTTAGAGGGATTTTAACACAAGATTGCAATAGGAACAAGAAAACTACTTGCAAACATTTTGAAATAAAGTAGACACAAATTTTCCCAAGATTAACACAAGATTAATTCAAAGTTGATTAGATTCATCAATAGGGAAAGTTTCTTTGAACAATCTTAGATCTTGTCAATGGTTGTACACTTGCAACCAACTTGACATGATCAAATCTAAAACATAAGAGATTAACAAGTTTCTCAGATGGTCTCTCAAGAAGATGGGATTTCTCAAATTTTCTCATAAGAATTCAACCCCGACCTTTTGCAAGAGTATCCTCATTGCATTTATACAATTCACTCACTCACTCATCCCAAATTTTCCCCAAAAAAGAAGAATATTTGAGGAATCCTTTGCTTGTTACCAATTTGTCTCAGAAAGTGACGTTTAACAAATTTACACCCAAAAGTTACCAGTGGACAAATCATGAATTGATCACATTTCAGACCCTCAACTAATGACTATGGGATGCCATGCCACAAATTTTTGATAGTCCTTCTAATCATTATTTTATTTTGTCATGTGAGAAATCCCTATTTTAATCATTTTTGGTGGCTCTGTATATAATGTATGATTGATAGAAATCCTTTTCACCCTCGAGAATACACCTTGAGAAATGAGTTCCCTCGCATGGATGCCTACATTCATGCCTCTCAAAAATGAGTTTCTACACATGGATTATCCCACATACCTTACGCTTGTGAGTTCGATTCGCCAAAGTGTAAAAAAGAGGAATTTCATCAAAAATGATGAAGCCTCCACGTGTTTCCCTCTCCAGAGTCTAAGTGCAAAGGTGAAATACAGATGCAATCCACAAACCATTGATGGGCCTTCCACATTACTTTATTAGATTTTTTTGGTGTAACTTCAAAGATGAAGTTTAGAGGTAGGACCTCAAACAAGCGCAAGCTCTCCATGTGCCCTGGGCCCAAGAAAATTCCTTTTGGCCTTTGAAAAAGTCTCAGTATAAAAGGAGCCAGAAGGAAGCCTCCACATGTCTCTTTGGTGCACTTTTGATATGGTGCCCAAAATGGAGACCCTAAACAAGTGTGGGCTCACCACGTGTCTCATTTTGGAAAAGTTGTTGAAAAATTTTAAGGACCAGTGGAAGGTGCCATGTGTCTAGGGTCCGAGAAAGTTTCTTTGGTCATTGAAAAGTCTAAGTATGGGTAGGATCCAGTGGAAACCTCCAAGTGTCCCTTGGTGCTTCTTCAAAATTAAAGTATAGGGGTAGGTCCCAAACAGGCATGGGCCCTCCATGTCCCAAGCCTTAGAAAGTTGCTTGAAAAGTTTAAGTATAGAGAGAGGAGAGCCAAAAAGCCTCCACATGTCTCCTTGGCACAACTGCTAAGGTAGGACTCAAAGGCGGATCCTCAAATGAGTTTGGCCCTCCACGTGTCCATGGTCTAACAAAGCTACACCCGATCCTCAAATGAAAAAAAAAATGTCTTAATGTGGTAGGCCTGGAAACCTCCATGTGGAAACCTCCACATGTCTCCTTGGCAAACTCCAAAGGTCAAACCAAGAGGCAAATTTTTAGATGAGTGTAGGCCCTCCACGTGGACAAGACTTGAGTTGAAGTGGGCCTTAGAGTTTCAAAATGCCCCACCAAGCCACATCCAATCAGAAAGGACCATGTTTCCATAGATGTTGGGACAAAAATTGACAGGGAAAACAAAACATGACTGTGGAAAAATAGAAAGGAAGGGAAAAACCTAAATTTACGCCCAAATTACAAATTCTTTCTCATGGATAGAGGAATGGAAAAAATTATAGACTTAATGTGATCCTTGACCAAAGGAAAGGAATGATCATGGAAACAAAATGAAGAAAAGAGCTTTCACGCATCCATACAGGGAGATAAAAAATATGACAGAGCCCACAAATTGAAGAATTTTGAGGACAAATGGGGTGAGATCAAATTGAGCACCAACATTGGCTCTGACTTGGGGATGGGCACTCCCAATGAGTGCCACAAGAAAAATAGCAAACCAAGTGCCAAAAATAAACCATTGGGAAATGGAGTCAAAGAACAATCTCACAGAGTATAACAAAATAACATATTCCCCCAAGGATGAACTGAGAAACCAACAAAAAATGGTCACCAAGGACCAAGACAAACCAAAAAAAAAACACAAAAGAAGAAAGAAACCAAAAAGACTATACACTATATAATGGTGTATACCTGATTCTGAGAAATCAATCAAGGAAATGTTTCAAATGCCTGCCATTAATAGGAAATTCAAGCAATTCCCCATCTAGGTATTTTAAGAAAAAGGTATGTTCACCAATTTGAATGTCAATTGAATAAGGGCCCATCCACAATGCATCAAACTTTCCATGTTTTCCCTTATCCTCGTGCCTACTATCCCACAATAGCACAAGATCTCCCACACTAAAAGCTCTTGGAGTCACCTTCTTATCAAACAACTTCTTCAATTTCTCTCTAAATTTTACATGCCTCTGATGGGATGCCCTTCTTTCTTCATCTAACTCAACAATCTGATTGATGTGAGCATCATAGGGACTAACCTCTTGATCTTCCAGTTGTTGAAGAAATTGAAATGAAGACAATTACATATGTAGGGGAAGTAGAGCTTGAGTTCCATACACCAACTCAAATGGGATTTTTCCAGTAGCTCATTTAACAGTGATTTGATCAGCCCAAACAACAAACTTCAACTACTCACCCCACTTCCTTTTGTTTCAACTCCAAAGTTCTTCTAATTATTTTCAACAAATTTTTTTATTGTTGGACTCTGCTTGTCCATTTCCTTGGGGATTATAATTAGAAGCATATGTCAAATTGATCCCATATTCATGGCACATGGCCACCAAAGGTTTAGCCAGAAGCTCATGGCATTATCAACAACTATCTTAGTAGGCACTCCAAACCTACAAATGATATGATTCAGAATGAAATCCATGACAATTTGGTGAGTTGCTTTCTTGGTGGGGATTGCCTCCACCCACTTGGTGAAGTAATCAGTGGCTACTAAAATCCACTTATGGCCAGCACTTGAAGGATCTGAAATCTCACCAATGAAGTCCATTCCCCATTGCCTAAATGGGGCTTCAATTGATATAGGTTGCAAAGGAAGGGAGCCTGAAGCTTTTAGTCTTCCAGAAAAGTGTTGGCAACTTTCACATTTTCTTACCAACAGAGTTGTATCTTTGAAAAGAGTTGGCCACCAATAACCACCCTTAAGATTTTATGAGTTGTGACTCTTCCAACAAAATTCCCCCACAAACTCCTCCATGGAGATCAACAATTATTTTAGGGGCTTCATCTTTAGTAATGCATCTTAAGAGAACTCCCTCAGGGTTCTTCCAAGCTAACCCAAAATCAGTAATGACATATTTTTGGGAAGCTAACTTAAGTGCTCTTTTCTAATTCTTTCTCAAATGTTCAGGGCACTGTAGATGTTTGAGATAAAAATGATGTCCTTGTACCATTCAAAATTTATTAGTTTTTCAAGGACATTCAACCTTTCTTCTTCAACTTCATTTACCTCAATTTTCTATAGATTGCTCTCTCTACCATAATTTTTTCCAGGCCCAAACCTCTGACTAATTTTTTTTTTTTGTTTGGATATCCATATCATACTCTTGCAATTTGTTTACCCATTGACATATTTTTCTTGAAACCTCCATTTCTGATAGGATATCTTTCACCATGGTGTGGGGAACATAAGCAATGACTTTGGAACTCAGAATATATGGCTGAAGACCTTTTTTGCTTTTACCAAAGAAAATTCCTACTTCTCCATGATAGTATACTTTAGCTCAGCTCCTTGTAATGCCTTACTGAAAAAGGAAATTGGTCTTTCAACTCCCTCATCATCCTTCTACAACAACACAGATGCAATAGTACTTTTTGAAGAAAAAGAAAACATTTGGAAAGCCTTCTTATAATCTAGAGCTGCTAAAATAGGGGCATTCTTTAATGCTTCTTTGATCCCAACAAAATCTTGAATAACTGCTTCTTCCCATTTGATACTTTGATCTTTCTTCAACATGCTAGTGATTGGGATAGTTAGTTCAGAAAAGTTGGAGATAAATCTCCTAATAAAATTAATCTTCCCAAAAAGGATTGAATTCCTTCTTGGTTCTTGGAATAGGGACTTTTTTGATGGCTTCTACCCTTTCAGGATCAATCATGACCCCTTCCTTTGACACAATGTGTCCAAGAAGCTTTTTCTTTTTGAACTCCAAAATGGCACTTCTTGGGATTTAGTGAAATACCATACTCCCTGCATCTTAACAACATTTTTCTAAGTGTTACAGTGGTCACTCCTTTTTCTAGAGAAAACAGTCACATCATCTTGATATACAACAATGAAATCATTAATATAGCCAGAGAAAGCTACATCCATTTCTCTTTGGAAAGTGGCTCCAACATTCATTAGACCAAAAGGCATTCTGACATATACATATGTTCCCAAGGAGTGGTAAAGGTAGTCTTGATTCACTCTGATTCCTTCACAACTACCTGGTTATATCTAGAAAAACCATCCAAGGTGGATAAAATTCAACCAAGTAACCAATTGTAACATATTGTCCATATTTGGCAGAGGGTAGTTATCCTTCATTGATGCTCTATTCAAGTTTCTAAAGTCCACACACAACCTTATATCTCCATTCTTCTTTTTGACAGGTACCAAGTTTGCAACCCATGATGAGTACCTTGTGGGTTGTATGATTCCTCCATCCCTCAATTTTTCAATTCTTCTTGCATCTTTAGGGAAAGGAGTGGATTGATGGCCTGTTTCTACCTAAATGGCTTGGTAGAAGCTTCCAAGGGAATTTTGTGCTAGAAAAGATCCTCTCTATATGCTTTCAATTTCAGAATAAGACCATGCTAAGTAGTCCTGGTATTTCTTCAACAATTGGACATACGAACTACTTTTCTTCCTTGCTCAGATTGCTACCTAGCCTAGATCTTACGTGGTTTATCCTTCATGCCCAGTGTCATGCTCTTCAACATCCCTCGAGGCTGACATGTGTCTGTTGACAATGCAATCAACATTATCAAAGTTTGATTCAAGTGCTACCAAACCTCTGGGAATAGTATTAGTCTTCAATTGAATGATGTATTTTCCAAATAAAGTCTCCTTTCCATCAACACACAAACCATTGGCTCCCAATCTATACGTTGATCGGAAAATTCTCCTTGGTTCTACAAAAACCTTGCACTGGGCATCATCTTCAAACACTTTCAAGTGTTTAACATTGTCAGGAATAGATGGCCTAGTTAATATCTCAATATTATACTCACAATAGGGGATATAGTACAATTTTCAAATCTGGACCCCAATACGGCCAATTTTTCGCTAGAGTATTGTACTTCCTATCATGATGTATTATGTTGAAGGAGTCAAACATTTCAATGAAATCCCTAGACTGCATGCTTATACTACTTCATTCTCTGATTTTTTGTTGCATACAATTTTCTAACCTGCTTGACAATTAGCTCTGAATCTCCTTTAACAATGATGTCTCTAATACCATATTTCCAAGCAATTCTTAAACCCAATAACAAGTGCTTCATATTTGCAATATTGTTAGTGCACTCAAAGTTGAGTTTAAAAAAAAACAAACTCTTCCTGGCCTGGAGATATCAGAACAATACCAACACCATTTCCAAATTTAGAGCAAGCCCCATCAAAAAACAAAGTCCAAGGAGAACCTACTTGATTAAGAGACTTGCATTGATCAATTTTGTGCTCTTTACCATCAAGCAAATCCAACAAAGTTATCAACATCAATGTCAATGTATAACACTTCATAGGAAGCATTATTGGGATCCTCAATGAGATGTAGCATCTTCTTTTCACCATACAACTTTACAAGGCTGCCCTCAATAGGTATAGTGGAAAAGACATATCCATTTGCACACTCCCACCCACACTAGCAGCCCATTTTCTTGATAACAACATTCCCCATTTGGCAGGGCAATCAACAATAACAACATCTAGTTTTAAGTTCTTGTCCTGGGTAGGCTGCAAGTTGCACTATCAAACCCTTGACACATCCAACCACTAGCACCTCTCTGGAATCCATGGTAGTGCACTTCCCATAAGTTGTTGTCACTTTGATATCTAATTCATTCATGACCTCAAGAGGCATAACATTGCATGATGCTCCAGAATCAAACATACAGTTGTGTAAACAACTGTCCCTAATAATAAGAGTAGTGAAAAATGGATCTACATTCACTGGGACTCAACCAAGGATGTTCCCAAATATACTTTAGGTGGCTCACCTAGTTCTTCCAAGACTTGGGGTTTTTCCAACTCTGCAATGGTAGGAGGAGTCTCAACATTGTTTACATTTCTGCCTTGGGTAATCTTTTTCTTCTTTCAATCCCAAATACTCAAAGGCCCTTTTCTTGTGCTCAGAATCCTAAGCAGCTCAACAATTGGAACAAAATCTTGATCTGACTCAAGACTTGGGAAATGTCATAAGGAATGTATTTGGGCAAGGAAACATTTGGAGGAAGACTGACAAACTCATCTGACAAACAAAGGATTTTTCATGGTCTGAGCATGGGTAGGGATACTAGTTCTATTTGGGGAAACAAGGCCTTTTTCCAGATGTATCTTTCTTAGGAGTTTCTTTTGAGATATTGGTGAGAACTGGAGTTTTTGGTTTGGCTTGAGGCCCGCCCCTTTGACAACTTTACTCCTAGTGTTATATTATTTTTCTTGGGAAACCACAACATTCATTAACAACTTCCTATCCTCCTCAGAAGGGATTCCTCCATCATACTTTTTAATCATTAATGCCCTTAAGTATTCAAAATCATTATTAGGAAATTCAAAATATTGTACCATATCTATTTCAAAAGTATGAGAGGGAGGAAGGGGTAATACCTAGTGGATGCAATCCCAAAAATCTACAAAGAGTTTAGCATTGATTAATTCAGTCAAAGTTTCTCCTTGCCGTGAGCTTGTAGAGCACCCCATCATGCACACATCATCATCAGTGTCATCATCATCTTCCTCAACTTCTTTTGTCTTCATCACATGGGGCATGTGGCAAGAAACATCTGTCACACCACTCAATTTCATTGGCTTCTTCCACAACAACAACTCTGGTAGTCAAAGGATCAGGCACCAATTTATTTTCATGGGGTTGGGGTTGTCTATTTCCCGATCCCACATGGGTCCTTTCCTCTGTCATCTAGATCTATGATCACCCCTAGGATGATTTGAAAATCTTTCTTGACCTTGTGCTTTATGTTGACCTTGGGAACTTTTTCCAATCCCCTTCTCTTCCCTAGCTAGTTTATAGGATATTTCCTTAACAACTCCGCCAATTTTTTACAACCTCTTCTAGATCCACAGACTTACTTGATTGAGGCTTCTCTGGATTGATCAGCTTGATACCTTCCCTCTTAGGAGGCTTACCAACTACTTTGATATTGTTTTCAATCTACAAAGCCATGGTGAAGGCCTACCTCAATGTTGTTGGGTTCTTATCCCTCAAATAATAGGCAGCCTTCTTATCAAAAGCATCAAAGTATTTTATTAAACAAGAAACATCACTTGGCCTCAAGATCACAAGGTAGCCTATTCAGGTCTTATTGAACCTGAGTATTGAAGTCATGAATAGATTCATTAGGATTCTTTTTAATATTTTCAAATTTTGATAAAAGAAACCTAGGGTCTATTTTATCTCCATACTACAATCTAAAAGCATTCTTCATTTCTATCCATGAATCAATGGAGTTGTCTGGAAAAGATTTATACCAGTCCCGTGCATCCTCCTCTAGAGTATGAATAAACAATTTTATGTACACATCCTCAAATTCAATCTCAAAGTCTTCCATCATATTGACAAAAATATTTTAAGTGTTGATCACCAGTAATAGCATTATTTCCTTGAAATTTAGGCAGTCTATTTCTAACATCTTGGGGCACAACATTTGGATATCCAACCATACCTCTAAAATCTATAGGACCAAAAGTGTTCACAACAAATGGAGGTCTAGGTGGGGGATGGGCCATATTTTTTTGGGGAGGTGATCTTATAGGAGAAAAAAATGATGAGGAGTGAGGGGTTTATGGGGCACAAGAATGCAATTCTCAGAATGAATGTTCTCTAAAAACTCTATTTCTTGGAAGATCCTATCAACTTTGGAGAACACAGGGACAAAATGAGACACAAATTTTTCAAATACAAAAGAAGGACCCTCTCTAGATGGAGAATTAGATCTACAAAAAGACTACCTGATTAGAAGCACTTGAGGAAGTATGGAAATCTTCAATGACAGGTTGATCAGTTTCCACAATTGATAACTCTTTCTTGATTTTTGATCTCCAACAACTTTCCAGATTCTTCTTCCTTCAGAATTTGTCTTTCCCAATTCTAGAAACAACCTTCTAGTAGGGTCTTTAATGAAGAAATATCTTCTTCCTTCCATCTTTGCAAATATTAGTGATAAATTTCAATTGACAGAGGTTAAGACATTGGCATTTATCAAAAATTAATTCAACATGGAGTCACCACTAAGGATTTTCACCTTAGTTGTGAAAATGCACTAAAATTGATCTATCAAATGTCTGTCAACACTAAATTCATGCAAAGCTTCATAGATCTGACCTTCCTTTACCCATATTTAACATTGATGATGTAAAATTAGTGCAAAAAAACCAATAGAAACTAGAAATATTACACAAAACTTGTAACTTTTCTCAATTCTTACAAATCTAGACACAGGATGATGTTTCAACAACGTATTTGCACTTTAAAATGTAAGAAACATTTACAGGTCTATATGCATGTTTTAAGAATGGTGTTCAAACTTTGCACACATTCATGTCCCCGTAAAAAATGCATTGCCAACAAATGTCCCGAGTCAAATTGGTATCCAAATTGATTCTCCCTGGAAATGGTCTCAAGCCCGAAAAAGCA
Source organism: Taxus wallichiana var. yunnanensis (assembly GCA_018340775.1). Lineage (NCBI taxonomy): Eukaryota > Viridiplantae > Streptophyta > Pinopsida > Cupressales > Taxaceae > Taxus > Taxus wallichiana. The sequence continues at coordinate 66,230 of CM031237.1, read as the reverse complement.
TCAAATTGATTTAGAAAGACACAGATTTAACAAGAGACGAGAGAAACAAATCATATTATGAGTCATTTTGTAGTCGGGAGGGATTCATCTCGACTCTTTCACTCACTCGAGCATCGAGAAATGGATAACACCTTCATTAAGGATTTGATCTATCCTCACTACTTTAGGTCGTGCCTTTCAACCAGGTGAGAGGACCCATTTTGTAACCTCTTTGTTGGTGAAGGAGAATGAAGATATCCTTCTTTGCACAAATTTGAAAGGAAACCTTGAGAAAATATGATCAATGCACCACAATTTAACTCTCATGAGTTGTCACTTCTAAAGAATGGTGATATTTTCTAAACAAGGTTAAGGTTACTAAAGACATTATGGAATCTTGATTGCTTTTGCATATTTTGGTAGTAGAATTTATTCATTTGTGGACATACAGGGAAAATAGGGGTAGTTCAGGTAGGATTCATTGTTTTTGAATAATTTTGGTGGGAGATTAAGATAGGATAAACTTGATTTTTCTAGATCTTTGAGAACCTTCACAACAATTGGAAAACTAAATGACAAAATGCTTTTAATAGCTAAAATATTCCTTCAACTAGAAGGTGTGCATCAATGGAGGCCCAGATTTGCATGGTTTCACACAATCTCCAAGAATTTAACATGAAGGCTCGAGCTAAAGACTCAATTAAACATTAAAGACCCCTGGTTCCTCATGCCTAAGATACACTCAAAGGCTTACAAACAATATTTATCAACAAAAATGATAGTAAAGTGATTTTAAATTGTTTATCTCATTACAAGATGAAGGCTCTTCTCATAATGAAATTGAAAATGCCACTAAACTATCACAGGGATGAGATCATGTGTGATTTGGAGGGATTTTAACACAAGATTGCAATAGGAACAAGAAAAACTACTTGTAGACATTCTGAAATAAAGAAGACACAAATTTTCCCAAGATTAACACAGATTAATTCAAAGTTGATTAGATTCATCAATAGGGGAAAGTTTCTTTGAACAATCTCAGAGCTTGTCAATGGTTGTACACTTGCAACCAACTTGACATGATCAAATCTAAAACATAAGAGATTAACAGGTTTCTCAGATGGTCTCTCAAGAAGATGGGATTTCTCAAATTTTCTTGTAAGAATTCAACCCCGACCATTTGCAAGAGTATCCTCATTGCATTTATACAATTCACTCACTCACTCATCCAAAATTTTCCCCAAAAAGAAGAATATTCGAGGAATCCTTTGCTTGTTACCAATTTGTCTCAGAAAGTGACGTTTAACAAATTTACACCCCAAAGCTGCTAGGTGGAAAAATCATGAACTGATCACATTTCTCAGACCCTCAACTAATGACTGGGATGCCATGCCACAAATTTTTGATAGTCCTTCTAATCATTCTTTTATTTTGTCATGTGAGAAATCCCCATTTTAATCATTTTTTTGGTGGCTCTATATAGTTGGATCTAATAGGATCTCGACAAGAAATCCTTTTCACCCTCGAGGCAACACCTTGAGAAATGAGTGCCCTCGCATGGATGCCTACATTCATTCCTCTCGAGAAATGATTTTCCATGCATGGATTATCCCACATTACTTGACTGTGAGTTTCAAGTTGGCAGAAAAGTGTAAAGAATGCCAACAAAATCCTCCATGTGTTTTTAGAGGAGAAAAAAGTGTGAAATCAAAGGATGCAATGCAAACAACCATTGATTTCCCTTTCTCAACTTTAGATTAGATCCTTCCACGTGTGTTTTTTGGCACAACTTCAAAATGAAGTATGAAGTTTAGAGGACCTCAAACAAGTGTGAAGCCTTCCACGTGCCCTGGCCCAAGAAAATTACCTTTTGGCCTTTGAAAAAGTCTCAGTATAAAAGGAGCTAGTGGAAGCCTCCACATGTCTCAATGGTGCACTTTTGATATGGTGCCCAAAAGAGACCCTAAACAAGTGGCTCACCACGTGTCTCAGTCTAGAAAAAGTTGTTGAAAAATTTTAAGGACCAAATGAAAGGTGCCATGTGCCTAGGGTCTGAGAAAGTTTTTCTTCCATTGAAAAGTCTAAGTATGGGTAGAGATGAGTGGAAACCTCCAAGTGTCCCTTGGTGCTTCTTCAAAAGTAAATATAGGGGTAGGTCCCAAAAACAAGCAGGTGGGCCCTCCACATGTGTCCTAGGCCTTAGAAAGTTTGCTTGAAAATTTTAAGTATAGAGAGGAGCCAGCGGAAGCCTCCACGTGTCTCCACGTGTCTCAACACTTAAATACTAAGGTAGGACCAAAGGTAGATCCTCAAATGAGCATAAATCCCTCCACGTGTCCATGGTCTAAACAAAAGCTACACCAGCCATGAAAAAAAAAAATGTCTAAGTCTAGGTAGGGCCAGCGGAAACCTCCACGTGTCTCCTTGCGCAACTCCAAAGGTCAAACCAAGAGGTGAATTTTTAGATGAGCGCAGGCCCTCCACGTGGACAAGACTTGAGTTGAAGTGGGCCTTAGAGTTTCAAATGCCCCACCAAGCCGCATCCAATCAGAAAGGACCATGTTTCCATAGATGTTGGGACAAAAATTGACAGGAAAACAAAACATGACTATGGAAAAATGGAAGGAAGGAAAAACCTGAATTTACACCCAAATTACAAATTCTTTTCACATGGAAGAGGAACAAAAAAAAATTTAGACTTAATGTGATCCTCGACCAAAGGAAAGGACTGATCATGGAAACCAAATGAAGAAAGAGCTTTCACACGCATCCACAAGGAAAATGGGGTGAGATCAAATTGAGCACCAGAATGGAAATCTATCCATTCTTAATTACATAAAAGATACTAATATATAGATAATAAAATATTTTTAAAGGCTAATCACTTGGAGGCATAGCTAGATATTTATAATTTTATATAACCATGAGCTCATGCTTTGTATTCTCCACAATACATATTAATGAATTCCTCCTTATATTTTGTCTTTACCTCTATTGCATTTGTACCACCATATAATATCAAAATAGGGGATCAATCAATGTTGCATCTCTCAATCATGTGCTCCCTGAAATGCACAAATATCTCATGCTCAAATAATGTTTTTGGAATTAAAAATCCAATATAAATTGGACTATTAATATCCAAGGGCTCGATATGCGACCATTCAATTTCCAACTGCCACATCTCCATTAACCATATTATTTTCATTATGAACACCATAAATTTTGAAAAACTATGACATCCCTTGAAACCCATATTTTCCATTTAAAATCCAATAACACCCTTCAGAAATGGTTTCATTAAATTTTATCTTTCTTCAATTATATTCTTACACAACTATATGAAACAACTAAGCTTTTATTATTAGAAAATGAAATATGAACACACATTTCATTTTCTTATACTCGATGCATGAGAGTATATCTATAATTTTTTTTTGAGATATTACTCACAACATTACAAAAATCAGCAATTACCACTTCTATAGTTAGTGGAGAGAGATGGTTTTCTAAACCTTCCATTGTTCTTAAAAAAGGATAAGAACATTAACATGTAAAATCATATGTATCCTTCTTTATCAAGTCAAAATTATACTAATTGAGGATACATATAATTCAAGGAGATTCAACAGAATTCTTTGAAAAATTTGACTCATTTCCTTGATTCCCTTTCCTTAATTGAGTAGTTTTTCTTTTCATCTCCAAAATATTGACAGAGTTGAGACTAATGAGTCTCGTGTATGTAAAATTTTTCAATAACATTAGATGCACTATGTCCAATAATAACACTTTTTTTAAGAAGTTTTTTTTTTCATATGGGCTATAACATTTTCTCTTGTTTCTCTATTCTCCTTTACCATTTTGCTATAGTCATCTAAATATATTACCTCCACACTAGATTCAATACTTGTTCTCAACCAAACTTCACTAATTATACATTGATCTTTAAGGATTTTAAATTCATCATGATTCATACCTATCAGTGCCTTTTAAAATACATATTGTAAGATTTTATAATGAGTTTGATTTGAAATCATGGTCATTTACTTTTCTTGGAAACAAGCCAAACCACCGCTAGTGTAAAAATGAAAACCAACACCCATTTATTCCAAATCACATCTAGAACAAGAAGAAATGGAATCTTATCACTCAAACTATCCAATTTTTTCTTCTAAAAATATGTAGAATATTTTTTCGAATGATCAGATTCGAACATAAAACAAAAGTATTAGTCACATGTTATACAAGAAAATGTAATTTTTTTATTTAGTTCATTTTATGTGTCATAAAATAAAGTACAAAAATACAAATACCTTCAAATTATTTTCTTTTTTATGACCATACCAACACGTTGTAGTTTTCCTTCCATGATCCATGTATACCTAGATTTGTATAATTGGTCGATAAATAGTGTGCAAACCCATTTTTGTCATATTTTGTTGTTCTTAAATGTTGATTACCTTCTCTATTATTTCTCTATAATATATAATATAAGCATAAATTTTCTTCATTCTACCCTGAATATATGCAAATTTAGGATTTTCCAATATAATTGTTTGATATGAAATTATATGTTTCCCATCAATAATGTAAAATTGAGTCTCAGTATCTTGTATTTCATGCTCAAACTAGATGTTGAAAATACACCAATTATGTTTTTGAAGGGAACACATATCAGATCCCAATCGAAGAGGAACAATGTTAAAAAACATAGAGACAACTAAGAAATCAAAACTTACTAAATAAAGTGACAGGTATTGTTATTTTGGAGGAGCTTGATGGTAGTTCTCAACTCAATATTAAATAATTTTCTATTAAATAAGAAAATTTAAGTCTCCTAAGATGTTGAACATTCACTTTTTAAAATTAATTTTCTACTTGATTCAACAAATCTCTCTCATTTCTAGTGTACCCTTAACTCTTGAAAGTGTGATACAAAAGTATTTTTTTCCAACGTAAAAAATATTTGTATTCCCATCATAGTAAACATTTTGTAATGTAAAATTTTATTTCCTAATTCTTTATTCATATTCAGTAAAGGGGAAATGATTCGCCATTCAAAGAATTCATATTCGTAAAGTTTTTAATTTTTACTTAGAATTCCATTATAAATACCATGACTATCCTTACTTAGAATTCCTTAACAAAAATATGACTATCCTCTACACCAATGTTTTTACACATCCGTATATGGCTCTAATTTAAAATTATAACTATAACAAGAATCCTTGTGTTTTTTTGCATATCGCTCCATGCCACATTTTAAATATAATGAAACGTGTAACTCCATTTGAAGTATGTGGCATGATCTCATTGTGTTGTGCATGTGTTCTACTTGAACACAATAGTATTTAAAATATTGTTTATACTCAACAATCTACCAATTGATTGATGTTCCCAAACAAAGAATGAAACAAGTGGAGATCATTGTAATAATTTTTAGGAATGTTAACATCTAAAAACAATTACTCATCTCTCCTTTCCAAGTCATCAACACCATCTATATTTGAAATGTCTTTATAAAACCATAATTTCATTACATTTGAACATATTCTAGTCAAGATTAAAATCTAAAATTTTATGTATTAGTTTTATTTGTATCAAATATTGGAATTCGAATATACTATTATTGGATTCCAAATGAGATGTTTTTTGAATTATATATCATCCTTTTTGGATTTCAATTTTAGGGTTTAAGGTTTTTAGTGTGAAAATAATAGTAAATACTTACTATGTATTTGAAAATATATTAAATTTTATTTATTTACATGTTGTCCTACATCTATGGCAATTTTCATGCATAACAAAAAGTTTAGAAAACATGTGAGAAGTAGAGATATTCTATTTCAAACAAGGTGAAATATTAACCTCTATTAAATATACATAGTGTGGAGCTTCCCATAAGGTAGAATATACTTAGTCAAAGATTCCTTTAAGGTAGAATATAGATAGTTCTGAGCTCGGTTTGGAGTCACCTTTATCATCTAATATATATAGTCCAGAGCTAAAACTAGAGCTTCCTTAATGGGAGAATATAAAAATATATATCTTAGTATGAAGCCTCCTTTAAGGAAGATTATACATAGTCCATGTCTCAATTTGGAGCTAACCTTAGCGCCTAATATATACATTTCAGGTCTCATTTTTTAAGCTACTAATTGGGCATAATATTCTTAGTTTGGAGCTCATTCTAGAAAAAATTGTAAGGCATAATATACATAGTCTAGAGCCCAATAATAGTGCTAAAGAATCATAATCAACTTTTCAGTCATAAATAAAAGATGAATCGTCATCATAAAATGTGATTTTTTATAGATGTAATTCTAATTAAGTACTAAATTTAACCAAAATGTTTATATATATTAAATAAATTAAATTAACTATTTAAATAATCCACTTCTAACTAAAAATGGAAAGTTAAATTTAATTTCAAATAACTAAAAAACTTAAACAAATTTATTTGTATTTAATAAACAATGTAAGTATATCAAGTAAACTCAATCAAGATCACTCTTTATATTTTTGTATATTTCAAATAATGACAAATATTTTAGTGTGGCCCCACATTATTTAACCAAGTATATAAGTGTGTGAATATTTTTCTATCGAAATGCATTATTTCATCAAATTTCCATCGATAGGCAATTCAAAGAAAAAAATATTGTTTTCATCATGAACAAAGCATGTGTTTTCACCTATGAAAAATGTGTTATCTTCTCTATAATTATGAATGTAATTTTCTACAACCTTTTAATTTTTTTATGTAAAATGGAACAATGATCCCCTTTTTTTATTTTAAAAAATAATTTCGCCTTTCATAATACATTATGCCCAAACAAAAAAGAATTCAATCTTTCATATCTAGTTAAATTTTTTAATGAAGACACATTGTTCTCTTGAGTGCAGGGTATGTAAACCATGATCCAATATAAAAAATTTGTTATGTTATCCTTAACAATGTAGAGATAAATGGTCAACAAGTAGTATCGGTAGAAAAATCTAAATGTTATCACAAAAAAGGAGCACACTGGGATTTTGATATGCATATATCTACTTTTTTCTAACATGGGACAATATCTCAATTTGTGGGACTTGTATCTTGAGATGGACCTCTCGAGAAGGTCGACTTCTATTTAAATATGATGCTAAAATACTCCTAGAAGGGAAAATGTAGCTAACTAATCCTAAAATAAACATTCCAAGAGACGAGGGAGAGAGAGAGATGCATGAAAATGAAATCCTACACTAAAATAGGTGTTAACACCAAAAAAAGGGTTGAAATATTTTTCTGATAGAGAAGGAGAAGAAAAATTTAGTAGGGAGATGCTAAATAGTTGTGACATAGAACCAATACAACATTCACCATCTAATCTCCATGAAACCCAAAAAAATAAACATGAAAATGAGAAAAACATACACAAAATACACTCCGCAAAATGGAGAGGCAAGGAAAATGCAATAAAATAGATGTTAGAGTTGAAGGAACACCATAAAACATAAATATTTTTTCTTCAAATTATTACATGACAACGATTAAATTTGATAGATATGAGAGTAAGAACATTTATTAGGCACAGAGAGAAGGCTTACAGCTCATTGAAATTGAGAAACCATTTTGATAGGGTTTCCCCATACCTAGAATATTCCATTCTTTCTACAATGAGAAGTGATTATAATATATATAAAGTGAGTGAGAGAAGAGAGAAAGGTAGAAACCTAAAATCCCCCTTTTCCCCACCAAAAAATTCATTAATACGTAAAAAGAGGTGTGGGTGGCTTAGAAAACTTGTTTTATCATATCCCTTTCCGTGACAGAGAAGAAAATTACCATGTATTCATTTAATGCCCCTTCCAACTTCCTAGGACATGTTCTTTGAATGTTGGAGATTTTTTCCTTTTTTTTCTACCCAATAACTCCACAAAATTCCACTTTTTAAGATTTCATGATGAAGAACTTGGAAATAAGTTTCTAGAAAGCCCAATTTTATAGGATTTGGTGTTTCGGGGAAATATATGCCATTTGGACCAATTTCCTTTACTTCATTTCTTTAATCAATGGATTTTATAGACTACTTTACTTACAAAGTTTTGCATAAACCCACACTACTTGCAGCCACGGTGACACATCACATCCATACATCAATCCCGTCCTTTCTTCTTGATTCACTGGTGTTTGCAATCCCTACCTTAATTCTTCCATCACCTTGCGTTGTAGGTTTACAACCTTAAACTAATTCTTAACTTTTCCACCTTCAAACCATGCATTTCTCCTTTTCCCTTTCATTGCTTTACATGGGTTCCCGAGGTGCTCCAAATTCATTACTTTTCTTAGGATTTGGGAGTGTTATTACTTATTTATTCGACCCATCGTATCTTTTCATTACATTGCTTCACCCTTGCTTCGTAGGTTTTTGAGTTTCTCTACTTAGCCATTTGAATGAGCATTGCTTATTTACTTTTAGAAGTAAAGCGACATCGGATCTTTGACATTACTCTTCAACTTCACACTTTGCTTGTGCATTTTTAGATGTGCTTTACTTAGGCTTGTTTGTGAGCATAACTTGTAAGCTCTGTCAGGTCATTTCCCTACTTCCTTTACTTCGCTATTGTTATGCGAGGTTTTGGATTTAATTTAATCGAGAACCGGGCTTACTTTACCTTAAGCTTAGTAGATCCATTTTCCCACACTTATCCCCATTTCAAATATTTTCCCCTTCTCTTTCTTTTCATTGTAGTAAAATCACATCTACGAGGAACTCATGTCCCCGTAGCCTCATTCCGTCTAGGCCTCCAAAATTCAATCCTTCCACAAACCATAGAAACCTAAACTCCTTTCATATTGTGGAACATTTGGGGCCATGCGGGGAACATCAACCTAACGAAATTGGTTTTGTTGGGACTCCAAATATCTCTAACTCCACAATACAAAGGACCCATACAAACTCCTTAGAAAATTAGACAAATTGGCCTTTCAGAGAATCAAATCCTCGAACAAACACATACTTCCTCAGGCCTCCAAAACCTAAAATGTCTCCACTACCCGATGTTTTGGTCCTTTTTACATTTTTTTTCTAAGTCCTTAGGCCAAGTGAAGATCCGAGGACTTGGGAAAAAGTTGAATAAACTCCCCCAAAAGCCAATTTTCTCCAATTTTATTCATTTTAGTCATAATTGACTAAGTATTTAGCTCAAGAAAATGAAATGCATCCAAATGTTTCCAAGTTCCCAAAAACATGAAAATTATGTGTTTTCCAGATTTACCATTGAATTCCTATCATCTTTCCAAGTCCAATTTTCCAACTTGTTCTTTTTTCCAAGAGGTAAAAATGGAAACAATTTGACAACTCACAGGGACATATTCCTATTAGATGACTTGATCAGTGGCCTTGAAGCATCTATTGGGCATGGAGTCAACATGGAAATCATGAAACTAATATGAACGTTAAAGAAAAACTTTCTAAGACCACTTGAAGCAGTGCTTGGACTTGAAAATGACTTTTTTATTACTTAATTGACCATCCACATTATGAAAATATTCTGAATAAGGTTTTATTTTGGTGAAAAAAATTGAATCTGAAATTTTATTTGCTTCTCTCTGAAACTAATCTTTTGGGATGAAGGATTAACATCTAAGACTATCCCAAAATATAATTTATTCCAAGTATGAAGAGTTATATTGAATTGATTTCTTGACAAGTATGAAACATTGTAGATTTTAGGAAAACATGTTGATTTGATGGATGTAATTGGAACTATTAAAACCTTTCTTTCTTAAACATTTCCTCCAGGATGGATTGTACAAGAGTAATAACACAAAAAAATATGTTCAAAAAAGGAAATCATACATGTTCCAAGTGGAAACATGTAGAGTGTGCAAAAGCACTTCTTTTGCAAAAAAAATACCTACTCTCTCTAACCAAAGAAATGGGAACTCAAACAAATCCAAAAATAGGTTGAGGGAAGTAATACCCTTCCTCAAAAGTTTAGACCATGTGATTGATTTTGAAATGGACATGGTCATAAGTAAGGGTTAAAATTTGACTAGAAGTTTTTTTCCACTCTTCTCTTCAAAGTATCAACAAACAAGACAAATACCTATTTTAGTTGCTCTGTGTTTGGAATTAAGAGTCATTAGTTTCGACCTTTGTATGTTGAACTCACAATGATGCTCTAAAATGAACATGACTTGTTGAGCATGATGACTCCTTTGAATTTTCCCATCTTCCATGTATGTAGCTCTCATGAATGAAGCTGCAAGGATAAATTTATTACTTTCCTTAGGTGTGTATTCAAAATTATTTGTGCTTTTTTCTTGTTGTTCTTATACAAACACCTTTGTCTCCAAACTTGTATTATGATCTCTTCTTGAAATAGAATTGTGAAAACTCAAAATAATTACCCATGATGACTTCTGATTCATAAATGAGCATCATCATATTTTTTTTCCTACTCCTCAAGAATCTTCCAAGTTTGAGAAATCAAAGAAATCCACAAAATTGATTCATGTAAGGATGAAGTGGAAGAAGGATCTAAAATTTTGTTTATTACTTGCCTTCACCCACAACCTCTCAATTTGATTTTTTCAACTCTATGGCATGAATGATAAATCATGAATGGTTCGATCATCAAGAATACATCCTTGGTGGATCATACATCCTTCCAAAAGTGCAGAAAATTTTATACATGAAGAGTAATGAGGATCATTGTATCTCCATTGAAACAGCAATGCACACTTTGAAGGGAGCCTCTCTTCCTTTGCTGACTCTTATGGAGAAAAACAAAATAACCTCCATGAATATGGTGACATCATGCACACTACACTTAGAACATAGTTAGAATGGACATCATCTTTTTCTTACCTAGATATTTAGAAAAATCACCCCCCATCTTGTGTTCTTTAGTACCTTATCCTCCCATTGACGCTTGACTATCAGCTTTACATTTGATTATACATGAACTTTGGTTCCCATTATCTCAAGTTTCTCTCAAGTTCCTCTCTGTAGGATCTTTAACTCTCTTCCCTCCTTAAGCTGATTTTCTAACTTTCTTCATCCCAAAATGGATTTGGGAATGCAAAGAGGGGTTTGTTGGCCTTTTAATTGGTTTTTGTAATAATTTAGGTTGAAGGGGAGGTTTATTTATTTTTTTCCATGGAGGGGAAGGTGTTTGGAAGGGAAAAAGGTAGAGAATTTTAGGGTGGGATGGAAAGGAAGAAGGAGTAGAGGAATTCTCAATGGGGGGTAGTAGGAAAGAAGTTAGAGATGTGAAACTCATGTAAGAAGGTTTGGGTTGGGAAGAGGAATGGGAGTGATGTGAGATGGTTGTATAGGGTTTACCCATTGATAAGGTTTCATAACATTAGATTCATGAGCCTGTCCATCCTTTTAAGAAATTCTGCAACCTAATTCATCATTTTAATTATAATCCTAGCAATTTTTTTAGGATTGAACTTACTTGGTATAGGGCCAACCCATGGATCTGAAAATCTAAAAATGATCATGGTTACCTTAAATATTCTTCTTGAATCCTTATCGGCTACATCATGATTATATATATTGCTCTAATCTTTCTTTGTAAATCAACATCTCTAGGTGTAGGTTGGCCTCCAAAATCTGCATACTCCTTCCCTTGAACAACTCCATAGTTTGGTGAATGAAGAAACTGATTTGCATTTTGTTCATATGGATATGCATACTAATTCTGATTTTGATCATAAAACTGATCTATAGGTGGATTTTAATATCTTGGAAATGGATTTGAATGACATTTCTACAAATGAGAATTCCAAGATGGAAATGATGATTACACATCTTTGTGAATGAATAAAGTGGAGAGATATGGAAGGAAAATAATGAATGAAATGGATGGAATGAAAATGGAAATGTTTGTAACTCATAAAATGGGTTTAATTGGATCGAGTCGCCAGTTGTGCTTGAACATGCCTCCAAAGGCTGAAATTTTACCAAGAGTACAAAAATTTTATAAAATGAATATGTAAATCTCCTCAATCTTGTGCCACCGCATGTGAAAATAATTTTATCAAAAAGTATCACCACTGAGATTTGGCTATACAGATATCTACTTTTTCCAACATGGGACCCAAGTGGGACTTGCGATCTTGAGATGGACCACCTAAGAAGGTTGGCTTCCTCTACCTAAATATAATGCTAAAGTACTCCTAGAAGGGAAAATGTAGCTAACTAATACTAAAAACCATTCCAAGGGACTAGAGAGAGAGAGAGGGGGTTAGAAAGATCCATAAAAATGAAATATTACACTAAAAGAGGTGATAACACTATAAAAGGCAAGTTGAAATATTATTTTAAGGGGGAGAAGGAAGGAGAGGAAAATTTGGCAGTGAGGGAGGAAAAAAATCTCTGACACACACCTTAATTGGAATCCATG